>JARJHM010000295.1:0-358076 GCA_033356055.1 Carex pumila
ACCCTAAACCCTAAACCCTAAACCCTAAACCCTAAACCCTAAACCCTAAACCCTAAACCCTAAACCCTAAACCCTAAACCCTAAACCCTAAACCCTAAACCCTAAACCCTAAACCCTAAACCCTAAACCCTAAACCCTAAACCCTAAACCCTAAACCCTAAACCCTAAACCCTAAACCCTAAACCCTAAACCCTAAACCCTAAACCCTAAACCCTAAACCCTAAACCCTAAACCCTAAACCCTAAACCCTAAACCCTAAACCCTAAACCCTAAACCCTAAACCCTAAACCCTAAACCCTAAACCCTAAACCCTAAACCCTAAACCCTAAACCCTAAACCCTAAACCCTAAACCCTAAACCCTAAAACCCTAAACCCTAAACCCTAAACCCTAAACCATAAACCCTAAACCATAAAACCTAAACCATAAAACCTAAAACCATAAACCATAAAACCATAAAACCATAAACCATAAACCATAAACCATAAACCCGAAACCATAAACCCGAAACCCGAAACCATAAACCCGAAACCATAAACCCGAAACCATAAACCCGAAACCATAAACCCGAAACCATAAACCCGAAACCATAAACCCGAAACAATAAACCCGAAACCAGAAACCCGAAACCCGAAACCCGAAACCATAAACCCGAAACCATAAACCCGAAACCATAAACCCGAAACCCGAAACCCGAAACCATAAACCATAAGCCCGAAACCATAAGCCCGAAACCCGAAACCCGATAAACCCGATAAACCCGAAACCCGAAACCCCGAAACCCGAAACCCGAAACCCGAAACCCGAAACCCGAAACCCGAAACCCGAAACCCGAAACCCGAAACCCGAAACCCGAAACCCGAAACCCGAAACCCGAATACCGAAACCCCAAACCCCAAACCCCAAACCCCAAACCCCAAACCCCAAACCCCAAACCCCACACCCCACACCCCACACCCCACACCCCACACCCCACACCCCACACCCCACACCCCAAACCCCAGACCCCACACCCCAAACCCCAAACCCCAAACCCGAAACCCTAAACCCGAAACCCGAAACCCTAAACAAGCCTTTTACTACAATAAAGTCATAAATGGAACTGCTAAGCGCAAGTGGCTAACATTGGGGAAAAGTGACATGAAAACAGTTCAGCTCGGAAAAATTAAGCGGATGCGGCTAAACGTTGGCAAAAACTAAGCGGATATAGCCAAGCGTTTGTGAAAAATGGCCCAAAAACAGTCTAGTGGAAAACGAAAGCGGCAAACCTTGCGAAAAACTAAGCGGATACGGCCAAGCGTCAGAGAAAAATGGCTCGAAAACAGTCCAACAGCGAATGCAAGTGGCTAACGTTGGGCAAAAGTGACCCAAAAACTGTTCAAATTGGGAAAACTAAGTGAGTATGGCTAAGTGTTGGGAAAAACTAAGCGGATATGGCCAAGCGTCGGTGAAAAATGGCCCGAAAACAGTTTAGCGGCAAGTGCAAGCAGCTAATTTTGGGCAAAATTGACCCAAAAACAGTTCAGCTGGGGAAAACAAAGCGCATGTGGCCAAGCGTTGGGGAAACTAAGCGGATATGACCAAGCGTCGGTGAAAAATGCCCCAAAAACAGTCCAGCGGCAAGCGGAAGCGGCTAATGTTGGCCAAAAGTGATTTGAAAACAGTTCAGCTGGGGAAAACTAAGCGGATGCGGCTAAACGTCGGTAAAAATTACCCGGAAACATTCCAGCGGTAAGCGCAAGCGGCTAATGTTGGATAAAAGTGACCCGAAAATAGTTTAGCTAGGAAAAATTAAGGGGAGATGGCTAAGCGTTTGGGAAAACTAAGCGGATACGGCCAAGCGTCGGTGAAAATTGGCCTGAAAACAGTCCAGTGGCAAGTGGAAGCGGTTAATGTTGGGCAAAATGAACCCAAAAATAGTTCAGTTGTGGAAAACTAAGCGGATACGGCCAAGCATAGGGGAAAACTAAGCGGATACAGCCAAGTGTAGGAGAAAAATGACCCGAAAAAAGTCCAGCGGCAAAACGCAAGCGGTTAACGTTGGGCAAAAGTGACCCGAAAATAGTTTAGCTTAGCAAAACTAAGCGGATGCAGCTAAGCGTTGAGCGGATACGACCAAGCGTCGGAGAAAAATGGCCCGAAAACAGTCCAGCGGCAAACGCAAGTGGTTAACGTTGGGCAAAAGTGACCCGAAAATAGTTTAGCTTGGGAAAACTAAGTGGATGAGGCCAAGCGTTGGGAAAAACTAAGTGCATGCGACTAAGTGTTGGGGAAAACTAAGCGAATACGGCCAAGCGTCAGTGAAAAATGGTCCGAAAACAGTTCAGCGCCAAGTCCATGCGGCTAACGTTTGGCAAAAGTGACCCGAAAACAGTTTAGTTGGGGAAAAGTAAGCGGATGCGGCCAAGTGTTGGGGAAAACTAAATGGATACGGCCAAGCGTCGGTGAAAAATGGCCAGAAAATAGTTCAGCGCCAAGCGCAAGCGGCTAACGTTTGGCAAAAGTGACCCGGAAACAGTTAAGCTAGGGAAAACTAAGCGGATGCGGCCAATCATTGGGGAAAACTAAGCGCATGTGGCC
Source organism: Carex pumila (assembly GCA_033356055.1). Classification (NCBI taxonomy): domain Eukaryota; kingdom Viridiplantae; phylum Streptophyta; class Magnoliopsida; order Poales; family Cyperaceae; genus Carex; species Carex pumila. The sequence continues at coordinate 2,580 of JARJHM010000295.1, forward strand.
AAGCGTCAGAAAAAATAGCCCAAAAATAGTCCAGCGGCAAGTGCAAGAGGTTAACGTTGGGAAAAGTGACCCAAAAATAGTTTACCTTAGGAAAACTAAGCCGATGCGGCCAAGCGTTAGGGAAAACTAAGCGGATACGGCTAAGCATCGGTGAAAAATGGCTCGAAAAATATCCAGCGGTAAGCACAAGCGGCTATCGTTGGGCAAAAGTGACCCGAAAATAGTTCAGTTGGGAAAAATTAAGGAGATGCGGCCAAGCGTTGGGGAAAACTAAGCGGATACAGCCAAGTGTCAGTGGAAAATGGCTCAAAAACAGTCCAGCAGCAAGCGCAAGCTATTAACGTTGGGCAAAAGTGACTCGAAAACAGTTTAGCTGGGGAAAACTAAGCGGATGCGGCCAAGCATTGGAGAAAACTAAGCGAATGCGGCCAAGCGTCGGAGAAAAATGGTCCGAAAACAGTCCAGCGGTAAGCGCAAGCGGTTAACATTGGGAACAGTGACCCGAAAATAGTTCAGCTTGAGAAAATTAAGTGAATGCTACCAAGCGTTTTGGAAAACTAAACGGATACGGGCAAGCATTGGTGAAAAATGGCCCGAAAACAATCTGATGGCGAACGCAAGCGGCTAACGTTGGGCACAAGTGACCCAAAAACTATTCAGCTGGGGAAAACTAAGCGGATGTGACCACATTGGGGAAAACTAAGCGGATACGGCTAAGCGTTGGTGAAAAATGGTCAGAAAACTATCCAGCAGTAAGCGCAAGTGGCTATCGTTGGGCAAAAGTTATCCGAAAATAGTTCAACTGGGGAAAACTAAGTGGATGCAGCTAAGCATTAGGGAAAACTAAGCAAATGCGGTTTAGTGTCGGAGAAAATTGTCTCGAAAATAGTTTAGCGGCAAGTGCAAGCAGTTAACATTGGGAAAAGTCACCTGAAAATAGTTCAGCTTGGGAAAACTAAGCGGATGCGGCCAAGCATTGGTGAAAACTAAGCGAATGCGGCCGAGCCTCGGTGCAAAATGGCCCGAAAACTGTCCAGCGGCAAGCGCAAGCGGTTAACGTTGGGAAAAGTGACCCAAAAATAGTTCAGTTTGGGTAAACTAAGTGGATATGGCCAAGCGTCGGGGAAAACTAAGCGGATACGGCCAAGCGTTGGGGAAAACTAAGCGGATACGGCCAAGCGTCGGTGAAAAATGGCCCGATAACAGTCCAGCGACAAACGAAAGCGATTAACGTTGGGAAAAGTGACCCGGAAACTGATATGCTGGGGAAAACTAATCGGATACGGCTTGGCGTCGGTGAAAAATGGCCTGAAAATTATCTAGTGTTAAGCGCAACCAGTTATCGTTGGGAAAAAGTGACCCAAAAATAGTTTAGCTGGGAAAAATTAAAGGGATGCGGCCATGTGTTGGGAAAAACTAAGCGAATACGGCCAAGCGTCGGTGAAAAATGGTTGAAAAACAGTCCAGCGGCAAGCGCAAGCGGTTAACGTTGGACAAAAGTTATTGGAAAACAGTTCAGCTGGGGAAAAGTAAGCGGATGCAGCTAAGCATTGGGGAAAACTAAGCGGATGTGGCTAAGCGTCGGAGAAAAATGTCCTGAAAACAGTCCAACAGCAAGTGCAAGCAATTAATGTTGGGAAAAGTGACCCAAAAATAATTCAGCTTGGGAAAACTAAGCGGATGCAGCCAAGCATTGGCGAAAATTAAGCGAATGCATCTAAGCGTCGGAGAAAAATGGCCCGAAAACTGTCCAGCGGCAAGCGCAAGCGGTTAATGTTGGGAAAAGTGACCAGAAAATAGTTCATCTTGGGTAAACTAAGGGGATGTCGCCAAGCGTCGGGGAAAACTTAGCGGATACGGCCAAGTGTCAGAGAAAAATGGCTCAAAAACAGTCCAGCGGCAAACGAAAGCAGTTAATGTTGGGAAAAGTGACCCGAAAATAGTTCAGCTTGGGAAAACTAAGTGGATGCGGCCAGGCATTGGGAAAACTAAGCGGATACGGTCAAGCGTTGGTGAAAAATGGCCCGAAAACAATTTAGCGGTTAACATTGGGCAAAAGTGAACCAAAAAATAGTTCAGCTTGGGAAAAACTAAGCGGATTCATCCAAGAATTGGCAAAAACTAAGCGAATACGGCCAAGCGTCGGAGAAAAATGGCCCGAAAATAGTACAGTGGCAAGCACAACCGGTTAACGTTGGCCAAAAGTGACCCAAAAATAGTTCAAATGGGGAATATTAAGTGGATGAGGCCCAGTATTGGGGAAAACGAAGCTAATGCGGCCAAGCGTCGAAGAAAAATGGCCTGAAAACATCCAGCGGCAAGCGCAAGCAGTTAATGTTGGGAAAAGTGACCCAAAAATAGTTTAGCTTGGGAAAACTAAGCGGATGCAGCCAAGCGTTGGGAAAAACTAAGCTGATACGACCAAGCGTCGGTGAAAAATGGCTCGAAAATAGTCCAGTGGCAAGCGCAAGCGGCTAATGTTGGGCAAAAGTGACCCAAAAAATAGTTCAGTTGGGGAAAGCTAAGCGAATGCGGCCCAGAGTTAGGGAAAACTAAGCGGATGTTGCCAAGCGTTGGGGAAAACTAAGCGGATGCGGCCAAACGTCGGTGAAAAATGCCCCAAAAACAATCTAGCTCAAGCGTAAGCATCTAACGTTGGGCAAAACTGAACCGAAAGCAGTTCAGCTGGGGGAAACTAAGCAGATGCAGCCAAGTGTTGGGGAAAACTAAGCGGATCCGGCTAAGCGTCAGTGAAAAATGGCCCGAAAACAATCTAGCGGCAAGTGCAAGCGGCAAACGTTAGACAAAAGTGACCTGAAAACTGTTCAGCTAGGGAAAACTAAGGGGATGTGGCCAAGCGTAGATGAAGAATGGCCCAAAAATAGTTCAGTGGCAACCGAAAGCGGGCATTTGTTTGGGAAAACTTTGCGGATATAGGCAAGCGTCGGTGAAAAATGACCAAAAACAGTCCAGCGACAGGCGGAAGTGGCAAACGTTCGGCAAAAGTGATCCGAAAAGAATTAAGCTGGGGAAAAACTAAGCAGAGGTAGCCAAGCATTGAGGAAAACTAAGCGGATACGGGCAAGACTGTTCAGCTCGGAAAAATTAAGCGGATGCGGCTAAGCATTGGGGAAAACTAAGCGGATATGGCCAAGCGTCGGTGGATAATGGCCAAAAAACAGTTCAGCGACAAACGGAAGTGGCAAATGTAGAGGAAAACTAAGCGGATGTAACCAAGTATTGGGGAAAACTAAGCGGATACTGCCAAACATCGGTGACAAATTCCCCAAAAACAGTCCAGCGGCAAACATTGGGCAAAAGTGACCCGAAAACAGTTCAGCTGGGGAAAACTAAACGGATGTGGCCAAGCGTTGGTGAAAAATGGCCCAAAAACAGTTCAGCGGCAAGCGGAAGCGTCAAGTGTTGGGGAAAACTAGGCGGATGCGGCTAAGCATTGGGGAAAACTAAGCGAATATAGCCAAGTGTCGGTAAAAATAGCCCGAAAACATTCCAGCGGCAACCGGAAGCGGCAAATGTTTGGAAAAAGTGACTCGAAAATAGTTCAACTGGGGTAAAACTAAGAGGATGCAGATAAGCGTTGTGGAAAACTAAGCAGATGCGGCCAAGCATTGGAGAAAAATAAGCGGATACGAACAAGCGTCAGTGAAAAATGTCCCAAAAAATGTCCAGCAGCAAGCGCAAGCGGCTAATGTTGGGGGCAAGTGACCCGAAAACAGTCTGACTGACGAAAACTAAGAGGATGCGACCAAGCGTTAGGGAAAACTAAGCGGATGTGTCCAAGCATTGGGGAAAACTAAGCAGATACGGCCAAGTGTCAGTGAAAAATGTCCCGAAAACAGTTCAGCGGCAAAGCACAAATGGCTAACGTTGGACAAAAGTGATCCGAAAACAGTTCAGCTCGAAAAAATTTAACCGGATGCGTCTAAGGGTTGTTGAAAACTAAGTGGATATGGGCAAGCGTCGCTGAAAAATGGCCCAAGAACAGTTCAGTGACAAGCGGAAGCGGCAAACGTTGGGGAAAACTAAGCGGATGTGGCCAAGCGTTAGGGAAAACTAAGTGGTTACAGCCAAGCGTCGGTTAAAAATGCCCCAAAAACAGTCCAGTGGTAGGTGAAAGCGGCAAACATTTGGCAAAGGTGACCTAAAAACAGTTAAGCTGGGAAAAACTAAGTGGATGCGGCCAAGCGTTGGGGAGAACTAAGCGGATACAGCCAAGCATCGGTGAAAAATTGCCCGAAAACAATCTAGCGGCAAGTGCAAGCGTCTAACGTTGAGCAAAAGTGACCCAAAAACAGTTCAGCTGGGGAAAACTAAGCGGATCTAGCCAAGCGTTGGGGAAAACTAAGAGGATACGGCCAAGAATCGATGAAAAATGGTCGAGAAATAGTCCAGCAAAAAACGGAAGCTGCAAACGTTGGGGAAAACTAAGAGGATGCGGCCAAGCGTTGGTGAAAACTAAGCGGATGTGGCGAAGCGTTGGGGAGAAATGGCCCGAAAATAATCCGGCAACAAGCAGAAGCGGTTAACGTTGGGCAAAAGTGATCTGAAAACAGTTCAACTGGGGAAAACTAAGTGGATGTAGCCAAGCGTTTTGGAAAACTAAGAGGATACGACCAAGCATCGGTGAAAAATGACTTGAAAACAGTCCAACGGTAAGCAAAAGCGTCTAACATTGGGCAAAAGTGACCCAAAAACAGTTCAGCTAGGGAAAAGTAAGCTTATGCGGGTCAAGAATTGGGAAAACTATGCAAATACGGCCAAGTGTCGGTGAGAAATGCCCTGAAAAAGGTCCAGCGGTAAGCACAAGCGACTAACGTTGGGCAAAACTGATCCGAAAACAGTTCAGCTCAGAAAAATTAAGCGGATGCGTCTAAACATTGGAGAAACTAAGCGAATATGGCCAAGCATCGGTGAAAAATGGCCCAAAAATAGTCCAGCGAAAAGTGGAAGCGGCAAATATTGGGGAAAACTAAGCGGATGCGGCCAAGCGTTGGGAAAAACTAAGCGGATATGGCCAAGCATCGGTGAAAAATTACCTGAAAATAATCCAGCAGCAAAAGTAAGCGTCTAACGTTGGGCAAAAGTGACCCGAAAATAGTTCAGCTAGGGAAAACTAAGCGTATGCGGCCAAGAATTAGGGAAAACTATGCGGATACGGGCAAGCGTCGGTGAAAATTGGCCCAAAAATAGTCCAACGGAAAGGGTAGCGGCAAACGTTGGGGAAAAGTGATCCGAAAACAGTTCAGCTCAGAATAATTAAGCAGATGCGTTTAAGCGTTAGGGAAAACTAAGCGAATGTGGCCAAACGTTGGTTAAAACTAAACGATTAGAGCTAAGCGTCGGTTAAAAATGCCCCAAAAACAATCCAGTGATAAAAGAAAGCGGCAAATATTTGGCAAAAGTGACCCAGAAACAATTTAGTTGGGGAAAACTAAGCGGATACGGCCAAGCATCGGTGAAAAATGGTCTGAAAATAGTCCAGCGACAAGCGCAAGCGTCTAACGTTGGGGAAAAGTGACCCGAAAACAGTTCAGCTGGGGAGAAGTAAGCATATGCGGCCAAGCATTGCGGAAAACTATGCAGATACGCCTAAGCGTCGGTGAAAATGCTCCCAAAAAAGTCCAGGTGTAAGCACAAGCCGCTAACGTTGGGCAAAAGTGATCCGAAAACAGTTCATTTCAAAAAAATTAAGCGGGTGCGTTTAAGCGTTGGGGAAAACTAAGCGGATATGGCCAAGCGTCGGTGAAAAATGGCCCAAAATAGTTCAGCAGAAAGCGAAAGTGGAAAATGTTGGAGAAAACTAAGCAGATGCGGCCAAGCATTGGGCAAAACTAAACGGATATGGCCAAGTGTCAGTGAGAAATGACCCAAAAAAAGTCCAACAGCAAGCGCAAGCGGTTAACGTTGGGAAAAAGTGACCCAAAAACAGTTCAGCTGGGAAAACTAAGCGGATACGGCCAAACGTTGGGGAAAAATGCCCCAAAAAATGTCAAGCGGCAAGCGCTAGCGGCTAACGTTGGGCAAAAGTGACCCGAAAATAGTCTAGCTGAGGAAAACTAAGCGGATGCGTCCAAGCATTGGGAAAAACTAAGCGAATACGGCCAAGCGTCGATGAAAAATGGCTCGAAAAAAGTACAGCGGCAAGCGCAAGCGGCTAACGTTGGGCAAAAGTGATCCAAAAACAGTTGAACACAGAAAAATTAAGCGGCTGCGGCTAAGTGTTGGGGAAAACTAAGCAGATATGGCTAAGCGTCGGTGAAAAATTACCCAAAAACAGTTCAACGGCAAGCAGAAGCGGCAAACGTTGGGGAAAACTAAGCCGATGAGGCCAAGCGTTGGGGAAAACTAAGCAGATACAGCCAAGTGTCGGTGAAAAATGACCCAAAAACAGTCCAGCGGCAAGCAGAAGCAGCTAATGTTGGGAAAAAGTGACCCGAAAACAGTTTAGCTAGGGAAAACTAAGCTGATGCGGCCAAGCGTTGGGGAAAACTAAGCGGATCCGGCCAAGCATCGGTGAAAAATGGCCCAAAAATAATTCAGTAGCAAGCGGAAGCGGCAAACGTTTAGCAAAAGTGACCCGAAAACCATTCAGCTGGGGAAAACTAAGCGGATGTGGCCAAGCGTCGGTGAAAAATGGCCCAAAAACAGTTTAGCGGCAAGCGGATGCGGGCATGCGTTTGGGAAAACGAAGCGGATACAGCCAAGTGTCTGTGAGAAATGACCCAAAAATGTCAAGCGGCAAGCACTAGCGGCTAACGTTGGGCAAAAGTGTTCCGAAAACTGTCCAGCTGAGGAAAACTAAGCGGATGCGGCCAAGCATTGGGAAAAAATAAGCGAATACAGCCAAGCGTCGGTGAAAAATGGCTTGAAAAAAGTGCAGCAGTAAGCGCAAGCGGCTAACGTTGGGCAAAAGTGATCCAAAAACAGTTGAACTCGGAAAAATTAAGCAAATGCAGCTAAGTGTTGGGGAAAACTAAGCAGATATGACTAAGCCTCGGTGAAAAATGACCCAAAAACAGTTCAGCAGCAAGCGGAAGCGGCAAACGTTGGGGAAAACTAATCGGATCCAACCAAGCGTTGGAGAAAACTAAACAGATATGGCTAAGCGTCGGTGAAAAATGGCCCGAAAACAGTCCAGAAACAAGCGGAAGCAGCTAACGTTGGGCAAAATTGTTCCGAAAACAGTCCAGCTGAGGAAAACTAAGCGGATGCGGTCAAGCGTTGAGAAAAACTAAGCGAATACAGCCAAGAGTCGGTGAAAAATGGCTTGAAAAAAGTGTAGCAGCAAGCGCAAGCGGCTAACGTTGGGCAAAAGTGATCCAAAAATAGTTGAACTCGGAAAAATTAAGCAGATGCGGCTAAGTGTTGGGGAAAACTAAGCAAATATGGCTAAGCGTCGGTGAAAAATGGCTCAAAAACAGTTCAGCGGCAAGCGGAAGCGGCAAACATTGGGGAAAACTAAGTGGATGCGACCAAGCGTTGGGGAAAACTAAATGGATATGGCCAAGCGTCGGTGAAAAATGGCCCAAAAACAGTCCAACAGCAAGCGAAAGCGGCTAACGTTGGGCAAAAGTGACCCGAAAATAGTTCAGCTGGGGAAAACTAAGCGATGTTACTCCATAAAGACACATACAGGGACACCGCTCATAAGCAATGTAATCAACGCACATCAAACGCAGGGGGCACCGGTCAGAAGCGATGTCACTGCATGACGACACACGCATGCGGCATCACTTAGAAGTAATGCCACTGGTACAACATATACAGGGGTATCGTTTGATGCCATCACACATCATACACAAGGAAACACCTATCAATAAATGGATCACTCGATGCAATGTGTAAGGGGCTTGATCCTAAATGGATTCAACACATAATAGAAGTCACAAATGACCAATTCCCCTTTGATAAAGCTACATGGGATGTCGTATAATGTATTAAAAAAATCATCCTTGATGCATAAGGAACATCACAAGAAGGCAGGTCACCCTACTCAACATACATGGGACATGGCCCAAAATGACAAGAAAGGAATGAACCAAGGCTAGCTTTATTGCATCGCCAAAGTTCCACCATCTTGTCTCCCATCTGACTCCACCCAGAATAGTTGATGTTGATTGAAATATCTTTGCTTATGATGGAATGTTGGCTTCACTGATAAAAGGTCGGCCATGCGCAGTAGTCTTTGGATTGCTTCTCGAGGCAAAAGATATCATAAACTTACTCATGTCCCGAAAAAAATGTGGTAAATAAATCCATGCAATGAATATATCGCTGTGATGATAAAATGCCACATAAAATACGAAAAAATAAAATGATGATGCAAATTCAACATAAATGGATCGGTTATAACATTTGTTCTACTTAAAAACAGTACAACACAATAAATGTATATCTATATACAAAACTGCCACCGATTGACATACCTTTATTAGTAAAAAAAAGAATGTGTACAAAAATAAGTAATAATAATAACAAAATGAAATGAAAAAAAAATGTTTAAGAGGGGAGAGTAATCATTAAATCGATCAAAGCCTTTCAGGGTGCTAAATCAGTCCATCTCGATCAGATCAAGACGTTCATTTATACATGGGTCATACGAGCCCGCTCAGTTTCGAAATGGGTCGCATCATGATCTACCAATTCTATAATTATCTTTAGCCGGTTAACAAAAAGCCTTCAACCCATTAAGCTCTATACTAAAACGGCTCTGACAACAAATGCTGAGTTTAATGTCCTTGACAACACTTATTACCGTCAATAAAATAAATTGATCACTCATTCGCCAAAATCATCATTCTCTGAGCGACAGCCGACAGATGCTTCCTTAATCACTCTTTTGAAATTAATGACATTAACTATGATTCTGCCTGTAGAAACGACAACATCAATAAAATTTAAACGAGCGGCAAACCCTGCTTGAATTGCTCACAAGGTTTGATAACCAGATCCATACTTAAACAATATTTATCACCGTTGTAATTGGTCACCCAAGTTAATACTGTCAACCAAAAAAAAAAAAAAGAGAATAGGGGACATAAACGTAAATATATATCCAAGTTATAAAATATAAATTTATATCATGAAAGTATGATGCTCAAATCATTGAAGTAAAATAAAAAAAAGGGGCGGTGCACATCATTGAAGTACATATCTAAGCCGCAAAATATAAATTTATATCATAAAATCATTCTCTATCAGATCTGAAGGCATGATCATTGTGACGACAATTATACACCACATTCAATACCAGAAAATAAAAGAAAATATCCACTGCTGTAGTAACGTACCGTGCAATATATCCTACATATAATGATAGAGTTATAATAGTGATTGCAAGATATCTAAAAATTAAGAAGCTGCATGATTGACTGGATTAATTTGAAGAAACAGTAGCATGATTTTTGGCAACAAAGGCGCCTTCCTCCTTCACTATAAAAGGACCACGAGAGACAGAGGAAAGGGGGAATACACATCCACAGAGAGATAGAGACACCGAGAGAGAGAGTCAAAATTATACACATTAAAAAACAGTGAGAGCAAGAGAAGATAGTACAAAGAAATATATACTTCAATCTTCCTTGACAATCAAAAAGGTAAAATAAAAGAGAAAGGTTCCTGCATTGCGTGAAGTGAATAGTTTTATTCTTGGTATCTTTTCCTTCTTTTGGATTTCACAAAAATACTCTAAAGAAACACACCACACTTGAAACAACTCCACTCCGGTGCACGTAGGGTGCCGGTTGGGCAAAACCACACAAACACTCGCTACTTCTGGACTCGAAGTACTCGGTGCGCGTAGGGTGCCGGTTGGGCAAAATTACACAAACACTCGCTACCATAGAACTCGAAGCACTTGATGCGCGTAGGGTGCCGGTGGAGTGATTCAATGGGCTTGAACCACTTGGTGCGTATAGGGTGCCACCAATAAAAAAAAAAGGATCCGAAGCACTTGGTGCGTGTAGAATGCCACAATCATACTAATGACGAGTGCGAATGAGACAGAAATGCTGTCGAAATTCTCTCTTGATTAGATATGAAAAACAATATTTGAAAGAAAAGTAAAATTGAAGCCACGATGTTGCCAAAATTTCAAAATAATAGAAAGAGGAATGTGCAGTTCAAATATAAGTCGTGAAAATAAAATAGAAAAGTCATAAGTAAAGGAAATGAAAAATACAAAATGACATGTGAGGTGGCTAGGTGATGCTCTGACAATTTGAGCATATCATAATCGTGCCGTCATAATAGTGATCATGAATATCAATTAATTGAAGCTACTTTGAAGAAATAAGAATATGATCAGACATATCAACAAAATATAAATGACATATCCCGCTGACTGTCATTTCGGTTGAAAATAAAAGAAAAATAAAATGGTAAAAAGGGATTTCTATGAAGATATCGACTTCATCCATTCGTACAAGTATCATTCGATGGCTCGGTTCTGATCAAGCTGAACTTGTAGTATCATGCTGTACTGAGACATAAAACTTAAATACAAATGAGCCCATTCTTTTTGTCAATCTTAAACCAAATGAGTCTATCCAAACCTACAATAAACCATGACAAGCCCATGCAAAGACTATTCCAATTCAAGTCAAATCCACATAAATCTGAAATTAAGTCCAACACCAACCCGAACCTATACTAGACTCGAAATTCGCAAGACCCAAACCAAATAAATCAAACATACACAAATAAACCAACAAGCTCAAAGCGAACTGAAAAATTGCAATCGAGCCCAAGTCAAGCCCAAGACTAACCCAGAACCAAATAAAACCAAATTCAAGTCAAACCCAAGAAAAATCAAGCATAAACCCGAGCAAGCCCAAACATAAACCAAACACGAATAAACTCGACTTGTTAAAATAAACTCAATCCAAATCCAAAGGCTTTCACGCCAACCAAACCCCCAAGGCTTCCATGCCATCCAAACCCAAAGGCTTCCATGCCACCCTAAACCAAAGGCATTCATGCCAACCAAATCCAAAGGCTTCCACGCCATCCAAATTCAAAAGCTTTCATGCTGACCCAAATAAAGGCTTCCACGCCACCTAAATCTAAAGGCTCTCATGCCAACCCAAATAAAGGCTTCCACGCCATCCAAATACAAAGGCTTCCACGCCACCCAAATACAAAGGCTTCCACGCCACCCCCAACAATACATAAATTCAGCTAAAGCCCTTGCATGTAACAGGCACCCTAAGGGAAGGAAAACCCTATAGATGCCACGGGCATATGATACGCCCTGGTCCAAACCCTCTGCATCAGTCCGACCTGTAGGCTGTCGAAGTGTTCCAGACACCCACTCATGTAGCCCAATGTCGCCCATGACATAAATTCAACTAAAGCCCTTGCATGAAATAGACACCTTAAACGAAAGCCCTAGAAAATCCTAGGCACCCTTGAAACAGCTAAAGCCCTTGCATGAAACAGGCATCCAAAAAAAAAGCCCTAGAAAATCCTAGGCTCCCTCAAATCTGCTAAAGTCCTTGCATGTAATAGGGAACCTCAAATTAAACAAAGGCCCTAGAAAATCCTAGGCAAAACCTAAATTAAATAAAAGTCCTAGAAGACCCTAGGCATACACCACTAGTATGCCCCTCGAGGGTTGAATCAGTACTACCCCTCTGATTCAGTACAACCCTCTCTTCTTAATTGCACTTCTGATACCCTACCATAGTCATGTCATTTCGTCTAGCCCCTTAATCAGAGGTTCCTGGGTACTATCCAGGGTAATTAACGGCAGGGGCTTGCTCCTGTCGGAAGGAAAAGAATCCCCACAATCAAACAATAAGCTTCCTCTCCTTTCACCTACTCAAGGGAGGGAGTGTATCTACAGAGACATTCGCGCCGGTCTACACCAAAATAATAGGCCGACAAAAATGCCTCAACAGATTCTGGCACGCCCGGTGGAACATTCTTCTCCTCCCATCTTTGGGGCTTGACGAAAATTGACATGTACTTAGGGTATCAATCAAAGATTAAGGGGTTCTAAACTAATGGGTATCTTCTTCTACTTTACAGATGAGCAACACCTCCTCACCACACATATCACTCGCTTTGAGTGGGAGGATAACAAGTGTCCGAAACTGCACTTCAATCCTTTGCTTAGTTTGGGGAGTGGTTACAATATTGTTTTGCCATCACCGATGATTACATTTGGTACCATCCTCCAGTTCGGTACCGTTCCACAAGTTGTAGAGATCATTCCAGCATCACCGCCAAGGAGTGCAATGCTCCTAGTGATAGCCAAAACACCGATGGCTCAAATGAAGCCTGAAAGGGACAGCGCCTTTGTTCGTCTCAACAACACTAAGAGCGTCTCTCAAAACTTGGGGTTTAAGAGGGAGGCTGAGACTATGGTAGAAGAATATAATGTTCTAACCATCAACAATAGGCGAGTAAAAAAAAAAATATCTTGGCTCTGCATCCCACAGCCAGGAAGAAGAAAGAAGGAGGGGCTCACCGCCAGCAGGCTATAAGAGCTTGAACGCAAAAACAAGGTTAGAAGACCTGTCTTGCAAGAGGAAGATGTGCAAATACCAGGATATACTTGTCCAGAACCCATTTGCACCACTTCAGCTCATGGAGTTGAACTTGACAACTCGCCAGTTGTGCTCACAAGAAAAAGGGAAGGAGAATGAGGTTTATTAGCCTTCCACGCGACCACACACCAAAGAGGTCACTCTAGGCATATGCCGCGTATACATGTCTCTTAGAAGTGGCAACAACAAAAGGCAAAGAACAAAAAAGAGGAAACTCAACACCGGTGCAACATCATCCAAGCGTCGGTGAAACAACAAACACTAAACCCTAAGCCAAGCGTCGGTGAAAAATGGTCCAAAAATAGTCCAGCAGCAAGCAGAAGCGGCTAACGTTGGGCAAAAGTGACTTGAAAACAATTCAGCTGGGGAAAACTAAGCAGATGCGGCCAAGCGTTGGGGAAAATTAAGCGGATACAGCCAATCATTAGTGAAAAATGCCCCAAAAAATGTCCAACGGCAAGCGCAAGTGGCTAACGTTGGGCAAAAGTGACACAAAAAATAGTTTAGCTGGGGAAAACTAAGCGGATGCGGCCAAGCATTGGGGAAAACTAAGCAGATGCGGCCCAGCATTGGGGAAAACTAAGTGGATGTGGCCAAGCGTTGGGGAAAAACTAAGCAGATACGGCCAAGCGTTGGGGAAAACTAAGCAGATACAGCCAAGCGTCAAGGAAAAATGCCCCAAAAATAGTCCAGCGGCAAGCGGAAGCAGCTAACGTTGGACAAAAGTGACCCGAAAACAGTTCAGCTATGGAAAACTAAGCAGATGCGGCCAAGTGTTCCAGAAAATTAAATGGATACGGCCAAGCATCGGTGAAAAATGCTCCAAAAAATGTCGAGCGACTAACGCTGGGCAAAAGTGACACAAAAACAGTTCAGCTGGGGAAAACTAAGCGGATGCGACCAAGCGTTGGGGAAAACAAAGCGGATGCGGCCCATCGTTGGGGAAAACTAAGCGGATGCGGCTCAGCGTTGGGGAAAACTAAGAAGATACGGCCAAGCGTTGGGAAAAACTAAGTGGATGCGGCCAAGCGTTGGGGAAAACTAAGCAGATATGGCTAAACGTTGATGAAAAATGGCCCGAAAACAATGCAGCGGCAAGCGCAAGCGGTTAACATTGGGTAAAAGTGATCCGAAAATAGTACAACATGGAAAAATTAAGCGAATGCAGCTAAGCGTTGGGGAAAACTAAGCGAATATGGCCAAGCGTCAGTGAAAAATGGCCCAGAAACATTTCAGCGACAAGTGGAAGCGGCAAACGTTGGGGAAAACTAAGCGGATACGGCCAAACGTTGGGGAAAACTGAGTGGATACGGCTAAGGGTCGGTGACAAATGCCCTAAAAACAGTCCAACGGCAAGCAGAAGCGGCAAACGTTGGGCAAAAGTGACTCAAAAATAGTTCAGCTGGGAAAAACTAAGCGGATGCAGCCAAGCATTGGGGAAAACTAAGCGGATATGGCCAAGCGTCATTGAAAAATGCCCCACAAAAAGTCCAACAGCAAGTGCAAGCGGCTAACGTTGGGCAAAAGTGACCCGAAAACAGTTCAGCTAGGGAAAACTAAGCGGATGCAGCTAAGCGTTGGGGAAAACTAAGCGGATACGGCCAAGTGTCGGTGAAAAATGGCCCGAAAATAGTCCAGCGACAAGGTGCTAATGTTGGAGAAAAGTGACTCGAAATCAGTTCAACTGGGGAAAACTAAGCGGATGCGACCAAGCATTATGGAAACTAAGTTGATGCGGCTAAGCATTGGGTAAAACTAAGCAGATACGGCGAAGCGTCAGTGAAAAATGCCCCAACAACGGTCCAACAGTAAGCGGAAGCAGCAAACGTTGGGTAAAAGTGACCCGAAAATCATTCTGCTGGGGAAAACTAAGCGGATGTGGCCAAGCGTCCGTGAAAAATGGCCCGTAAACAGTGCAGTGGCAAGCGCAAGTGACTAATGTTGGGCAAAAGTGACCCGAAAATAGTTCAGCTGGAAAAAATTAAGTAAATGCAGCCAAGCGTTGGGGAAAACTAAGCGGATACGAATAAGCGTCGGTGAAAAATAGCCCGAAAATAGTCCAGCATCAAGCGCAAGTGGCTAACGTTGGATAAAAGTGACCCGAAAGCAGTTTAGCTCGGGTAAACTAAGCGGATGCGGCCAAACGTTGGAGAAAACTAAGCAGACACCGCCAAGTGTCAGTGAAAAATGGCCCGACAACAGTCCAGCAGCAAGCGCAAACGGTTAACGTTGGGTAAAAGTGATCCGAAAATAGTACATCTTGGAAAAATTAAGCGGATGCAGCTAAGCGTTGGGGAAAACTAGGCAGATGCGGCCAAGCGTCAGTGAAAATGGCCTAAAAACTGTCTAGCGGCAAGCAGAAACGGCAAACGTTGGGAAAACTAAGCGGATGCGGCCAAGCGTTGGAGAAAACTAAACGGATATGGCCATGCGTTGATAAAAATGGCCTGAAAATAGTCTAGTGGCAAGCAAAAGTGGCCCAGCGTTTGGGAAAACTAAGCGGATACAGCCAAGCGTCGGTGAAAAATGGCCAAAAAACAGTCCAGTGGCAAGCACAAGCGGTTAACGTTGGGCAAAAGTGATTCGAAAATAGTTCAGCTCGGTGAAGTTAAGCGGATGCGGCCAAGCGTTGGGGAACTAAGCGTATACGGCTAAGCGTCAGTGAAAAATGGCCAAAAAATAGTCCAGTGGCAAGCGCAAGCAGGTAATGTTGGACAAAAGTGACCCAAAAACAGTTCAGCTGGGGAAAACTAAGTGGACCAGCCAAGCTTTGGGGAAAACTAAGCGGATACTGCCAAGCGTTGGGGAAAACTAAGCGGATACGAATACGCGTCGGTGAAAAATGGCCCGAAAATAGTCCAGCATCAAGCGCAAGTGGCCAACGTTGGATAAAAGTGACCCGAAAATAGTTCAGCTGGGGTAAACTAAGAGAATACAGCCAAGCGTTGGAGAAAACTAAGCGGATGTGGCCAAGCGTTGGGGAAAACTAAGTAGATACGGCCAAGCGTCGGTGAAAAATGACCAGAAAACAGTCCAGCGGTAAGCGCAAGGGGCTAACATTGGGCAAAAATGACCCAAAAATAGTTCAGCTAGAAAAATAAAGGGGATGCGGCTAAGCATTGGGGAAAACTAAGCGGATACGGCCAAGCGTCGGTGAAAAATGACCCGAAAATAGTCCAGCGGCATGCGCAAGCGGTTCACGTTGAGCAAAAGTGACCCGAAAACAGTTTGGCTGGGGAAAACTAAGCAGATACGGCCAAGCATCAGTGAAAAATGACCCGAAAACAGTATAGCGGCAAGCGCAAGTGGCTAACGTTGGGCAAAAGTGACCCGAAAAATGTTCAGCTGGGAAAAATTAAGCGGATGCGGCCAAGCGTTGGGGAAACTAAGCAAATACGGTCATGCGTCGATGAGAAACACTCCAGGGCAAGCGCAAGCTTTTAACGTTAGGCAAAAATGACCCGAAAACAGTTCAGTTGAGGAAAACTAAGCGGATACTGTTATATTCCTGTTGAGGCATTTTTGTCGACCTGTTATTTTGGTGTAGACTGGCGCGAACGTCTCTGCAGATACACTCCCTCCCTTGAGTAGGTAACGGGGAGGAAGCTTATTGTTTGATTGTGGGGATTCTTTTCCTTTCGACAGGTGCAAGCCCCTGCCGTTAATTACCCTGGGTAGTACCCAGGAACCTCCGATTAAGGGGATAGACGAAATGACATGACTTGGGTAGGGTATCAGAAGTGCAATTAAGAAGAGTGATACTAAATCAGAGGGGTAGTACTAATTCAACCCTTAAGGAACATACTAATGGTGTATGCTTAAGATTTTCTATAACTTTTATTTGATATGGATTTTGCTTAGGATTTTTTAGGGCTTTTGTTTAATTTGGGGTTGCCTATTACATGCAAGGACTTTAGCTAATTTGGGGTGCCTAGGATTTTCTAAGGCTTTTGTTTGGAAGTGCCTGTCTCATGCGAGGGCTTTAGCTGATTTGAGGGTGCTTGTTTCATGCAAGGGCTTTAGCTGAATTTATGTCATGGGCGACACCGGACTACATGAGTGGGTATCTGCAACACTTTGACAACCTACGGGTCGGACTGGCGCAGAGGGTTTGGACCAGGGCGTACCATGCGCCTGTGGCATCTATAGGGTTTTCCTTCCCTTAGGGGTGCCTATTTCATGCAAGGGCTTTAGCTGAATTTATGTATTGTTATGGTGGCATGGACGCCTTTGAATTTGGGTGGCGTGGAAGCCTTTGGTTTGGATGGCGTGAAAGCCTTTGAGTTTAGATGGCGTGGAAGCCTTTGGTTTGAATGGCGTGGAAGCCTTTGCTTGGGTTGGCGTGAAAGCCTTTTATTTGGGTGGCGTGGAAACCTTTATTTGGGTTGGCATGGAAGCCTTTATATTTGGGTGGTGTGGAAGCCTTTGGATTTGGTTGGCATGAAAGCCTTTGATTCAGGGTGGCATGAAAGCCTTTGACTTGGGTCGAGTTTACTTTAACGAGTCAAGTTTATTCGCATTTGGTTTATGTTTGAGCTTGCTCGGGTTTAAGCTTGATTTTTCTTGGGTTCAATTTGGCTTTATTTGATTTTAGGTTGGTCTTGGATTTGACTTGGGTTTGATTGCGGCTCTTCAGTTTGCTTTGAGTTTGTTGGTTTATTTGTGTGTGTTTGATTTAGTTTAATATAGGTTTTGGATTGGTCTTGGGTTTAATTTCGGATATAGGTTTGGTTTGAATTGGAGTAGTCTTTTGGTTTATGTCTTTGATATTTAATGTGGATTTGACTTGAATTGGGATAGTCTTCGTCATGGACTTGTCATGGTTCATTGTAGGTTCGGTTTTGGTTGTAGATGAACGCGCTAGGTTGCGATTTGTGTGAGGATAGACTCATTTGGTTTATGATTGGGCAAGGATAAACTTAGTTGTATCTATTCCCATATATTCGATATTCACTTTCTGTTATAAAGAACATCCTTGACGAGTTGGTTGATTATCAGAGTGAGTCTAAATTAAGACATCAGTATTCGGCAGGAAACCATGATCCATTTTCAAGCAAATTATGCTTCTATATAATAGATTCTTTTTATTCCACGAGACCTTGATATCTTCTCTGTGAAACAACTTTTGCTTGATATGTGAATTCATATGCTAACTAACATGCTCCAGTAACATTTATCTTGACTCCAACAATCCTTTTAGTAATACGTCCTTTTCGTTTTATTTTTATTTTTTTTCCTTTGTTCCCTCATTTATTTGCCATATATTAACCGACTTCAATGTTATGACATATATTATTTTTATCATTTGTCAAAAGCCGCATATTCTTTATTTTCTCCTTTGAAATTTTAGCAGCATCTCGGCTTCAATTTGATTCATTTGAATATTATTTTTTATGTCTAATTGAGGGGGAATTTCGACAGCATTTATGCCTCATTCGTACTTATCATTAGTATGATTGTGGCATCCTACACGCACCGAGTGCTTTGGATCCTTTTTTTTTTTGTTGGCGCTGTACACGCACCGAGTGCTTCGAGCCCATTGAATCACCCCATCGACAACCTACGCGCACCAAGTGCTTCCAGTCCGATGGTAGCGAGTGTTTGTGTAATTTTGTTCAACCGGCACCCTACGCGCACCGAGTGCTTCGAGTCCGGAAGTAGCGAGTGTTTGTGTGGTTTTGCCCAACCGGCACCCTACGTGCACCGAGTGCTTTGAGTCCAGAAGTAGGGAGTGTTTTATCTTGAATATGCCGTGACTTTCGAATTAGATTGGTCTCTTTTTTTTGTTTATTTGTTTATAAGATATGAGAAAATCAAAGGTTCAAGTATTTAACTCATGAATAATGCAAAATCTCTTTTTTTACCTTCTCTTTCTTACTCAACGAAGGAACCTGTATGTCTTCTTCTTTTTGGTTTGATTTTCACTCAATCTATCTGTCAGGATTTGGGTATAGTTTTGGCTATATCTCACGGTCTCTCTCTGTCTCTCGTTGTCTCTCTGCTTATATCTCTTCTCTCTGTGGATGTGTATTCTTCCTTTCCTCTGTCTCTCGTGGTCCTTTTATAGTGAAGGAGGAAGGCGCCTTTGTTGCCAAAAATCATGCTACTGTTTCTTCAAATTAATCCAGCCAATCATGCAGCTTCTTAATTTTCAGATATCTTGCAATCACTATTATAATTCTATCATTATATGTAGGATATATTGCACGGTACGTTACTACAGCAGTGGATATTTTCTTTTATTTTCTGGTATTGAATGTGGTATATAATTATCGTCACAATGATGATGCCTTCAGATCTGATAGAGAATGATTTTATGATATAAATTTATATTTTGCGGCTTAGATATGTACTTCAATGATGTGCACCGCCCCTTTTTTTTTTTATTTTACTTCAATGATTTGAGCATCATACTTTCATGATATAAATTTATATTTTATAACTTGGATATATATTTACGTTTATGTCCCCTATTCTCTTTTTTTTTTGGTTGACAGTATTAACTTGGGTGACCAATTACAACGGTGATAAATATTGTTTAAGTATGGATCTGGTTATCAAACCTTGTGAGCAATTCAAGCAGGGTTTGCCGCTCGTTTAAATTTTATTGATGTTGTCGTTTCTACAGGCAGAATCATAGTTAATGTCATTAATTTCAAAAGAGTGATTAAGGAAGCATCTGTCGGCTGTCGCTCAGAGAATGATGATTTTGGCGAATGAGTGATCAATTTATTTTATTGACGGTAATAAGTGTTGTCAAGGACATTAAACTCAGCATTTGTTGTCAGAGCCGTTTTAGTATAGAGCTTAATGGGTTGAAGGCTTTTTGTTAACGGGCTAAAGATAATTATAGAATTGGTAGATCATGATGCGACCCATTTCGAAACTGAGCGGGCTCGTATGACCCATGTATAAATGAACGTCTTGATCTGATCGAGATGGACTGATTTAGCACCCTGAAAGGCTTTGATCGATTTAATGATTACTCTCCCCTCTTAAACATTTTTTTTTCATTTCATTTTGTTATTATTATTACTTATTTTTGTACACATTCTTTTTTTTACTAATAAAGGTATGTCAATCGGTGGCAGTTTTGTATATAGATATACATTTATTGTGTTGTACTGTTTTTAAGTAGAACAAATGTTATAACCGATCCATTTATGTTGAATTTGCATCATCATTTTATTTTTTCGTATTTTATGTGGCATTTTATCATCACAGCGATATATTCATTGCATGGATTTATTTACCACATTTTTTTCGGGACATGAGTAAGTTTATGATATCTTTTGCCTCGAGAAGCAATCCAAAGACTACTGCGCATGGCCGACCTTTTATCAGTGAAGCCAACATTCCATCATAAGCAAAGATATTTCAATCAACATCAACTATTCTGGGTGGAGTCAGATGGGAGACAAGATGGTGGAACTTTGGCGATGCAATAAAGCTAGCCTTGGTTCATTCCTTTCTTGTCATTTTGGGCCATGTCCCATGTATGTTGAGTAGGGTGACCTGCCTTCTTGTGATGTTCCTTATGCATCAAGGATGATTTTTTTAATACATTATACGACATCCCATGTAGCTTTATCAAAGGGGAATTGGTCATTTGTGACTTCTATTATGTGTTGAATCCATTTAGGATCAAGCCCCTTACATATTGCATCGAGTGATCCATTTATTGATAGGTGTTTCCTTGTGTATGATGTGTGATGGCATCAAACGATACCCCTGTATATGTTGTACCAGTGGCATTACTTCTAAGTGATGCCGCATGCGTGTGTCGTCATGCAGTGACATCGCTTCTGACCGGTGCCCCCTGCGTTTGATGTGCGTTGATTACATTGCTTATGAGCGGTGTCCCTGTATGTGTCTTTATGGAGTAACATCGCTTAGTTTTCCCCAGCTGAACTATTTTCGGGTCACTTTTGCCCAACGTTAGCCGCTTTCGCTTGCTGTTGGACTGTTTTCGGGCCATTTTTCACCGACACTTGGCCATATCCATTTAGTTTTCCCCAACGCTTGGTCGCATCCGCTTAGTTTTCCCCAATGTTTGCCGCTTCCGCTTGCCGCTGAACTGTTTTTGAGCCATTTTTCACCGACGCTTAGCCATATTTGCTTAGTTTTTCCCAACACTTAGCCGCATCTGCTTAATTTTTCCGAGTTCAACTATTTTTGGATCACTTTTGCCCAACGTTAGCCGCTTGCGCTTGCCGCTACACTTTTTTCAAGCCATTTTTCACCGACTCTTGGCTGTATTCGCTTAGTTTTTCTCAACGCTTGACCGCATCCGCTTAGTTTTCCTCAGCTGGACTGTTTTCGGAACAATTTTGCCCAACGTTAGCTGCTTCCGCTTGTTTCTGGACTGTTTTCGGGCCATTTTTCACCGACGCTTAGCCATATCTGTTTAGTTTTCTCCAACGCTTGATTGGATCCGATTAGTTTTCCCCAACGTTTGCCGCTTCCGCTTGCTGCTGAACTGTTTTTGGGTCATTTTTCACCGAGGCTTAGTCATATCTGCTTAGTTTTCCCCAACACTTAGCCGCATTTGCTTAATTTTTCCGAGTTCAACTGTTTTTGGATCACTTTTGCCCAACGTTAGCCGCTTGCGCTTACTGCTGCACTTTTTTCAAGCCATTTTTCACCGACGCTTGGCCGTATTCGCTTATTTTTTCCCAATGCTTGGCCGCATCCGCTTAGTTTTCCTCAGCTGGACAGTTTTCGGAACACTTTTGCCCAACGTTAGCCGCTAGTGCTTGCCGCTTGACATTTTTGGGTCATTTCTCACAGACACTTGGCTGTATCCGCTTCATTTTCCCAGACGCATGCCCGCATCCGCTTGCCGCTAAACTGTTTTTGGGCCATTTTTCACCGACGCTTGGCCACATCCGCTTAGTTTTCCCCAGCTGAATGGTTTTCGGGTCACTTTTGCCAAACGTTTGCCGCTTCCGCTTGCTACTGAATTATTTTTGGGCCATTTTTCACCGATGCTTGGCCGGATCCGCTTAGTTTTCCCCAACGCTTGGCCGCATCAGCTTAGTTTTCCCTAGCTAAACTGTTTTCGGGTCACTTTTTCCCAACATTAGCTGCTTCTGCTTGCCGCTGGACTGTTTTTGGGTCATTTTTCACCGACACTTGGCTGTATCTGCTTAGTTTTCCCCAACGCTTGGCCTCATCGGCTTAGTTTTCCCCAACGTTTGCCGCTTCTGCTTGCCGTTGAACTGTTTTTGGGTAATTTTTCACCGATGCTTAGCCATATCTGCTTAGTTTTCCCCAACACTTAGCCGCATCCGCTTAATTTTTCTGTGTTCAACTGTTTTTGGATCACTTTTGCCCAACGTTAGCCGCTTACGCTTGCCGCTGCACTTTTTTCGAGTCATTTTTCATCGACGCTTGGCCGTATTCGCTTAGTTTTTCCCAATGCTTGGACGCATCCGCTTAGTTTTTCTCAGCTAGACTATTTTCGGGTCACTTTTGCCCAACGTTAGCCGCTAGCGCTTGCCGCTTGACATTTTTTGGGGCATTTTTCCCCAACGTTTGGCCGTATCCGCTTAGTTTTCCCAGCTGAACTGTTTTTGGGTCACTTTTTCCCAACGTTAACCGCTTGCGCTTGCTGCTGGACTTTTTTTGGGTCATTTCTCACTGACACTTGGCCATATCCGTTTAGTTTTGCCCAATGCTTGGCCGCATCCGCTTAGTTTTCTCCAACATTTTCCACTTTCGCTTTCTGCTGAACTATTTTGGGCCATTTTTCACCGACGCTTGGCCATATCCGCTTAGTTTTCCCCAAAGCTTAAAAGCACCCGCTTAATTTTTTTGAAATGAACTATTTTCGGATCACTTTTGCCCAACATTAGCCGCTTGTGCTTACACCTGGACTTTTTTGGGAGCATTTTCACCGATGCTTAGGCGTATCTGCATAGTTTTCCGCAATGCTTGGCCGCATATGCTTACTTCTCCCCAGCTGAACTGTTTTCGGGTCACTTTTCCCCAACGTTAGACGCTTGCGCTTGCCGTTGGACTATTTTCGGACCATTTCTCACCGATGCTTGGCCGTATCCGCTTAGTTTTCCCCAACTGAACTGTTTTCGGGTCACTTTTGCCAAATGTTTGCCGCTTTCTTTTATCACTGGACTGTTTTTGGGGCATTTTTAACCGACGCTTAGCTCTAATCGTTTAGTTTTCCCCAACGTTTGGCCACATTCGCTTAGTTTTCCCTAACGCTTAAACGCATCCGCTTAATTATTCCGAGCTGAACTGTTTTCGGATCACTTTTCCCCAACGTTTGCCGCTACCCTTTCCGTTGGACTATTTTTGGGCCAATTTTCACCGACACTTGCCCGTATCCGCATAGTTTTCCCCAATTCTTGGCCGCATACGCTTAGTTTTTCCCAGCTGAACTATTTTTGGGTCACTTTTGCCCAACGTTAGACGCTTGCTTTTGCTGCTGGACTATTTTCAGGTAATTTTTCACCGATGCTTGGCCATATCCGCTTAGTTTTTTCCCAACGCTTGGCCGCATCCGCTTAGTTTTCCCTAATGTTTGCCGCTTCCACTTTTCGCTGGACTATTTTTGGGCCATTTTTCACCGACGCTTGGCCATATTCGCTTAGTTTCTCCAATGTTTAGACACATCCGCTTAATTTTTCTGAGCTGAACTGTTTTCGGATCAGTTTTGCCCAACGTTAGTCGCTTGCGCTTACCGCTGGACCTTTTTCGGGGCATTTCTCACCGACACTTGGCCATATTCGCATAGTTTTCCCCAATTCTTGACCGCATAAGCTTACTTTTCCCTAGCTGAACTATTTCGGGTCACTTTTGCCCAATGTTAGACGCTTTTGCTTACGGTTGGACTGTTTTCGGGTCATTTTTCACCGATGCTTGGTCGTATCCTCTTAGTTTTCCAAAACGCTTGGCTACATCCACTTAGTTTTCCCCAGCTGAACTGTTTTCATATCACTTTTGCCCAACGTTAATCGCTTCCGCTTGTTGCCGGATTGTTTTCGGGCCATTTCTCCCCAACGCTTCGCCACATCCGCTTAGTTTTCACCAACGCTTGGCCGCATCCTCTTAGTTTTCCCCAACGTTTGCAGCTTCTGTTTTTTGCTGGACTATTTCTCGACACTTAGTTTTCGCCATATCCGCTTAGTTTTCACCAGATGCTTAGTTTTCACCAGATGCTTGGCCGTATCCTCTTAGTTTTTCCCAACGCTTGGTCGCATCTGCTTAGTTTTCCCTAGTTGAACTATTTTTGGGTCACGTTTGCCCAACGTTAACCGCTTGTGCTTGTTGCTGGACTGTTTTCGGGCCATTTCTCACCAATGTTTGGTAGCATCCGCTTAGTTTTCCCCAACGCTTGGCCAGATCCGCTTAGTTTTCCCCAGCTGAACTGTTTTCGGGTCACTTTTGCTCAACATTAGATGCTTGCACTTGCCGCTAGATTGTTTTCGAGCAATTTTTCACCGATGCTTGGCCGTATTCGCTTAGTTCTCCCCAACGCTTGGCCGCATCCGCTTAGTTTTCCCAGCTTAACTGTTTTCAGGTCACTTTTGCCAAACGTTTGCCGCTTTCACCTACCACTGGACTGTTTTTGGGGCATTTTTAACCGACGCTTGGCTGTAACCACTTAGTTTTCCCTAACGCTTGGCCACATCCGCTTAGTTTTCCCCAACGTTTGCCGCTTCCGCTTGTCACTGAACTGTTCTTGGGCCATTTTTCAGCGACGCTTGCCCATATCCACTTAGTTTTCAACAACCCTTAGACACATCCGGTTAAATTTTTTCGAGCTGAACTGTTTTCGGATCACTTTTGTCCAACGTTAGCCATTTGCGCTTTGCCGCTAAACTGTTTTCGGGACATTTTTCACTGACGCTTGGCCGTATCTGCTTAGTTTTCCCCAATGCTTGGCTACATCCGCTTAGTTTTCCCTAACGCTTGGTCGCATCCTCTTAGTTTTCGTCAGTCGAACTGTTTTCGGGTCACTTGCCCCCAACATTAGCCGCTTGCGCTTGCTGCTGGACATTTTTTGGGGCATTTTTCACCGACGCTTGTCCATATCCGCTTATTTTTCCCCAATGCTTGGCCGCATCTGCTTAGTTTTCCACAACGCTTATCCGCATCCTCTTAGTTTTACCCCAGCTGAACTATTTTCGAGTCACTTTTTCCAAACGTTTGCCGCTTCCGGTTGTCGCTGGAATGTTTTCGGGCTATTTTTACCGACACTTGGCTGTATTCGCTTAGTTTTCCCCAACGCTTGACACTTCCGCTTGCCGCTGAACTGTTTTTGGGCCATTTTTCACCAACGCTTGGCCACATCCGTTTAGTGTTCCCCAGCTGAACTGTTTTCGGGTCACTTTTGCCCAATGTTTGCCGCTAGACTGTTTTTGGGGATTTTGTCACCGATGTTTGGCAGTATCCGCTTAGTTTTCCCCAATACTTGGTTGCATCCGCTTAGTTTTCCTCTACATTTGCCACTTTCGTTTGTCGCTGAACTGTTTTTTGGCCATTATCCACCGACGCTTGGCCATATCCGCTTAGTTTTCCCCAACGCTTAGCCGCATCCGCTTAATTTTTCCGAGCTGAACAGTCTTGCCCATATCCGCTTAGTTTTCCTCAATGCTTGGCTACCTCTGCTTAGTTTTTCCCCAGCTTAATTCTTTTCGGATCACTTTTGCCGAACGTTTGCCACTTCCGCCTGCCACTGAACTGTTTTTGGACATTTTTCACCGACGCTTGCCTATATCCGCAAAGTTTTCCCAAACAAATGCCCATTAACTATTTTTGGGCCATTCTTCATCTACGCTTGGCCACATCCCCTTAGTTTTCCCTAGCTGAACACTTTCCAGGTCACTTTTGTCTAACGTTTGCCGCTTGCACTTGCCGCTGGACTGTTTTCGGGCCATTTTTCACTGACGTTTAGCCGGATCCGCTTAGTTTTTCCCAACACTTGGCTGCATCTGCTTAGTTTCCCCCAGCTGAACTGCTTTCGGTTCAGTTTTGCCCAACGTTAGATGCTTACGCTTGAGCTAGACTGTTTTTGGGGCATTTTTCACCGACGTTTGGCCGCATCCGCTTAGTTTTTCCCAACGCTTGGCAACATTCACTTAGTTTTCCCTAACTCTTGGCCGCATTCGCTTAGCTTTCCCCAACTGAACTATTTTTTGGGTCACTTTTGCCCAACATTAGCCGCTTGCGCTTGCCACTGGACTGTTTTCGAGCCATTTTTCACCGACGCTTGGCCGTATCAGCTTAGTTTTTCCCAACGCTTGGCTGCATCCGCTTAGTTTTCCCAAGCTAAACTATTTTTGGGTCACTTTTCCCAACGTTAACTGCTTGCGCTTGCCGCTGGCTGTTTTCAGGCCATTTTTCTTCGACGCTTGGCCGCATTAGCTTCGTTTTCCCCAATACTGGGCCTCATCCACTTAATATTCCCCATTTGAACTATTTTTGGGTCACTTTTGGCCAACGTTAACCAATTGCGCTTGCTGCTGTACTGTTTTCGGGCCATTTTTCTCCGACGCTTGGCCGTATTCGCTTAGTTTTTGCCAATGCTTGGATGAATCCGCTTAGTTTTTCCCAAGCTAAACTATTTTTGGTTCACTTTTGCCCAATGTTAACAGCTAAATTGTTTTCGGGCCATTTTTCACCAATGCTTAACCGTATCCGCTTAGTTTTCCCAACGCCTGGCCGCATCAGCTTAGTTTTCCCAAGCTGAACTATTTTCAGGTCACTTTTCCCGACATTAACTGCTTTTGTTTGCCACTGGACTGTTTTCGAGCCATTTTTCTTCAACACTTGGCCGTATCCACTTAGTTTTCCCCGACGCTTGGCGGCATCCCCTTAGTTTACCCAACCTGAACTATTTTCTGGTCTCTTTTCCCAACGTTAACCGCTTGCGCTTGCCGCTGAACAATTTTCGGGCCATTTTTTCTCTGACGCTTGGCCGCATTCGCTTAGTTTTCACCAATGCTTGGCCGCATCCGCTTAGTTTTCCCCAAACTAACTATTTTCGGATAACTTTTGCCCAACGTTAACCGCTTTCGCTTGCCACTGGACTGTTTTCGAGCCATTTTTCACCAACGCTTGGCCGTATCCGCTTAGCTTTCCCCAACGCTTTGCCGCATCCCCTTAATTTTTCCCAACTAAACTATTTTCGGGTCACTTTTGCCCAACGATAGCCGCTTGGGCTTACCGCTGGATAATTTTTGGGTTATTTTTTACCGATGCTTAGTCGTATCCGCTTAGTTTCTCCCAAAGTTTGGTCACATACGCTTAGTTTTCAACAGCTGAATAGTTTTCTGATCACTTTTCCCCACGTTAACCGCTTTCATTTAACGCTTGACTGTTTTCGGGACATTTTTATCCAACGCTTGGCCATATCCACTTAGTTTTCCCCAACGCTTGGCCGCATCCCCTTAGTTTACCCAAGTTGAACTATTTTCAAGTCATTTTTCCCAACGTTAACCGCTTGCGCTTGCCGCTGGACAGTTTTCGGGTCATTTTTCTCCGACGCTTGGACGCATTCGCTTAATTTTCGCCAATGCTTGGCCGCATCCGCTTAGTTTTCCCAAGCTGAATTATTTTTGGGTCACTTTTCCCAACATTAATCGCTTACACTTACTGCTGGACTGTTTTCAGGACATTTTTCTCCGACACTTAGCCACATCCGCTTAGTTTTCCCTAATGCTTAGCTGCATCTGCTTACTTTTCCCCAGCTGAACTGTTTTCCAATAACTTTTGTCCAACATTAACCGCTTGCGCTTGCCGCTGGACTGTTTTTCAGCCATTTTTCACCGACGCTTGGCCGTATCCGCTTAGTTTTCCCCAACACTTGGCCGCATCCCTTTAATTTTTCCCAACTAAACTGTTTTTGGGTCACTTTTACCCAACGATAACTGGTTGCGCTTAACACTAGATAATTTTCAGGCCATTTTTCACCGACGCCTAGCCGTATCCGCTTAGTTTTCCCCAGCATATCAGTTTCCGGGTCACTTTTCCCAACGTTAATCGCTTTCGTTTGTCGCTGGACTGTTATCGGGTCATTTTTCACCGACGCTTGGCCGTATCCGCTTAGTTTTCCCCAACGCTTGGCCGTATCCACTTAGTTTACCCAAGCTGAACTATTTTTGGGTCACTTTTCCCAACGTTAACCGCTTACGCTTGCCGCTGGACAGTTTTCGGGCCATTTTACACCGAGGCTCGGCCGCATTCGCTTAGTTTTCATCAATGCTTGGCCGCATCCGCTTAGTTTTCCCAAGCTGAACTATTTTCAGGTGACTTTTCCCAATGTTAACTGCTTGCACTTGCCGCTAAACTATTTTCGAGACATTTTTCTCCGACACTAAACCGCATTTGCTTAGTTTTCCCCAATGCTTAGCTGCATCCACTTAGTTTTCCCCAGTTGAACTGTTTTCGGATAACTTTTGCCCAATGATAGCCACTTGCGCTTACTGCTGGATAGTTTTCTGGCCATTTTTCACCAACGCTTAGCCGTATCCGCTTAGTTTTCCCCAATGTTTGGTCACATCCGCTTAGTTTTCCCCAGCTGAACAGTTTTTGGGTCACTTGTGCCCAACGTTAGCCGCTTGCGTTCGCCATCGGATTGTTTTCGGGCCATTTTTCACCAACGTTTGCTCGTATCCGTTTAGTTTTCCAAAACGCTTGGCAGCATTCGCTTAATTTTCTCAAGCTGAACTATTTTCGGGTCACTGTTCCCAATGTTAACCGCTTGCGCTTACCGCTGGACTGTTTTCGGACCATTTTTCTCCGACGCTTGGCCGCATTCGCTTAGTTTTCTCCAATGCTTGGCCGCATCCGCTTAGTTTTCCCCAGCTGAACTGTTTTCGAGTCACTTTTGCCCAACGTTAATAGCTTGCGCTTGCTCCTGGACTGTTTTTGAGCCATTTTTCATCGATGCTTAGCCGTATCCGCTTAGTTTTCCCTAACGCTTAGCCGCATCGGCTTAGTTTTCCTAAGGTAAACTATTTTTGGGTCACTTTTCCCAACGTTAACCTGTTGCGCTTGCCGCTGGACTATTTTTAGGCTATTTTTTCTGACGCTTGGCCATATGCGCTTAGTTTTCCCCAATGATTGGCCGCATCCGCTTAGTTTTCCCTAGCTTAACTGTTTCTGGGTCACTTTTGCCAAACGTTAGCCGCTTGCGCTTGGCGCTGAACTATTTTCTGGCCATTTTTCACCGACGCTTGGCCGTATCCGTTTAGTTTTCCCCAACACTTGGCCGCATCCGCTTACTTTTCCCCAACTAAACTATTTTTGGGTCACTTTTGCCAAACGTTAGCCGCATGGACTTGGCGCTGAACTGTTTTCGGGCCATTTTTCACCGATGCTTGGCCGTATTCGCTTAGTTTTCCCCAACACTTAGTCGCATGCACTTAGTTTTTCCCAACGCTTGGCCTCATCCACTTAGTTTTCCCAAGCTAAACTATTTTCGGGTCACTTTTGCCCAACGTTAACCACTTGCATTTGCCGCTGGACTGTTTTCGGGTCATTTTTCTCCGACGCTTGGTCGTATCCGCTCAACGCTTAGCTGCATCCGCTTAGTTTTGCTAAGCTAAACTATTTTCGGGTCACTTTTGCCCAACGTTAACCGCTTGCGTTTGCCGCTGGACTTTTTTCGGGTCATTTTTCACCGACGCTTGGCCGTATCCGCTTAGTTTTCCCAAACGCTTGGCCATCTCCCCTTAATTTTTCCTAGCTAAACTATTTTCGGGTCACTTTTATCCAACATTAGCCCCTTGCGCTTACCGCTGGAATGTTTTCGGGTAATTTTTACCGACGTTTAGCCGCATCCGCTTAGTTTTCCCCAGCTGAACTGTTTTCAAATCACTTTTGGCCAACATTAGCCGCTTCCGCTTGCCGCTGGACTGTTTTTGGGGCATTTTTCACCGACGCTTGGTCATATCCGCTTAGTTTCCCCAACGCTTGGCCACATGCGCTTTGTTTTCCCCAGCTGAACTGTTTTTGGGTCAATTTTGCCCAAAATTAGCCTCTTGCACTTGCCGCTAAACTATTTTCGGGCCATTTTTCACCGACGCTTGGCCATATCCACTTAGTTTTCCCCAACACTTAGCCATATTCACTTAGTTTTCCCAATTTGAACAGTTTTTGGGTCACTTTTGTCCAACGTTAGCCGCTTGCATTCGCTGCTGGACTGTTTTCGAGCCATTTTTCTCTGACGCTTGGCCGTATCCGCTTAGTTTTTCCCAACGTTTGCCGCTTTCGTTTTCCACTATACTGTTTTTAGGCCATTTTTCACAAACGCTTGGCTATATTTGCTTCGTTTTTGCCAACGTTTAGCCGCATCCGCTTAATTTTTCCGAGCTGAACTGTTTTCATGTCACTTTTCTCCAACGTTAGCCGCTTGCGCTTATCGCTGGATTGTTTTCGGCCCATTTTTACCGACGCTTTGCCGCATTCGCTAAGTTTTTCCCAGCTGAACTATTTTCGGGTCAATTTTGCCCAACATTAATTGCTTGCACTTGCTGTTGGAATGTTTTTAGGGCATTTTTCACTGACGTTTGGCCGTATCCGCTTAGTTTTCCCCAACGCTTGGCCGCATCCGCTTAGTTTTCCCCAGCTGAAATATTTTCGGGTCAATTTTGCCCAACATTAACCGCTTATGCCAAGGCACGAAAGTCACCAAGAGCAGGTGAGCGCCGCCCGTACATGATCTTTGACAAGCAAAACGAAATAGCGACCAACTCAAAATAGGCAGGATTTCTCGCCGTTGCCTTCTCCATGAAGGAGAATCAAAGTCATAAGTGGGGTCGGGGGTCAACGAGAGAAGAGAGGAAGAGAGGCGTGTGTGGGCCGCACCAAGCAGAGACGAGAGAAAAGAGTGAAACCCTTCTCTTACGCAAACAGTAGAGGAAGAAGGGAAATGGGAGGGTTTTGCTGGCGGACCCGAACTCTCCTTTTAATTTGGTTAAGGCCAATTCATCTCCATTTAATAAAAGCATGGCTTTGAGATTTGTGCAAATGTGTCTAAACGGTTCGAGATTTCCCCATTAATTGGAAAAATTGAATTGGTTGAAATCAATCTCCTAATCAATCCGAACTAACAACTTTTGTTTAAAATTCATACAATAATTTATTCTACTATCTACTAGAAATGAATATGTATCTGATTATGAGATTTGTAAAGAGGGGATGGGTGCTTCAAGATTCATTCTGGATTAAATCCAAGGGTTCAGAAATTTCTGAAATTCAATAGTCTCGTTTAATTGATCTATGGTACGTTTTTCTTATAAAATTCGAATCGAAGTTTTCGTAAAAATTCTACAATTAAATTCGTACGAATAATTCATATACTTACGTTTCCAATTTTATAACTCAATTTATTTATTTACTAATACAAATCAATTTAAATAAATTTTGTTTCCATTAATTCAACGAGACTTGTATATACATTCTCCAATTATTAATCCCTAAACTTTCTCGGATAATTCGAATTTCTTTTATAAGTTATAGAATTTTTATTTCTAAATCTTGAGTTAGTGTTTTTAATCCTATAATCGATTATATCCAAAATTTTAGTTTATATATAAATATATTTTTTTAAATTGTTTTACTTCTAACTCTTATAATTTGAATATACATAATTCATATATCATTTATATTTTGAAATTTTAGATTCGAATAAACTTAATTAGACAATCTAATCAATCATTAATTTAGTTAGAAAATTTTATTTAGTGTAAAAATCATTTTAGCAAATTAATCATGTTTTAGAATTTCGGAATATAACAAGATCAGTACCAAGTAGTTGAATTTTTTGATTTAAATTGAAATCTGAGGCCGATTCTTTTGTGTACCACATAAATTTGAAAATAACTTTGACCAAAATATACTTTCTTTACTGAGTACTCTACCACCTGTACCACCTGAATGGTACTGGGACTTCTCTGTACCACCCTGCTTAAATTTACAAATTGTTTATTCTTGTAGTTTCAATGCTTGATTTTGGTTTTGTAGTTCAAATTCTCTCAAATGAGATGAGAAGAGATGAGATGTCACTCAGTAAATTATTCTACATATATAAGGGGCCGCTTGACCATTTAGTATGTTTAATATAATGTGTTGGAATGCGAGGGGATTAGGTATTCCTGTTAAACGTAGATTTTTACGATATTTTTTAGTCAATAATGAGGTATATCTTCTTGGGGTTCAGGAACAAAAAAAATATGAGTTTAAAGAACAATTATTGACTACTTTAAGTAGAACTATTACTAAGTGGATTCATCATCCAGCTTTGGGTATAGCTGGAGGAATTCTAGTAGGAATTAATGAAAGTAAATTTACTATTTTAAATGAATATTTAGGAGAATTTTCAGTTAGTGTCACACCCCAAACCAGGAATTCTGGATTAAGGTGTGATCAACCTCGCCTCGTGCTTAATTACTCATTAAGCACGCAAAGCTAATCATAAATAATAAATCAAACAGCAGCGGAAGCAAATTAATATAAATATCAAGCATCAGTCACATAGCAAATAAATAAACATACACATACATAATATATAATTTGATCCATCTCGGATCCAAATAATCATCATCTATAGAAGGGAATACATGATCTATCGAGCCCATATATGTAACATAGGAAATACGGGACTCGTAAATCTAAGCAAAAGCCTAACCCTAACTAGGTCAAGTCGTGTGGCCCTCGGGGACAGCTCTTGACATCTCCTGCTGCAGACCGCCAGAGCCTGTACCTAAAACTCACGAAACAACTTATGGGTGAGCGACAAATCGCCCAGTATGTGACCCAGAATTATCCCCTCAGAGATCCTCTACGGTCAAAACACTTTTATTTATAAAATGAATACAATTAAAATATGCACATGTGTGAACCTATATCAATAGCTAATAGAATTTATAATACTTTTGAATGATGTCATGATGCGATTATTCTATTATGCCAACATGCAGAATAAACCCAAAATAAAATCAAGATGTAATATCGGATATAAATCAAGTCGGAATCCAGCACTCCTTGTACTGTGTGCCCAAATACAATAATAACAATAATAAGAATAAGAATAAGAATAAGAATAAGAATAAGAATAATAAGAATAATAACAATAATAACAAGATTCTACTTAACACTACTCGACTTGGAATCCTGTTCTAGGCAAAGTAGCTCATAATGCAGGGAAGGAATAAATCCCGAATCGTTTGTGCCTCAGGGCTCGAGTCCGGCCCGCACGTAATGGTAAAATGAATCGAAAAAGATATATATAATCAAGTTTATACATATGATATAAATCCTAAAGCCATCAAAGGATCAAGTGATCCTCAGCTCAGTGGCTGTCAGGACGTCCCATGCCAAGTGATACCAAGACGGAACGAAGTCACTCGGCTCTACCCAGCTCTCACCAATGCATGCATATGCACGTAAAATACTAATATATATACTGTCTTCTACGAGAAGAAGACAGACTAATAACCTAATAATCTAATAATATACATATATTATTATTTAATTACTCTACTCCTAAAATACAGTAAATTCGAGTTTTTTAGAGTTATGCAAATCTAACTACAGTGCAAAAAGGATAAACATGCTCTACAGTTTTAATGCATCTACTTAAAAATAAAGTGCAGTTGTCAGGTCAGATGGATCGACTGGTAAGAGTACGCCCACGAATAATTCAGATATCCCACACCTGTAGAGCTGGAATCTCTATGGCTAACCCTCAGCGAAGTTGGCATGCTCCGCGTATGCTCCGAACTACGGGTCAGTCAAATCAGTCCAATGATCGGGCTTGTACGGGATCTGCTGATCTGAAATTACATAATTAAAACTAATTAAGATCTACTCTAATTTATTTTAACCCTCGCCCTAATTAATGTGTAAGTCAAATTCTTGATTATTTTGATTTCATAAAATTTACCGATTCAGTCAGTCTGACTGAACTGATTAGTCAAATATTAATTATTTCCTTTGATCTAAATTAATCTAATTTAATTCTAAAATAATTTATATTTTTAATAATTTAATTTGAAGATAAATTCCTTGTAACAATTCTAATGTCGAAATATTCCCAAAAATAATCATTTGTTAGTTACGATAATTTTAAACGTGTCTTACCTATTAATATATCCTAATTACTTATCTATTTGATTTATTTTAGCTTAACTCTAATTATTTTAAATCGGTCGAAATGCGATTTCAAAAGTTTAACTTATTTTCAAAAATTCCTAATGCTATTTATTTGTATAAACATGAATAAATTATATAATTATTACTAAACTAATAAGTATTAAAATATACTTTTAGTTATATTATAATTTGAATACGTAAATTAGTCTTACAAAATTTTAGAAAAGAAATGTTTGTCTATTGTACGTATTTTTCTAATTATTTCTAAGTCGAGCAATTCGTTATTTTATAACTAATCTAATTCGACACGGAATTAATCATTTCAAATCTAAGTCAAAAATATATATTTCTCATTGCTAAGTAATTATCCTTTATTAATTAACAACGAGTTTTCGTATAAATTCGAAAATGTTTAAAAGAAATATTTTAATTTAAAAACTTATTATTAAACTTTTATTTTATTTTTAAATATGTTGGTAGTGTTTTAGTTTAATCTAACAATTATGCATCTTAGCTTTTAAATCAAAGACTATAATTTTTATTTCAAATGCTAAGTTCAAGCCCAATTCAATTTGAACAATTCAAGTATGCATTTATGAAAGGCCCAAAGCCCTTAATCCATTTATCTATATTTTTATACATGTCATTTCGGCCCAGCAAAGAAGAGGCCCAAAGTCTAATTAATATACATCAATTCAACGCCGAAATTACCATATTTCATATCAGATTTGCATAGAGGCCCCTCCCTTTTAATCTATTAACACAAGTCAAGGTAATTTGCATAACAACCCCTAAACTTTCAAATAATAACAAAATGGTCTCTGTCAGTTCAAAGGCCAGTATACACACAAAATCAGCACAGTACCAGTGGTATCACCGGACCAGTACCGACTGGTACCAGCATCACATACACAACAACAAGCACAACCAGCATAACAGAACAGACCAGGCCAAGCAACAACAGAAACGGGACAGAGGAAAGAGCACAGCCAAGCACAAGCAAGGCCAGCAAAACAGAAAACCAGGCACAGGTCAAGGAAAACAGAACCAGCACAGAGCAAGCAAGGTACAACCAAGGCAATAAGTCACAGGCAAACAGAACCAGAACAGAGCAAAGAACACAGCCAAGAGAAATAGAGGAAGCAGGTCAACAAAAAAGTGCAAAATAGGGACAGAACCAACACAAGCCAGAGGGCATGGCAACACAGCCAGTCAACCCGATCAACAAACAAGGCCCAAGCCGCAAGTCAGCACACTTTGCCGGGAAAATCAACAACCCGAGCAAAGGTGGAAGTAACAATCTAAACAAACCAAACGAAGGTTAAGGTGCTCACTAACCCGATTAGAGCAAGCACAGAGGGAGGCAACGAACACGGCCGGTTCCAAGGAGCGTCACCTAGCCTCACGGTCGTCGGAAATCAAGCACCAGAACAGAAGCAAACCAGAACAAGAGAAAGGAGGGGAAAGAGTGGAGTTCTCAACACATGAGAGGGGTAAAAGGGCAACCAGAACCAAAACGAGAGAGAGAGAGAGAGAGAGAGAGTCGCTTATATACCCGGGAATAAGAGAGAAACCACACGCAACAGGCGGTACGGCCGGCTGACTTTCACCGACGGGACATCAAGAGAGAGAGCGGGGAAAATCAATTCCAAATCCTTCTCCTGTAAGGAAATGAGAGATAGAGGGAGGTCTCGGGTGGGGTTGCGAGGCAGAGACAGAAGAGAGGGAGAGGTTTAGGGTTTCACGGGAGAGGGAATGAAGGAGGCGAAAGAGACAGAGAGGGGTCGGGGGTCAGTGAAAGAGAGGAGGGGTTTAATAAGAAGGGATGATTTGAGATTCGTATTTGATCAGATCTAACGGTGCTAAAAGAAATCTTGGATTTTAAATAGCGTCATTTGATTTCTTTACAACCCGTTTCACTTATAATTTCGAAACGAATTTCGTAAAATTTTTATAAGGTCATGCGAATATTTATAAAAATTATTTTAGGGTTTACACAATTTTTAATATTCATAACTTCATAATTCATTTATATTTCCAAATTTTAGATTCGTTTTAAATCAGTCAGATCAAATCAAAAAAGGGTCGTTAATCAACAATAAAAAAAATTATTTAGGCCTAATAATTCATTTAAAGTTCGGAATATAACAGTTAGCATTCACTTAAAAAATAAATTAAATGACTTTGAATGGTTATTTGTTACTATTTATGGGCCTACCGTTGCTAATAAAAGGGGAAAAAATTTAATTGAGTTAAGAGATTTAAAATCTTTAAGTATTAAATCATTTTTTAATTTGTGCAGATTTTAATATGGTCAAGAGGAGGAGTGAGAGGATAGGCAAATCTTATAATCATGTAGTTAGTAATCATTTTAATAATTTAATTTATGATTTGCAATTGATGGAAATCTCTTTAATTGATAGACAATTTACGTGGGCTAGATCACAAAATTCAAAATCCTTAGCTCTTTTAGATAGATTTTTTGTAGTGTAGATTGGGGTTCACAATTTAATCATACAATTTTGATCTCTTTTCCTCGAATTTACTCTGATCACTCCCCTTTACATTTAAAAGTTTGCTTGGATAGTCCGCAAAAGGAATATATGTTTCGATTTGATAGGAATTGGTTAAAAGATGACAGATTTTTAGAACTGTTGGAAAAATGGTGGACTGAACATGTGATATTAAATGATATAGGTAATAATTGGAAAATAAAACTTCAGAAAATGAGGCAGAAAATTAGAGGATGGCATTGTAATTTACTAGGGGAAAAGAAACGGTTAAAAGAAGGATTATTAAATGAAATTGGAATTTTGGAGAAAAAACAAGAGTCACATCACTTAGAGAAGGATGATTTGGATAGATGGGTTGCTTGTCAGGTTAAGTTTAGAGAAATTATGAGTGAGGAATAGTCGTATTGGCAAAATAGGGCTAGATTACAGTGGTTGCTAGAAGGGGATTTAAACACGAATTTTTTTCATGTTTGTGCTTCTAATAGGAAAAGAAAGATTACTATTTTATCTTTAGAACATGAAGGAATTCTAATAACAGATCCTATAGCATTAAAACAACATGTGACTAGTTTTTATAAAAGGTTATCAGGGTCCACATGTGATAGGGATCTGACTTTAGCTGAGGGTTTATGGAGTGATATAGAGATGTTAGATGACAGTCAGCGTAAATACTTAGAAACTTTTTTTACTATAGATGAAATTAAAGCTACTTTATTTAATTGCAATGCTTCTAAAGCACTGGGGCCAGATGGCCTTTCTTTTGCGTTTTATCAGGCTAGTTAGGATTTTGTCAAATTAGATTTGTATAAACTTTTTGCTTCTTTTTATTTTCACGACCTTGGTATTTCTAAACTAAATCTAGCTTATGTATGTCTAATCCCTAAGAAAGAAGTAGCACCTTCTATTTCTAATTATAGGCCTATTAGCCTAATTAATTGTAGTTCTAAGCTTATTACAAAGTTGTTGGCTGATAGGTTAGCTAGGGTTATGGACTTTTTAATTGATGATACACAAACAGCTTTTATAAAAGGTAGAAACATAATGGATAATGTTGTTGTTGCATCAAAGGTTTTACATCAGGTTAGGGTATCAAAATCAAAAGGTCTTCTTTTTAAGTTAGATTTCAAGAAGGCTTATGACCTTATTAATTGGGATTTTTTGTTTGAAGTTTTAAAAGCAAGAGGTTTTGGGGAGACTTTTCAAAGATAGATTAGGGAGATATTGTCTGGTGGTCGAACGTGCATTAGTGTCAATGGCTCTTTAGGGGACTATTTTAGTTGTAGAAGAGGATTACGACAAGGGGATCCTTTATCTCCTTTTTTATTTGATATTATAGCTGACTCTTTAAATAGAATTTTAAGTAATGCTAAACAGGCTGGTTATTTGAAAGGCTTAGGTAATTTTGAAGGGGTTGGAGATATCTTAAATTTGCATTTTGCAGATAATATACTTTTATTTTTAGAGGCCAAAGATAACATGGTAGAAGCTTTAAAACTCCTACTTTCTGGTTTTAAAAACATGACTGGTCTTAAGATTAATTATCATAAAAGTGTGTTGATTCCTCTAAATATTAGTGAAGTAGCAAACATTTTTGGATGTTCTGTTTCTCAGTTACCAATTAAGTATTTGGGGGTTCCTATTCATTGGAAAACTATACCTATTGAGTGTTGGAATGTGTTGATAGACAAAATAGAAAAACGTTTGCAAGGGTGGAAGAGCAAGTTACTTTCTATAGGGGGTAGAGTTACTTTATTTAATTCTGTCATTTCCGCTATTCCATTATACTGGTTAGCTATTTATAACATGCCTGTCACGATTAGACACAGAATTGATCAGTTAAGGAGAAGATTTCTTTGGTATGGGGGGCATTCAGTTAGGAAAAATTTTTCCCTAGTATCATGGCAAGAGGTGTGTGCAGACAAGGATCAAGAGGGGGCTAGGATTGATGAATTTAAAGACTATTAATTGTGCTTTACTAGCTAAGTGGTGGTATAGGTTTAATGATCATGGGAAGTGGAAATGCATTCTAAAATCTAAGTACGATTTGTTAGGTACTACTACTATGTCTGCTTTTTGGTCGGGGGTGTATAAAGGTAAGCATATAGTGGACTTAGGTTTTAGCAAAGAACTTAGTAATGGAGCTGATATATTGTTTTGGTATGATAAATGGTTAAGTGAGTGTGCTTTATGTGATTTATTTCCAAAATTATTTTCAATAGCTGTAGATATTACCATTTCAGTGGCCGATGCATGCGCTGACGGTACTGTAAATTTAGTATTTACAAGACAATTGGTAGGGGATTTTAGAGAAAAATGGATGAACTTGTGTGATCAATTAGGTCGAGTACGAATCTTTAGGGATAGAAAGGATAGACTTTTTTGGAGATGGGATGGTCTAGGTAAATTTACGGTTCACTCTTTTTACAAGTGGTTGGAGTTTGGAGGAATTAGGAATAGAGATTATGATACTGTATGGTTGGTAAATATTCCTTTTAAGATCAAAATTTTTCTATGGTTAGTTAAGAAAAAAAGTGTACTTATTAGGGTGACTTTGAGTACACGAGGATGGCAAGGGGATGTCTTGTGTGTTTTGTGGTGCAACTGAAATTATAGATCATTTGTTTGTGCAGTGTTCTTTTATTTGAAGTATTTGGAACTGGATAGTTGATTTTAACAACTTTTCTTTTGATTATTCAACTATTGATGAATTATGGTTTATTGACAAAGATATTCCCTTGAAAGATAGGTTATTGGTAGAATTACTTACAGGAGCAGTCTTATGGTCAATATGGTTAGCTAGGAATAAGTTATGTTTCCAAGGAGTTACAACAAATTCCAAATTAGTAGGGGCTCAAATTATAGCTTTAGCATATTTTTGGGTGAATAATAAGTATTTGGGTTCACTATTGAAGTTATATTTATTGCTTCCTATTAATGTTGATCAAATTGTGGTATATTATGTGAATTCATCACTGCAGATTGGGCAGCATGGGCAAGAGAAGGTAATCAGGGGTTTTCTGCCTATCGCTGGATCCGACCAAAACATACATCCAAGTGAAGTATTAGAAGAGTAGCCCCAGTTTGGTTTTGTTTTTGGCGATTTCTGCTTATAATAGTTTGTTTTGCAAATATTTTAGTTTTGTGTGTTTAGTTGGAGATCTTTGTTTTTCTAGGTT
Organism: Carex pumila; assembly: GCA_033356055.1. NCBI lineage: Eukaryota > Viridiplantae > Streptophyta > Magnoliopsida > Poales > Cyperaceae > Carex > Carex pumila. Next base: position 41,964 of record JARJHM010000295.1, read on the forward strand.
GGATGCTATGTTTCCTTTTGGTATTGTTTTAGATGTATGTTTACATTTGTAGCTTGTTTCTTACAGGATTTGGTACCAGAGGTTTGGTACCGACTCCTATGACTTTGTAGGTTTCTTTATATAAGAAATCGGTGGTTTTATCCACTTTTATCAAAAAAAAAATATATAAGGGCCGCTTGATGGGTTGCTTGAATTCATCTACAATAAGTGTTTGAAAAATATTCTTAAAATAGTTTATACTCCCTCCAAAGCTGTCAGTGTTTAAAGTTTTTTTTTTTTTTAGGGGGGGGGGGGGTGTGTGGTTTCTTTGCACAGCTGATATGATATATGATATAGCCCCTCTTCTCTACTTAAACAATAACAGGCTTAATGGGTCAATATGTCCTAAATTTGGAAATATGAAATTGTCTCATGTTTTAGATTTGAGTCATAATTGGTTAACAAGTCACATACTCGACTCTATAGCAGACATGGAGAACTTAGAGTCATAATGGGTTAACGGGTCCATACCTACTTCACAAAGCAAGCTTAGAGGGAATAGTGGCGACTGATGGTCAGTTTTTCAAATTCAAGTTATGAAGTAGACCCGGGTTTATGCAAGTCAACTTACTGTAACTGCAACTGGGATTCTTACTTACAACTGCAGAGCACAAGACATAATAATATGTTAATGGTCAAGTGATTTTCTATAACATAGTATGTTTGGCTCTGAATTTATGAGTTAGTGAGGCTATGGTAATACTTGTATATGAATTGGGATTGAAGAATTAAGTTGGTTAAGGAGTTGAATTGGGCTCCTAATTGAAGTTCATAATTGAGCTATATATATATGTGGAATTCATCTTGAGTATTAGTTCAATGTTATTAAAATTATCTTGCTGTTCAGAAGTACATTATATATAATGTGTATATGAACCCAACCCAATCCAACCCGTTTATCTATCTAAACTAATTTGGATACAGTAATTGGATAAATAGTAGACAGTCACTGGTAAACCCAACAAACAGTGATATTTAATTATATATATGCTTAGTTAGTTTACTACTAAATGTTCAATCTAGGTTATATATCTATATCACATAAATATAAATTGTTCAATATTGTACCTGATCAGATTATCTCATTTCTTTTGAAAGTAACCAACGCAACAATAAATATACACAAGTAACCAATGCGATGAAAGGTTTTTTTATTGATCAAGAACATTAATTGTCAGACCAGCAGGCTTGTCAATTGCACCTATTTGCACTGTGAGAAGAGAGAGAGCACAAAATTTCATTAATTATTAGTGTTTCTTCTTTATATGTGTGTATTTTACATGTGGGTACATGAAGATGTTTAATAGGCGACTATATATATACATATGTGATAGACAATCCGCATTTGAAATTTTTCATTTAGAATCTGGACAACAAAATTTAGCATGTAAGAGGAATCGAGTCCAAAACAATAATAAAGTATGGCCTTTATGTTTACTATATTCTTTGTTTAAAATACAAAGCCCAAAACAATAACCTGTTTACTTATATTTTTAATTAGTTACTTTTTTCACACAAAAATCTTTAAAATCCGGCCCGTTCAAATCCTTTATACATGAATGCCAAAGCACAACAATACCAGCTTGTCCATTTTGAATAGGCAGGCACCTTAAAATAAAAGATGAACTGAAAATTTGAAATTTCACAAAAGCAAATTAAAACGAAAAGAGAAGATGGGATTCAATGCGCCACTCCGCTCGGCTCAGCTCGGCTCTGTTTGAGTGATAAAATATGAGTTGAATCGAGTTCAGACTTTATTTAATTTAGGATCTAACTTGATATAATTAATTTATTGAACTGTCCATCTCATTGGCTCATGAGCAGGCCTATATATATAGGTCACTCATGGTTTTATTTCAGTAACTGTTAAAAATAATGAAGAAGTCGAAGATTAATCTTTGTCATTCATCATCAATCAAACAGCCTAGGATCAATCAAGAATAAAATATATATTCTTTTATTATTTTTAGAAATAGGTACAAAGTAGTTGGATAGTATACACCATAAATAGGAATAGTACCGTTGGTGCAATAACAGGTACATAATATAGAAGTTGTAGTATAAATATAGAATATGACTTGTGTGTAAAGTTAGAGTTTTTTCAATAAGAAAAAGCAGATAAACACCACTACAAAAATGCATTTTTACCATAAATCATTCTCTTTGTCTATTTTCTATTTTTCTCTAAAATTCAAGATATGGGATTAAAATCTGATGCGCGGAAAAGCGTATGCACAAAGTTTCAGTACAATAAGATGTACCTTTTAAACCTTTAACACGCGTTTGAGTTAAATTGCAAATGCACAATTCTATCAAAGTAGTATTTTAGGTATCAATCCACAGGGAGTACGATAAAAACTTAGTTCAAACTTTAGTAATAAATTTCAGAAAATAAAATAAAGTGCAATAAAAGTAAATTGGGGGGTTTGTTCTAACAATTCCTAAGGTTGGGTTCAATACCCAAAAGAAAGGAGTTTGAAACAATAATTGTAAATAAAAGTAAAAGAAAGGAATTGATTTGCTTTCAAGATTTAGAGATCTAGGGGTCTTTCGTCTACAATTCCTTGCTAACTCTATTAATTCGGTATTTGTTTGAATTCATGTATAATTTGACGAGGTTTCTAACCTAATATGTTATTAAGGGTTACTTTCGTAAATTAATAACATGCCTAAGTAACTCGAACTTCTCAATGAAGTCCCCCACCCTAGCTACCTAGACCTATAAGCTCTTGTTAGTCTCTCCTCTCCTCAAATATTGGTACTTCGCAACTAAGTCCATCATACCAATACCCAATTCGAATTGAGATGTCCTAATTAGGATTTGACTTCACGGTTAGGTTCTTCACCAAGTCCCTAACCTTAATTTCTATAGTTCCGACTTAGATTAAATTGGTTACAATCTTAATCTAAACCTAGGGTATTTGCATTCATAATTTGGTACTATCCTATTGATCACAGTCAATTTTGGGTTCTTTAGAATCCAAAACGGGATACTACAATTCAAGTACTAACTATGTAATTAATACAAATGATTAAATCACAGAAATTAACAATCAAATCCCATAAAACAATCATAATAAAAACAAATAACCGAATAAAATAGAATTAAACAAGTTCATGCATTGACCTAAACCCCTAGAGAGAGATCTACTCCCTCATGGAGAGATCCATTACAAAAATTGACAAAAGTAAGAAGAAATAAAATAAAGAAATGATTACACCCTTTATTTGATCAAAGCCCTCAATCTTGCCGACTTCTTGTTCAGGAAACCCTTCTTCTCCTTGCTTGAAAGCTTTCCTTACTTCAGAATTTATCGCTATGTGTGTAGAGAGAATGAAAGAATGAATGAGAAGAGATAGAGAGGAGATGTGGATGATGATCTTTGCGAAGAGATGATGGATGGGATGAGAAGAGATCCCCTCTTTTATAGCCAAGGATCATGTCCAATTAAGAGCCTAGGAAGTGGAGTTAGTGGGTGTTATATTTGGATTGTTTTTCAGGATTGTCTTATCCACATGTGGCTGTCAAAACACGTCCATGATGCACCAAAAATAGAAAAACTGTCAAAAACGTGCAATTTTGGCTTTCTGCAGGTCCAGTGCGGATTCTCCGAGCCGCACTGCGGGTGGGCTGATCCGCACTGAGAAAAATTTTAGTTTTTAGTTTCTCATATTGTAGATCTTCTCGCCAACTTTCCAAAAAGTGGTCATAAGCCTTAATCGGAGTTACGAGTCAAAAGTTATGACCGTTTTAAGTTCAGACTCTATTTTTGGCTGACTGCCACAGTGCGTCCGCATTGCTACAGTACCATCCGCACTGCTACAGTATCATCCGCGCTGGGATCCGCACTGCGTCCTCACAATCCGCATTGCGGATGCATCGAGATCCGCACTAGGCTCGGACTTTTCCTGTGCGATCAGAGTGCAGCTGCATCGAGATCCGTGCATCTGCACGGATTTTGATGTATAGCTTATTATACCTTTTTAAAATTGGCACGCGTCCAGAAATTCATCTAAGTACTTATTTTGGCCATATTCCAAACCGTGTGTTCGCAGTGAGTATTTTTCTTCGGTTTTGCACGGATTTTGATGTATAGCTTATTATACCTTTTTAAAATTGGCGCGCGTCCAGAAATCCATCTAAGTACTTATTTTGGCCATATTCCAAACCGTGTGTTCGCAGTGGACATTTTTCTTCGATTTTTCGTCATTTTTCTTCATTTCCTGTAAGTTAAAACCAAGCAAACGCAGTAACTTGATCCTAGGTGTAATCTATTCACTTTATATTCAAAATACAAGATATTTGGTGTTATTTCGTGATAAAAATCAGATCGAATATGTATATAATTTAGGCCTATCAAATTCCCCCAAGTTTGAACATTGCTTGTCCCCAAGCAACATCTAAACTTAAACTACAATTCAATCTCTACTTTAACCTCATATCAAGTATATTTCTTCAATTGAAAAATTTGTATGACCTTGACAAATTTTAAAAATCTCAATGTAAATTGTTACAAATCTAAAGTTCAACCCTTGGCTAATTATGCTTCACCCCACAATTTGCTTACTCTAACTTTCATTTCCTTAAAGACATAGAATTTGTAAAATTTGGACATCTAAATTCATTACAAAAAATGCACTCTTATTTGTGAAAATTCTTTTAAAAATCCCCCCAAGCTTGAATCAAACTTAGGTTAGAAAGTAGTGGATTTCGTGTGTTGATACATGCAAAAGGTTTTGGAAATTTTTCGAGCTCAAAGGCATCCCGTGGGATTGTGCCAGTACTCTTTTTTTTTTTTCTTATTACTTTGGGAGATGAGCTCAAAGGCATCCCGTAGGATTTATTGTGCCAGTACTCTTATTTATCTCCGTCTTTTCTTTTGTTTCACTTTTTTTTCATTTGCATATATCATAAATACACACATCCTTAGGCATTAAATCATACCCTTGGATATCCCAATCTTTCTAAATCTATTTTTCACAAACAAGTTGCATTTTTAAAATAAATTTAAATCCTAAATTTTTGTTTTCATAAATCTTTATTTCCACAAAGTTTTTCGCCAAATTATGTGGTTATTTCAAATTATTCCAAGGGTATTACTAAAAACTCGTTAAAATTCGCATCAAAATTTCTAATTCCCGTCAATCACTCAAATTTATCAAAGGTTTTATTTTTGCCAACTTTTAACACAAAAACTAAACATGATTTTATACTTTATGCATTTTCAAACAATTAAGTCCAATTATGCAAGACTCTATTTTTAATAACCTCGTAAAACATCTTGACAAATTCGTAATTTCAATCATTTAAGTTCAAAATCACAAATCCTATTCATGGTCAAGTAAAAATCAAGGTTATAAATCCTAAAATTTTAAAAATAAACATGCATGCAAGATACAATTTCTTACCATACTCCCAAGCTTAAATTAAGCATTGTCCCCAATGCGTAAAAATAAACAAAAGTAAATAGGAAGAAACATGAACTACTCTATTGGCGGAAGGTGGCGGTGGTGCGCGCGACCTCAATGCTTGGATGGAGGATCGGGATGACGGCCTCCCCATTACTTTGTTTTGTTCAACTTCTTCTTCTCGCTCCTATTTTTGCAATTTTCCATCAATTTCATGAATTTTGCTTTTGGGAGCCAAACTTGTTTTATCTTGTTGACTTCTCGAGGTTTGTCAGTTTCAGATGTTGCCACCGACTTCTTTTGAACAAATTCTCTATTAACCTGTGAAATTTCTATCATGCAAACTGAATTTTTGGTAGGAGGTATCAATGACTTATGAAAATAAATTTTTTCTTTTTTCTTCCCAACGGAGAAAGAAAGCTCCCCCTCTTTGACTTTGATGTTTGCACCTGCAGTTGCTAAGAAAGCTCGACCTAAGAGAACGGCCGAATGATCATCCGTTTCAATGACAACAAAATCAGCAGGAATCTTAATCTTACCAATTTTCACAACCACATTTTTCAAAATACCAAGTGGAGATCGTGTCGTCCCGTCAGCAAGAGTTAGTGTCATATTGGTTGGTTCTAAATTACCCGACTCAAGCTTGTCATAAACCGATTTAGGCATGAGACTGACACTTACCCCTAAATCACACATTGCATTTTCAATTCTAGTTGTGTTTATAGAGCAAGGTATCGAGAAACTACCCGGATCTTTCATTTTAGGGGGTAAATCGGTAGAAAAGATTGCGCTACATTTTTCATCTAATATCACATGTTTACTTTCCTCCATGATACGCTTTTTGGTCAAAATTTCTTGTTGGTCCAGTTTATTCTTCATTAACCTTTGAGGAAAAGGTACAAACCTGAGTGGAGGAATATACTTAGGAGTTTCAATAGATTTTACCTTGGCCGGGTTGGAATTACCCGGTTCTTGAGATTGATCCAATTTCGGTGTGTTTGCATTGAGAGGAGCCGAAGGCGGTTGTGTCTCCTTTGGTGGTTGTTGTTGCTCTTCTATGCTCAGCATCTTTGGTATTTTGTATTCTATGCTGCTTCTCAAGGTTATGGCATTCGCGTACTCCCTAGGGTTGATGTCCGGCTTGCCCGGTAGTGTTCCTTGTTGACGGAAGGACGAAGACGCTTGTTGTGCAACTTGTGTTTCTAGCATTAAGGTCTTGGTGTCTAAGAACTCAAACTTCTTCTTCAAGTCCCTCAAGGAATCCGAAACATCCGTGTTGGTGTTCCTTTGATATGCTATGAAGTCACTTTGTTGGGTCATCAAGTCTTGTATCATCTTTTCTAGGTTGTTATTTTGGGAGGCTCCTTGGTACGAGTTTTGGTTGGGCTGGTATTGGTTAGAATTACCTTGGAATTGGTTGGAGTTGTCATTCTCGGTCCTCCACTTGAAATTCGGATGGTTCCACCTATTGTTAGGGTTGTAAGAATTTGAATTGAAATTATCATTGTGCCTAACCTTGTGATAGATCGGGTCATTCCTCTTATCGCCTTGATTGTAGAACATGGCGTTTGCTTGCTCTATCTCATCGCCTTCAATAAGGACTTGGCAATCGGCGGTGATATGAGTTGCCTCTCCACATATGCCGCATGAGCTTTCTTCGTCACGGATTTGACGTTATGCATTTGTGCTATTTGGTGTTGTAAGGCCTCCATTTGTGCTCGCAAGGCAGTAACCTCATCGACTTTCATGAGACCCGGTGTGGTTTGGGCTCGTCCCCCTCGCTTAGCTGTCCACTCCCGTTGGTTGATCGCCATATCTTCAATCATTGCCATAGCTTGTGCCGGGTCCATTCGTGACATGTTTCCCCCTGCAGCTGAATTTAAATGAGTTTTAGTAGTTATTGTGCAACCTTCATAAAAAAATTGAAAGAGCAACCACATGTCAAGGCCATGGTTAGGGCATAAGCGTTAGAGCTCCGCCCATCGATCCCATGCCTCGGTTAGAGATTCCCCCTCGGCTTGCTTGAATGTTGTGATCTTCGTCCGGAAATGTTGGATATTGGATGGAGGAAAGTATTTTCCTAGGAATAACTTCTCCATGTCATCCCATGTTTCGATGTGGTCCCGATTGACGGTCCTTAGCCATGTTCGCGTGTTGTCTCGAAGAGACAAGTGGAAGCATTTGAGTTTAAGGTTGTCTAGATCATCTCCTTCTCGCGCGAAGGTGCCACAATGTTCTTCGAAAACCGCCAAATGAGCATGGGGATCTTCATTTAGGGCTCCTCCGAACTGGTTCTGGCCCAATAGGTGGATGAGAGAGGGCTTGATGTCGCGTGGATCTTGGCCATGAGGAATGAAACCAAAGCGGGGGCCTTGTTGATGGTTACGGCCATTTCAGTTGTTGTTGTTGTTCCTATGGTGAGATTGTTCATCATGGTGGGATCCATGTTGGGATTGGTTGTCTTCGTTTTCCATGCTTCAATGTTCTTCTTCTTCTTCTTCTTCTACAATTTTAGAAAAATGAGTTCTTCCGGTGCTAATAGAATGCTTCAAAAAGAACCAAGATTAGGTACCAAACAAAAAGAAAATAAAAATCTGAAATAAATTTGTAAAGTAAAAACTTACAATTAAACTATACTCCCCGGCAACGGCGCCAAAAACTTGATGCGCGCAAAAGCGTATGCACAAAGTTTCAGTACAATAAGATGTACCTTTTAAACCTTTAACACGCGTTTGAGTTAAATTGCAAATGCACAATTCTATCAAAGTAGTATTTTAGGTATCGATCCACAGGGAGTACGATAAAAACTTAGTTCAAACTTTAGTAATAAATTTCAGAAAATAAAATAAAGTGCAATAAAAGTAAATTGGGGGGTTTGTTCTAACAATTCCTAAGGTTGGGTTCAATACCCAAAAGAAAGGAGTTTGAAACAATAATTGTAAATAAAAGTAAAAGAAAGGAATTGATTTGCTTTCAAGATTTAGAGATCTAGGGGTCTTTCGTCTACAATTCCTTGCTAACTCTATTAATTCGGTATTTGTTTGAATTCATGTATAATTTGACGAGGTTTCTAACCTAATATGTTATTAAGGGTTACTTTCGTAAATTAATAACATGCCTAGGTAACTCGAACTTCTCAATGAAGTCCCCCACCCTAGCTACCTAGACCTATAAGCTCTTGTTAGTCTCTCCTCTCCTCAAATATTGGTACTTCGCAACTAAGTCCATCATACCAATACCCAATTCGAATTGAGATGTCGTAATTAGGGTTTGACTTCACGGTTAGGTTCTTCACCAAGTCCCTAACCTTAATTTCTATAGTTCCGACTTAGATTAAATTGGTTACAATCTTAATCTAAACCTAGGGTATTTGCATTCATAATTTGGTACTATCCTATTGATCACAGTCAATTTTGGGTTCTTTAGAATCCAAAACTGGATACTACAATTCAAGTACCAACTATGTAATTAATACAAATGATTAAATCACAGAAATTAACAATCAAATCCCATAAAACAATCATAATAAAAACAAATAACCGAATAAAATAGAATTAAACAAGTTCATGCATGGACCTAAACCCCTAGAGAGAGATCTACTCCCTCATGGAGAGATCCATTACAAAAATTGACAAAAGTAAGAAGAAATAAAATAAAGAAATGATTACACCCTTTATTTGATCAAAGCCCTCAATCTTGCCGACTTCTTGTTCAGGAAACCCTTCTTCTCCTTGCTTGAAAGCTTTCCTTACTTCAGAATTTATCGCTATGTGTGTAGAGAGAATGAAAGAATGAATGGGAAGAGATAGAGAGGAGATGTGGATGATGATCTTTGCGAAGAGATGATGGATGGGATGAGAAGAGATCCCCTCTTTTATAGCCAAGGATCATGTCCAATTAAGAGCCTAGGAAGTGGAGTTAGTGGGTGTTATATTTGGATTGTTTTTCAGGATTGTCTTGTCCATATGTGGCTGTCAAAACGCGTCCATGATGCACCAAAAATATAAAAACTGTCAAAAACGTGCAATTTTGGCTTTCTGCGGGTCCAGTGCGGGTTCTCAGAGCCGCACTGCGGGTGGGCTGATCCGCACTGAGAAAAATTTTAGTTTTTAGTTTCTCATGTTGTGGATCTTCTCGCTAGCTTTCCAAAAAGTGGTCATAAGCCTTAATCGGAGTTACGAGTCAAAAGTTATGACCGTTTTAAGTTCAGACTCTATTTTTGGCTGACTGCTACAGTGCGTCCGCACTGCAATCCGTATTGCTACAGTACCATCCGCACTGGGATCCGCACTGCTACAGTATCATCCGCGCTGGGATCCGCACTGAGATCCGCACTGTGTCCTCACAATCCGCACTCCGGATGCATCGAGTCCGCACTAGGCTCGGACTTTTCCTGTGCGACCAGAGTGCAGCTGCATCGAGATCCGTGCATCCGCACGGATTTTGATGTATAGCTTATTATACCTTTTTAAAATTGGCGTGCATCCAGAAATCCATCTAAGTACTTATTTTGGCCATATTCCAAACTGTGTTCGCAGTGGGCATTTTTCTTCGGTTTTGCACGGATTTTGATGTATAGCTTATTATACGTTTTTAAAATTGGCGTGCGTCCAGAAATCCATCTAAATACTTATTTTGGCCATATTCCAAACCGTGTGTTCGCAGTGGGCATTTTTCTTCGATTTTTCTTTATTTTTTTTCATTTCCTGTAAGTTAAAACCAAACAAACGCAGTAACTTGATCCTAGGTGTAATCTATTCACTTTATATTCAAAATACAAGATATTTGGTGTTATTTCGTGATAAAAATCTGATCGAATATGTATATAATTTAGGCCTATCAAAATCCTGACTCCATTCCGCAATCAACAAAACTGCAATTAACAACAACTGCAGCACCAACAAAAAAAAAACACAAAAAATTTAGATCTAAACAAAAAAAACCACAGAAGAAAAAAGAGAAAAGAGAAATGGTTTGGTGCAGCAGCCAAAATAAAATCTACTCTAACCCGAGCTGAAGAAGGCTTTCAGCCGTAAAATCAAAGAAATTAAGAAAAGAAAGAAAAGTTGACCTCAAGACTTCAAATCTTAGCCTCGCCTCTCTATGGGAGAAGTCCAGTGACAGAGAGCAAGAGCCAGAAGAAGAAAGGTGAAGTGCAAACGAGGGGAAGAAAATTCAAACCCGCAATACAATACCAATCTGGTACAAGAGGCAAGAAAATGGGTCTCAACCCTCAATCAAGGTAAAACAAAAAGGAAAAAGAAAAAAGGAAGATAACACTGCTAGAATCCTGAGATGATGCCCTTTTGCATATGTGACCTTGTATTTATTATTATTATTATTTATATATTTTATCTTAATGAACAAGTATTACAAGGACCAAATAATAAATCATTTTTATAGAGAATAATGAGATGTTTATGCTGGCCATGATTTTGTGAAATCAAAGTTCACTGTTCTACATGAAAACTTTGGCTTCTTTTGTCATTCAGGCTAACACTGCTAGTCACCTTATTCATCATTTGCTACCTATTCATAGGTACAGATTCTGATGGTTAAAGAAATTGAAGTTTTAACTGATTAAAGCTTTAACAGATGTACTCTTCGTAGATGATATATATTATTTGGATCCACTTGAACTGTTATTGGACAGAAGAGTTGTACTCTGCTAGATTTTCAGTCGTGACATAGTTTTTGTGTTCAAAAAATTTATAATAAATAATTTTTTGAGTTTGCAAAAGCAGGTGATCAAATTTGTAATAAAAAAGGAACCTTTTAAGGCACGTGAAGTGAGCACATCTTTTCAATTTATTCAATCACTTAGGGTCTGTTCGGATGCTCGGGTTTAAAACGGGATGGGATTTGATGGGAATGGGAACTCATTTTTAAAAAGGTGAAAACCCACGGGTATGGGTATGGATAGGATTAATTATGGGAATGTATTAAATTGAGTGTTCGGTTGTACTGTGGGATTAGTTATGGAAAATTATATTTTTCTTTCTAAAACATTTGATATTATATAATTTTCTTTATTAATAGATTATCAATAATGTAATTTAATAAATATGTTAAATAATAACATAATATTTCTTTTAATTATTAATTTATAAAATATAAACATTTTTATAGTTAAATAAGAAGTATATGATTAGATAAACCTGACATGCATTCAATACTCTTAGCCGTTACACTATTAAATTGAGTAGTTGAAAAAAAATATTAAATGATGTAGCCTTTGCATTTATGAAAATTGGGTAGTTGGACATATATTTATAGTTCTAAACGTTGGATGTACAACAACTTTATAAAATTGAACTGAAAAGGAATTGCTTTGCATTTATGAACTTAAATGTTGGACAAAATCTCTATATATATGTATGTTGCAAAAATGTTCTCATTTCCCTTCCATACACATCTATATCCAGAAAAATATGGACCCTTTCCACTTGCACAGAATTGACAATGATGATGATGAATACACAAATGTGATTATGCCCTACATGGATAGAAACTTGTTTGAACCGACTCCTTGTCATACTTCAATTTTAACAGGATTGAAATATGTCAATGAAGTTCTAGATGGTCACGAGTGTCGTTGCAGACGAGAATTTCGTATGGAGACTTATATCTTTCGAGCTTTAGTCAGATTGTTGAGAGTGCAAAAGCAGTTACTTTTTGATGGATTGCTAACAGTGGAAGAGCAAGTAGCAATGTTTTTGCATTCTCTTGCAAAGAATGCAAGCAATCGTAGTGTGCAAGAACGATTTCAACATTCAGGCGACACTGTGAGTCATCATTTTCACAGTGCATTGAATGCTATCAATCAACTGTCCCCTGAGATTATCATTCCACCTCCTTTACATACACCTCAGTTTATTGCCTCACGTTCGGAGTTTTGTCCTTTCTTTAAGGTACTTTTTTATTTGAATTATTTTAAATTAATTTTGTAGTACATTATACAAGAACATTAAATTAATAATATCAATTTTTACATTTATATAGGATTGCATTGGTGCTATTGATGGAACTCATATTCCAATTACCATTGATGAAGATCAACAAGATCCTTACCGAAATAGAAAACAAACACTATCACAAAATGTTATGGTCGTATGTGATTTTGATCGTCGATTTACTTATGTAATGGCTGGATGGGAAGGATCCGCGTCCGATGCAACTGTATTGAAGAGTGCACTAGATGATGGATTTGCAGTACCACAAGGCAAATATTATTTAGTTGATGCTGGTTATGCAAATACCCCAAAATTTCTTGCACCATATCGAGGTATCTGGTATCATGTGCAGGAGCAAGGTCTAGCAAATGAACGGCCACGCAATTATAAAGAGCTTTTTAATCTCCGGCATGCAAAATTAAGAAATCATATTGAACGTATTATTGGCATATTAAAGATGTGATTTCCTATTTTAAAAGTAGCAACATACCATACAATTGAAACACAAAGTAATTTTGTCCATGCAACATGTATTCTCCATAATTTCATTGTTAATCATAGTGGAGATACAAATTGGACTAGAAATGCAATATATCATACAGTGAATCCAGATGAAATTGTAGATGTACCCGATGGGGATGATGAGTACGGAGAAGATGTAGAGGCACTAAATAATCAGCGTCGTGCAGGACATGAAACTAGAGAAGAAATTGCTATCAATATGTGGAATGATTATGTTAGATATAGAAGTAGAGACTCTAATTAATATTTAGTTTATTTAAATTGAAGAATGTTTAGCATATTTATTGCATAATATTTATTTTTTGTTTGTGTATGTTTTATTGAATCAACACTTATGTTTTTTTTATGAGAGATCCTTGGGCATGATATATATATTTAAATCATGTCAGAAGCTGCCTGGGTATTTAATTGAAATGAGCAATGAAATATGTAATAATAGTTCTATGTAACTATTCCTGAGACCATCTGAAAAGCAAAAAAATAAAAAATAGTGGTACTCACTATGCATCCAATGCACACACTTTCCAGCTAGAACTAGTGCTATTAAAGCCATAAAATAAAATAAAAACAAAACAAAATTGAAAATTTAAATTGAAGACATCAGCAGTGTTTATATCATAAATTCATCTCCATTATGCATCTGGATGCAACAATCTTTGGGACTATTGCTCTTAGCGCATGTAAAATTGCATTTTTATTTGAATAACGATTTCTGACAAGAAAAATCTACAAAATTACATATTGGTACTCTATCTTTCTAAAAATCATAGAATGCTTAAAGTTCAATAACTTGTTTTCATCTTTGCATATTAACTGAAGAAGTAGCTTCTACTGACTTGATTTCAAGTACTTAAGATCAGTGATAGAACCCTGTGATCCATACAAACAAATCAAAATATAGATCATTCCCTTTACATTCAAATTCAAGTTCAACTGGTAAACACAGCACTATCAACCTACATACTTTCTTTATCACATACATCTATTTCCAAAATGAACAATTATGTTCCCAAAATATAACATCCATTCTTTACCACTACTATTTCCAAAATATGACATCCATCCTAAGTAAATACCAATATTTCCAAAATAACATATAGCTAACCTTACTAATTGGACTTCCACAACTCAATTATCATTTTGATCCAGTGCGACCGACGTTCTTCACTTACAGATAGGAATGCCTCACGGGTCTCAGCCTTCTTAATGAACATATCACTTGCATTAACAAAGTCAAGCATGTCAAAATCCGGCAATTGTTCGTATGCCTCCATTGCAGCAACAACTGAATACTTGTCAGGACGCTCAACAGTCTTGTTTGCATTCTTCTCCATAACAGCACAATATTTAATTAACTCCTCTCTCTTATATGTCAAGTAATCCTCATGAAATGTAGACATGGCCTTTCTCTTTTTAGTCTTCCTAGAAGAAGAAACTCCAATTGAGTGAGGCGTGCTAACATTAGGTGGAGCTTGGGTGGAGGGTGGTACTTGAGCTTGAGTAGAGATATGGTCAAATGTTTGTGTCCCAAGAAAATCGTTATCAAACTCAAAATCATTTAAACCTCCTGGAGCAGGAATTGTGGAACTAGGAGAATTCATTTCAGCTTGATTCTCATGATTTACAAAATAATTACTGCCACGACGACACGAACCATTCGCAATACATCCTGAAAGTTTTATATCAAATGCTAAACTACTTAAAACAAAACATGTAATATATAAACAATAAATGTTTAACATTAATATATTAAAAAAAACCTCATACCAGAATACAAACTGTGCAAGTCATCGTAGTATGGAAAAGGTTTATTATACCACCTTTTAGCCTCTTTGTCTATTTGCAAAATAGGAGCCCACACTTCTTCAAGAGCATCAATCATTTTTCTCGTAGGATCCCATCCAAAACTGCTTAGATCTCTCAATCGGTTTATGGTTTTGTACGCCTTCTTTAGAGTACGTTCTTGTTCTTTAAGTTGCTTCAACGAGAAATTTGAATCTACAAACTTTGCTTTGAACCTCCGTGCCATTTCATTCCATGCGACATTGCTCCATGCATTTTGTAAGCGTGCACCAGGTCTATTAAACTCAACAAGCAATTCAACTAGGAATGCCTTTTGCAACTCATTCTATGCAGCCCTATTGAGAGACTCATTCCTGTTACCTACATATCATACAAGAAAATGAGGATAAGAGATTGCAATATAAGATCATCTATTCCAAGATTTATAGTCGATTGCAATAAAATATCATCTACATATCATATAGAAAATTCCATGTAAATGATTCTAGGATGCTTGACGACTCCATAAAATAAATATATAAATTACATGTTGGTCCCTGCCATTTGAAGAACACAACCAGCAAGGAAATAGGCAACACAGCCAGTATAAGAATGTGTAAATAAATAAAAATGACAAACTAGTATGCTAAACCAGTCCTTGTACCAGTGTAAAAACTAGTATACTATTTACCAGTCTGCCCCTACTTAGAAGTATCTGTTAGGCATAGTTGCGAAACTTCAAAAATTCTTAAACTTGTTAGGCATTTAGATTAAACTTTCTTCTATATGTTAATAAAAAGAATGAAAAATTTGGTTTATTAGTTTGCCTAGAATTTAATTTTGAAATTTGACAATAAAAAACATAATAAATAATGCAACCTTGTATAAACCTCAAAACCACAAGAAAAAATATTGTAGTACTAATATCCTATTGACTGGTTAAGCACCAGTCACAAATCTCTCAAACCAGAACATAATTAGATTACAAACTACAGGTGCAGAACTAACCCGAAAAATCAGACAACATAATTATGTGAAACCACTAGACCAAAATAAATCAATAAAAGCATTTAGCTGTAAACAAGGAACAAAAGGAACTATGGAGCAAACCCTACTCAGCCAATTTGCTTAAAGAATTTTTTTTTATTTTTTTTGATATTGCCTTCTTTTTTTAAATTCTGACTCACTAATGTAATTTACTCTCACGATGAATGCATCTATTATGAGGTCCTACTAATTTAAAGCAATGACAAATTGAAGCTTAAATTGAAGAAAAAACAAGCTAAAATAATCTAATCAATGAAGAAGCTCAAGCAGCTAGAGTTAACGATAGATGAAATAAATGTACATTTCTACTTCATTTCTATTTTAAAACAAAACTAAGAACAAAATCAGTCCCTTTACCCAATGTCATTTTATTTCTGAAGTTATATTTAAACCAATACGCTGTTCAGGTATTGAGATTAATAATAAAGATATATGAAATTAATTTAATTACAGAAGCACAGATGAGCTGGTACAAGTGTGTTGGCCAGAGGTTAATGGATCGTACAGTCTGAAATTATTGAATCAAAACACTGACCACGCATTACAGTTAATACTGAAACTGAATCCAGATGCATTACGGTGGAATGAGAACCCAATTTACATCATGACGAAGATTGGTAAAAATGGGAAGCCAAATTGGACGAGTGTAAATCTCAGCCAGAATAGTTACGGAGTAACTTTCTTGGCACCGAATAATCAAAAAATAGAAAGTGTGGACTGGTAATAGACGAAGTCGTCATTTCCGTTTGTTAGGTCTCAAGCAGTAGGTTTAATGATAGATGAAATAAATGAATATTTCTACCTTCTCCAGTCATGATCGAAGAAAAATCAATGCTAGCAACTATCCCTGTTGAGTTTCTTGCACATCCGCTTCTTTATACTGCGCTCCCGCCCTCGCTCGACTTTCCCGCGCACAATTTGTTTTCCAGCGAAACTGAGATTGAGAAAAAGCGGTCCAGTAAAGGGAAATAGTCACAGGCAGTGCGCGATTTGGGAAAATGAAAATTTGGTCGGACTCAATTTTCGTTTTCCCACCAATTTACATTGCTTGGGGAAAATTATGGGAAGAAGGGAAGGAACGTTTCGGGAAGAAACCAAGTATCCGAACAGGTCTGGGATTTAGAAATGAAATTACGGTGAAACCCATCAATTCCCATTTTAAACCAGAGCATCCGAACAGGCCCTTAATTTGCATTGTTTGTTGAATAACTCGTGAAAATTTACGTGTTATGTATTTAAATTTTTAAAAAATTTGGCAACTCGTGAATAACCACGTTGTT
Organism: Carex pumila; assembly: GCA_033356055.1. Classification (NCBI taxonomy): domain Eukaryota; kingdom Viridiplantae; phylum Streptophyta; class Magnoliopsida; order Poales; family Cyperaceae; genus Carex; species Carex pumila. The sequence continues at coordinate 58,996 of JARJHM010000295.1, forward strand.
ATAGATATCTTACAAATTGCCCAAAATTAAAGGATGTACGGTGTGTAATTTAAGCAATTTTGAAAATTGCTGTTTTGCTGTGAACAGTAAAACAGTAAAATTTTCTGAACCATTGGATTAGCGATTTTCAAAATTGCTTAATAAATAGTAAAACAATTCCAAAAAATATAAAATTTAATCTCCAAGCACATTTCAATATGGAGAACAAGATGAACGGTTCGGATCGGTTGTTTGAATTTTTAAAATGGCTAAAATGAACTATGGCTCACCAACACGCAATAAGCCATGGCCCATTTTAGCCCAACTCATATATCTCTCCTCCTTATTAAGGAGCTTAATGTCTAGATCCTGCAAGGATTTTGATTTATTATTATTTTTTCAGAATGATGCTCAGCCGTTGAATTTTCATATTGCACATAGATGAAATTTCCAAATTATGAGCTTCAACACTTAAGTGTGCATTGGTCGCGCCGCATATGATTCCAGTGCTGCGCCGTATATGATCCCAGTGCCCGTAGACCGCGCGTTGCACCCGTGGTCGTACCCATTTTAACCCAACTCATATATATATATATATATATATAGCCAATTCAATGCTCTATCAAAATTTTACTCCATGACAAACTGATATTAATTACAGTTGAGTTCAATTGTTCAAATCAAATACTAACTAAAATCGCGATCAACTAGCACGCCCTTTACCAATTAAGGGTTGTTATTACCATTTCCAACCCACAATTAATAGGCCTAAATATTGGAATTTCGCCTCCAAAACATATATTTTCCAAAATGAAAAATGTCACAAAAATTACTCTTCAAATCAGGATTCTCAATTGCCTATTTTATTTTTTAATAGGATTATTATGAGAGTATTCCATTTATTCAATTAAAGTTCATATGACTCAATTATCAAATAATTATTCGTTTTATATCTGTATTTAAATATGTATCCGTAGCTTATCTGCCCTGTATTCGTATCTGTTTAAGGAGAATTTAGTTTTGAATTTTGATATCTATCCGTATTCATATTTGTATCTGCTCATTGAAAGATGGGTACATATTTTGTATCAACATTATCCGCTCCGTTTACACCCTACTTGTATTGTTTAAATTGAGGCATGAAATTAATTCGAGGTAAAACTGTAAAAAGGAATTTTGGAAAACGACTTGTATAGTTATATGTATTAATATAGCACTACTGTCATTTCTTTTTTGAGTTCTATATTGTATTAATTAATATAGGTCCTTTTACACCCTACTTAATTCAGTGGAATGCAGTAAATTTCTAACATGCCATCATACATGAAGCAATATCTTAGCTAATTAATTAATTGAGTGAGACATGTTTTTCAAGTCATCCTAATTAAGATATCATTCATTTTAGATTGTTAAAAATTCAAATCACTTAATGAATCATAGACTCTAACACTCTGTTTCATTGTTAAAAAAAAAAAATTTCACGGACTTGAATTTGGCATGGCATCCTTCAGGGATGCCATGGGCCGCGTACCTCTCCTTGTTTTTAAAATTTCTACGAAACCATTCTCGTTTTTAATATTTTGTTTTTCAATTTTTCTATTAATAAAAATCACAGGGTTTACAGCAAGCAGAGATAATTTGTTAATTAATATTTAAAGTAACTCTACAATAGAACCATAAAATAAAATAATAATGATGAAAATTGAAAAACATTGTTAAAAAGGTATATAAATAGGAAGCTGATATGAGTACCCGCGCTACAGTACCCACACCTAAACTGCCATAATTGTTTGTGGGGACCAAATTGCCATAATTGCACTTCGGATCTGTAACTTTTTTTTAATATTAATAGTCAAATTTTGAAGTATGTAGTCCAAAGAACACAAGTATTTATATCTATATAGTAAACAATGTAAATGATAAATTAATTATTTTTAATTAATCGTACCTATTCGCACAAAAGCGTGCACACAAAGTTTCAAGTACAGCTAGCTATACCCTTTTAAACCGTGATTGAGCTTTCGTATTAGGTTGCAAGTGCACAAACTCTATCCAATAGTACAATAGATCCTCAGGGATGAGACAATTCAACTCTAGATCTTTACTTATCCTAGTTAAGTACTAGAAGTGTCAAGTTTGGTTTGAGTTTGTTTCAAGTTTCCAAATTCAATAACAGAAGATAACAGAAAAATAAATGTTGGTTCAAATTGATTTAAAATGAAGTTTCCAGGGTTTCATATTTCATCCTCAACCTTGCCTCTCTGGACCTTCATGCTTTCGCATGCAACCTTTGTGACGCGACCCGCATGGTCTCCCATGCAACTCGCGTGGTCCTTGAGTGAATGCAGCATTGAACCCGTTACTGAGTTATTCACTTGTCTAAGGATCTATTGACCGTACCTAAAGTTTCTGAACCTCAACTCTCGTTTATTGGCTTAATGAACCTAGTAAGGAATTGCAATTTCACCTTCTTAGATCTACAACCTCAAACTTTCATTTACAAGTGTTCAATCTAAGTCATTTGTTCGGTTTGCTAAAGGTATCCACTATCTCTCAATAGATGGAAATCTCACCTCTCGGTTCAATTGATCTATCTTTTCAGATCCAAGACCTACCTCAAGTACTTGATCAAATTGCAAGAAATATCAAGGTCTCAATATTAGAAGAGATGCAAGAAACATTCAACAATAGACAACAAGATTCAATCAAACAATCACAATCAAGCAATGAAAGAATAATACTCAATCAAATGAACACAAGAACAACTCAAATTCAAATCCAATGCATTACAATCAAGGTTTTAGATTACATCAACCCTAGAAATAAGATAGATCTACTCAAGCATCATAAAGAAAGAGAAAAGAGAAGAAATCATAATAAAACCGAAGATGGAGATGGATCTATGAAGAATCTTTCAAAATCTTCCCTCCTCAACTTCCTTTCTTGATCCATACTCCACAAGGGAGTAGAAGCTTGTGGAAGAATCCCCCCTCCCTGTTTGTGGCAGGGAATGGCCTTTTATAGCCTTTCTAAATGACCTTTCTTTCATTGGGCCTTCATTGGGCCTCCGTCTTTTGTTTCTGGAAAAGTCTGATGCTACCAGCGTCAGGTGTGATGCTACCCGCATCAGGTCTAACGCTACCCGCATCAGGTCTGACGCTACCCGCATCAGGTCTGATGCTACCCGCATCAGGTCTGACGCTGTCTGACGCTACCCGCATCAGGTTTGATGCTACCAGCGTCAGGTCTAACGCTACCCGCGTCGGTCTAATGCTACCCGCGTCCGAGTTTCAGAATGTCAGTAACTTCCCTGATTTCGCCAGTTTTCTGCAGAATAAGAATGAAAGTGCAGCAGTACCACATTCTATAGATATTCAATGTAATAGACGCTATTTGATGGTTTAAAATGCAGATTTTGGTACGAGAATTGGTCATAACAATAGATCAAATATGGTGATATCAGTACCCGCACTTTTTTTTGAAATTTATGATGTCGTACCCGTACCTAAACTGTCATAATTACTTGTGGGGACCGCAACTGTTCTAGATCTGTAACTTTATTTTAAAATATTAATAGTAAAATCTTGAAGTATATAGTTCAAAGAACACGAATATTTATATCTATATAATAAACAATGTAAATGATAAATTAATTATTTTTAAATAATCATACCTGCACCTTTTTTTGAAATTTCTGACATCGTACTCGCACCTAAACTGCCATAATTGCTTGTGGGGACAGCAATCATTCTAAATCTATAACTTTTTGTTAATATTAATAGTCAAATCTTGAAGTATATAGTTCAAAGAACACAAGTATTTATATCTATATAGTAATAATGTTGTAATTTTTACATAACTGCTTGTGGGGACCTAAACTGCCATAATGTTGTAATTAGATCCCTCATCTTTTTACATATGACACTAAAAGTATTAATATCTAAGTATTGAAAGTATTTATATCTATGCACTGAAGTATTTATTTTTGTGAGGTCAACTATTTTTGTTAGAGAAATATTGATGCGAAATTAGTGCCGAAACTTTGAAAGGGTGTTGCTGAAATTTTAAAATAATAATTAGTTGAGAATATATAATATCTTTTAAGAATAATAATTAGTGGACATAATATAATTAGTGGGGACCATAATACATTATTCCTCTAAATGCGGGTACTGTAGCAGGTACTATAGCGCGGGTACATAAATAATTATTCATATAAATAAGCACCTAACAGTTAGGCATTTTACTATGTTGGGTAATAATCGAAAAGTTTACAAATAAATAGGGGCAAATGTTTAGGGTCTGTTCAGACGAATCACTAACTGTTCCCGTGGGAAAAAAAATTCAGTGAATTTTTTTTCCTACGGGAACAGTGTTTTTCAGTTCAATTCCCGTGCTCATGCCCATTCCTATTTGTCAGCCGAACAGGCCTTTATAGAGTAGGACATTGTGTTCTGTGAAGTAAGAATCATGTTTACTTTATGTCAATATCTTTCATTTAAGTTCAGCTGTTCTAAACCGTTTAACATGATATTCAAAGTAAAATGGGTTTGAAAATCAAAATTTATATATTTTAATAATATTTTTTTACTATTTTTTAGGCAAGTAGAAAATCACTATTTTTAAATTTTTTTTTATAGTTCAAAATCTTTGATTCAATGGATATTCTCTATAAAAAATAGTATTTTAAAAAAATATAATAATATTATAATAAATGGTAAATATATTTTAAAATACCATTTTTTTTAAGAAAAATAAGAATCAAAGTTCTTATTTGCTCGCATTTGCTTCATTAATATATAAAATAGTGCACGTTTTATGGAAAAAATATGTTGTACAGAAATGCTTAAAAAAAAGGCTCAAAAGTGCAGAGCCAGTAGAAAACGAATTTGCATCCTAGGAGATATCTCAAACTTTGAGTGTTTTTTTTCTGGAAAATCTCAACTGTTCAAATAGGTTCTGTACTAATCTCAAAGCACAAATAATACCGGCTCCTGAGCTATCCCTGAATAAGAACCGTACACGTAAATCGGTAAGTTGAGATATCTGAGAGGATCCGCGCTTGTCCGGCCAGATTCGCCAGAACAAAACAAATTAAAAAAGATAATTAAGGTGTCCCTCTCTCTCCTTAATTTGGAATTTCGGATCGAATGTCCCTCAAGCGGCTTGACTCCTTTCGATCTCTCACTAGAAAACCCCTCCACATCTCCCTCCCGCCCCAACCCCGCAATCCTCATCCCCCATCACCACCTGACGAGCCTTCTGATCCACACATCTCCGCTATCCTTCACCTCCTCCGCACCACACCCCCATCCTACCACCCCTCCTCTCTCTCTGATTCTCATATCCTTCCCACCCCTTCTCTTGTCTCCTACCTCCTTCCCTCAATCTCCTCTCTCCCTCCCCCTTCCATCCTCTCCTTCTCCCTTTGGGCCCGTCCCTCTCTCTCCCCTCCCCTCCTTACCTCCTTAGTCGACCTCCTCTCCAAGCGCCGCTCCTTCCACTCCGCTTGGACTCTACTCCTCTCTTCCCCTTCTCCTCTCTCTTCCTTCGCCCCTCTCTTTTGCCGGTACTCTCGCTTTGACCTCCCTTCCTTTGCTGTTCGCACTCTTCATTTCATCCTTCACCACCCTAAATGCATCTCATCTCCTCCTGCCCCGACTGAGCTACTCGAGCTAGACCCGATTCATCTCCTTGTGGATGCCTTATGCAAAGAAGGTCATGCACGACATGCAGCTGAGTTCATCGCGCAAAAACAAAAAACTGATGGGCGGGTCCCGTCTGTTCGGATATATAACATCCTCCTTCATGGTTGGTTCCGCTTGCGGCAACACAAAAAGGCTGAAAAGCTCTGGGATCAGATGCGTCAGAGTGGTGTGGAGCCCACTGTAGTGACATATGGCACACTGATAGATGGTCTTTGCCGGATGCGCCGGCCTGAGCTAGCATTGACATTTCTGGAAGATATGAGTTCGTCTGGATTTGAGCCGAACCATTACACGTGCAATCCTATTGTGGATTCGCTAGCCGAGGGTGGCCAATTTAAGGATGCACTTGCCATGCTCGAGAAAATGCCAATGTATGGTGTTTCACCGAACATATCCACTTTCAACTCCTTAGTCAAGGGCTTATGTAAAAACCGCAACTTAGATGGCGCCAGTGACATCCTAAAGCAGATGATCAGGAGAGATATCCTTCCAACTGCCACAACTTACAATTATTTCTTTTTATTCTTTACAAGGTATGGCAAGGTCGAAGAAGGCATGAATCTTTATGCCAAGATGGTGGATTCAGGGTACCAACCAGACCGGTTAACGTACCACCTACTGATCAAGATGCTTTGTGAGAATGACAAGGTGCAATTGGCTACAAAAATGATAAAAGAAATGAACAATAATTGATTTGAATCTGACCTTGCAACTAGCACCATGCATGTGCACTTGCTGTGCCGAAAATGAAGATTCGAATAAGCATGTAAAGTGTTTGAAGAAATGTTTCAGAAAGGTATTGTACCTCAGTATGTTACATATAGGATGCTAATCAAGGAACTAAGACGATTAGGTCTAAAGGAGTTGGAGGAAAAATTGACCCGTTTCATGGACTCGGTATCGCATTCGACCAAATTACCAGACAGTTATGGGGATGATACAGAAGGAGATTGCGATAAAGCGGGGAAAAGATCAATCATTCAAAAGGCAAAAATTATGTCAGATGTGTTAAAAGAATCGAGTATGTCGGGTGTGACTAAGAGAACATTGGCCACTGATTTGGAGAGAGCTAACCGATTGCTAGCTAAGGTCAATACAAGTATGATGCAAATACATAGTGAAAAATCAAAGTAGGAAGAATTTAAAGACTATTAGCATGTGTGATTTTTTCCATTACCAGAATAAAACACCCGGATGTGGATGCTAAAAAGAAATGTCTAAAGATCTTCATTGAAGGATTATGTACTATTTTTACTGTATGTGCTTCACAGTTCTGTATTTATATTCTAACTTCTTACCTCTTTAGTTATGGCATTTGATTATGAGAAAAGGTTTCTTTACCCAAACCTTTTTACCTGGTTTTTACCCATAATGGTCCACCATCTAACTACTCAGTTCTAACTACTCACCGTCTAACTACTCACTTCTTAACTACTCTAATCGTACCCGACTTTCATTCCCTCTCTCTCTCTCTCTCTTTATCTCTTTTAATTCTTGATCTCACCTCCCTTCACTGAAACCCAAAGCTCGCTCTTGCAGCTGCCCAATTCTCTCCCCCCTCTTCACCAAAGGCCTTGCTGTCGGAAGAGGCGAGCACCTCCCGCCTCCTGCCTCTTTGCTTCTGGATTTCATGGAGGTGGAAGAGGCGAGCACCTCTGCTCCTGAAGGTAGATCTCGACCGTGTCTTCTCTCTCCAATGTGCTCAGGAGTAGATCTCGTGCAAAAATTGAATTGAATTGACATCAGATACGTTTAAGAGAGTAGTATTTTGGCGCAAATTGGGTCAGTTTGGAGAGGCACCTTGTTTACCTAAATTTGAGTACCATTATAATCTGGTAAGAATCAGAGTGTTTTGTAACTTGGCTCATTGGGTGCTGGTTGCACAAATTGAGGATCAATGAAGGAAACTTTCACATTTTATATGTTTTGCACATGAAGCTTAAGTAATTGACTCTTTTTTCAGTGCTAGTAAAACGAGAATAGACATATATAACACAATCTTTCAATCCTGATTGTCAAGAACTGTCAATATTGACAAACTCTCTTCCGGGCAGATTTTTTTGTTTGTCCACTAATTGCCACCGACTGGAAGAACTTTCCAGCTTTCTTGGTTATACTGTTTGACTTAAGATTTAGATTTCAGGTTGACACTATACTACTACAGTTTTTATATTTTTTATGGATACGTTTCCAATAGCTTGTCCTCCTGTGCACATATGCATAATCTTAAGATGATCTAATTATTTTGTTATTTCATGTACTACCTGATAATGAATAACTTTTTGGGTGATTCTTGTGTATATCTAACTTACCAGTATGTCTTATCTTAGTGTGCATCCAGTGGTTATTCTGGACTCGGGTAATTAATATAACAATTTTCCATTTTTATCGAAAACGTATTTTCACTAAATGCATAGGTCTGGTGATTAGAAAGATATCTAATTATAAAAGATACTCAATTTTATAATATTATTGAAAATGACTTTTCTGCCCTTTGAAATCAATGGCAATTATTCAGGATGCGCAACAAGGTTCAAAGTACTTTAAAACTGGGGCTAGGACTATAGAATTACTCGAATATATTTATCCTGCTCAAATAAATTTCTTAATGATAGTTAACAATAGATAACGAGTTGTATCCTGTGATCATATTTCAGTTCTGAACATTATTTTGCTTTTATGACCTTGAAAAAGAATTTAATTTGTTAATGCTAGGTGATGTGATAAAGACATTAATTAGGGCCTATTCAGATGTCATGAGATTACATGAGATAGGATTTGATGAGAATGGGAACTCACTTTTTAAAAAATGGAAACCCACGGATACAAGTACGCATGGGATTAATTATGAGAATGTGTTAAATTGAGTGTTCGGTTGTACCGTGGGATGAGTTATAGGAAACTTTATTTTTCATTCTAAAAGATTTAATGTTATACAATTTCCTTTATTAATATATTATCAATAATGCAATTAAATAAATAAATAAAATAATAATATAATATTACTTCTTAATTATTATTTTATAAAATATAAAGGTTTTTTATAGTTAAATAAGAAGTATTTAAATTAGGATGTTTATTGCAGAATATTTAATATATTTATTATTATTTGATATGTTTTCAATGTATTTTCTGTTTGTGTATGTTTTATTGAACCAATATTTATAGTTTTTTTTTTTTTTAAGAAAGGTCTTTAGACATGATATATATACATATATAGAAAGAGATATATAAGACTAAAATTTATAACAGTTTTTCTTAAGAAACTTGGTTCAAGACTAAAATGAAAATCTCAATTTACGTTGGGAAAATGAAAATAAAAATCTAGTCGGACTGAATTTTCAATTTCCCATCAATTTACGTTGTCTGAGAAGAAATATGGGAAGAAAGGAAGAAACTTGCTGGGAAAACACTAAGCATCTGAACAAGTCTAGGATTTAGAAATCAAATTACCATCAAACCCATTGGTTCCCATTTTGAGCCCAAACATCCGAACAGGTCCTAAAGGAGAACAACAATGTGTACACATGGGACAATGTGACAGTAAAGCTGGCAGAGGTCGGAAAGCAGTTTCATGAAGAAAGGCTATGGATCACTAATGAGATGATCCACAACTCAACTGGCTAATTCATTTCTAAAAAACACTTTGATCATGAAAATACATAGCCGGAAAAAATAAAGGCATCGAATCTAATCATTGAAAGAGCCAAGGAAGAGTTGAGGCTCTTGTAGGGGTCATCCATCATCCTTAGAAGCATCATCCTCATCCTGAGATGGAATCACGTGTCATATTAGAATGTAAAATTCCAAAAAAAAAAATAGTAAAAAAATTTCAAAAAATGTAAAATTTGGTCCCCAAGCACATTTTATTATAGAGATCACATCTAACGGTTTGGATCGACGATTTCGACTTTGAAAATGTAAAAAATGCTTGTTGTAACTTGATCTCTTCTCATATATATATATATGTGATGATGAGGGATTCAATTACATCATTTTATAGTGACACATCTTGACACTATATTTTATAAGTTATTTTAGATTTTTTTTTTTAGTATTTATTAAGATGTGCACAAAATTGTTATTTTTAGACAATTTTGGACCATTGAAAAACAACAATTTTCGAAAAAATCTAAGTAAATAGTAAAAAAATTTCAAAAAATGTAAAATTTGGTCTCTAAGCATATTTTAATATGGAGATCATGTTCAACGATTCAAATGGACTGTTTGGATTTTAAAATTGCAAAAATGACTTACAAAAATATATGATTATTCTTTAATCAATTTAGGTCGTGTGTCAATTCACCAAGATCTTCTACAGTTATTAAATAGTGGTGTAAAATTTTTATTGGTGCTTATTCTAATAAAATTCCAATAACTTTCTAGTGGTGAAAATATTGGTGCTAAATCTAGTTGATACATCAATTTTGTCCAAATTGATAAATGCTGTTGGAATAATTTTGCAGCACGCCTCGTGTGTATGTATATATATTTACAATTTTAATTAATTCAGATTTTATTTTAAGTCATAATAAATCTTAACTCACATATTTTCTTCCAAGGTCATCAACTCATCGTAGAAAATTTATTGATGCCGACTTCAATCGATAAATCAATTTAGTGCAAACATTTCATGTTATAAAATACATAACACCGAGATATTCTCCAAGCAGCATAACACAGAATCAGAGATATTCTCCAAATTACCTTTAACAAGCGGCAGAATAATTATATTACTGCTAATTCTAGATAAGAACTTTGCTCTATTTTCAATTTGTCAGAATTTGGCTTGCTTGGGTGTATTATGGGTTTCTGTGCCCTTCCTCTCACTCGGAAGCAAATCTGCTCCTTTTCTTGAGAAAAGGAGGACCCTCCTATTCTTCAATTCAAACCGTTCAAAATCGATCAAATGACTTCAATTACTTGTTTATTTTATATCAATATAATTTATTAAAATAAATTAGATGTAATTGAAGCCGTTTGATCGATTTTGAATGGTTCGGATTGGAGAATAGAAAGGTCCTCCTTTTCTCAAGAAAAGGAGCAGATTCCATTCCCTCTCATGAGAGAGAAATTACACACATATTTTTTTTTAATCACTTTATTCATGTTTTGTCATGTTTTCTTGGTGACTTGACTTTCTGTTTAAGTTTTTTATTTTATTATAGTGACCGATGAGGGAAGAGAGAACACACCTAAAAAGGATCACACGGACTCTTTAATTCCGAAGGCCAACTCAACAAAACAATCAAACTTCACACGCATAATAACACCATGAAAATAATTTGAACCCTACCAAAAAAATAAAATGTAGCTAATTTAGCTACATATTTTTGTCAGCAAGCGCCTAACCTTCTGACCTTCAATAAACACCATACACTCGAAATGTTTTAATTTTTTCCAGACCATTGCCAAAAATACCAGTACATCACAAGAAGACACACCAAGAAAATAGCAAATAAGCCCCAAGTCTCAAAGTCCTCCAAAAACTTTGATCTCCAAATTACCTCCTGTATCATATACCCTCCTCCTTGTGACTTGGTCAATACAAATGTTGTGCCTTCTCGCATTGCTACTGCAACTACTGTCTTTCCATGTCCCACCTTAATTTTGTCTATAACATCTCCTTGTTCCCAGGGACTATCTTTTTTTTCGAAAATTCTCCAGCTACTCTTAGCACTCTTTACTAAGAGAATTGTACGGCTGGTAGCAATGGCTATCGATAAGTTGGTTCGAAGTACAATGGCTGGGCCTGCTTGTGCCAACAGATTTGCACCATTTACAGACAAAACCATGGTTCTGAAACTCGGAATCGGAATCGGAATCGGAATCGGATTTTTGACCGCTGAGTCAGAATCGGATGAATCGGCCGGAATCGGAAGAATCGGATCGGTAACTCGGATTTTTTTGGCAAAAATCTTATTTTGTAGCCAAAAAATAGAAAAAATTTGATAAAAATAATTTGTAAAAAAACTATGTTAATTAAGACAATATTACACTCAAATAATCCACTAATTATATAATTTGTGAACTTCAGGATATTGGTAAGCTAGATTACAGTGGTGTAGTTAGGATTTTAATTAGAAATAGACAAAAAAATATTATTAATTAATTATTATTTTATTATTTATATTTTTCTTATTAAATACTAAAATTGCTGACACACTTTTTCTTTAAAATGAAGATTCCTTTTACTTTCAAACAATTCGATGAAAGGTTAAGATAAAATCATGGTTTTAAAATCGGAATCACAAGTAGAATCGATAAGTTGACCATGAAATAGAAATCAAAATCTGATGAATTTTCACACATAATAGAAAAACAAATGAAAAAAAATTATTGTATTAAAATTATAGGAAAAAAAAGAAAAAAATAATTTGTTCAAATATATTGAGACAAAAGAATGTCACCTATGTAATCCACTAGTATAATTAAATACAAGTGTACAAAATATTATACTAATTAGTTGATAAGTAATATATAGCATATACATAATATTCTAAATTAAAGAAAAATTATAGGAAATAAAGAAGTCAGTGGACATGTAAGAATCCACTAGTTTGTATTTTGTTTTGTATGGTGTGTTTTTATGACCACTAATGTGGCAGTTCTTGAAAATATATGAAATTGACCCGCTACATTGGGAGCAGCTAAGCACCGTAGATTAGAAATAGAATAGGAAAACGAATGTAGTCAGTTTATTCAACCGAACCTGGTCTATTGTGAACCATGCAACATATTTAGAAGTGTTGGAATAATAATATAGTGAAACAAGTCTACTCAAAAATCAAATGAACTATACCCCTTTCCCAACAGCACGCCTTCTTCTTCTCCAAAAACACTTCGCTATTTTGTCCCAAATGGCCAAATTGTAAACCAACGATCTACTAACTCGCACAGGTTAGTGAGAACCGGACAAAACTCGGACAAAACTCGGCTGACTCGACCGGAAAAATCGGAAAACTCGGTTGACTCGGCACTGTTCATCCGAGTTTTGCCGAAAAACTCGCACGGGCACGAGAATCGGGTAAAACTCGGCCCGGACACCGCCGATTCCAAGTTGACTCGGCTGAGTCAACTCGGAATCGGCCGATTTTTCGGAACCATGGACAAAACCTCCTCAACCGTCCTCTTTACATAATCCACTTTGAAGAGTTTCTTTGAAGTTGGCTGTAAAGGAAAAATAAATAAATTATGCTTTTAAAAAAAGAAAAGGGTTCAAATACCTCCATTTTTAGTTTCTCTATTATGTCTTTATTTTTAAAATCTTTAATAATTCAAAATTTAAATCTTAAAATTAAAAATAAAACCGTTGAATATGAAGTATATCATTATCTATGCACGTGTAAAAAATTATGGCATTGCAACTTTATTTTAGTTATCATTTTGAGCTTGTAAAAATATATACTAATGTGGATAATTTCTAGACGTTGATTTTTAACTTATTGATTCACATAAAAGTAAAATTAAAATGTGATAATTTTTTATGGACACATAGAGAAAATAGCATAGATCACATCTAATGGTTTTATTTTGATGTTGAAGTTTAAACTTTGAGTTATTTAAGTTTTTAAAAATGGAGATATGATGGAGGTACAAAAAATAGAGGCATTTGAACCCTCTTAAAAAATGATTATCAAACACAAAAATCAAGTTCTTAATAATTTTGTACGTTTTGAGTGTCGTTGGAAAAATTGCATCAAATATAATAATAATTCATACGAAATTACAATCCTTGATTTTACCTGAACAGTAATAATGTATCCATAACTGGTATGCACAGGCCCACCAAGTCCCTGATTCCCTGGAATTTTAAATTCTGAAATTACTTTCCATCTATCTCCTTCAGGTCCAACCTGCAACACAATCCCTCTTCGAACACTAGTAACAAAGACCTCTCCGCTCTCCAAATCCACAGCAATGCCACCAGGGCCACCATTCAACTCTGGCAAAGGTACTGCAAAAATTCTCCTGTATGATTTCAAATCATAAGCAGCAACAGATGAATGATTTGAGAAGGCAACAATCAGCCTCTGACGTACGTGATCAACAGCTACAGCGGTAGTCGAGATGCCAGTAATACTGTTATTAGAAGAATGTTTAGAGATGACGCACTTGACGGTGCCTGTTTCGGGGATGGCATAGACAGCAGAGTCCAAGTTGGATCCGGCAACAAAGTGCTGTGCAATTGGGTCCCATGCTAGACTGGAGAACTGAAGCAATGTGGAGGAATTGATGTTGATGTTGATGCTGTGGCCTGCGGAGTATGGAGTAGAGCTCAGTCTCAGAAGGAAGACAAGAAAAATAAAGAACAAAGGAGCCATTGAACCAGGAGACTTTGAACAATCTCTACGTCTATATATTTATACGATTTTAGTTGCACTTAATTTGGAACTTCGGAATACAGAATTAAATTAATGCTCATTTTTAGTTGGTAATAATTAGATTTCCTTTTACTTCATTGGGATAATTCAATATTTAACGAAACCTGCATATATATGTTATCTTTTCTTAGAAGCACTTCAATTTGAATTTATATTTTTAGTTGATTAAAAGGATAAATGGAAAAAAAAAAAAAAACTAAAGATGGATGGAACTGTGGAATATAGAAGGTGCATTGCTGTAATAATTAGATTCCAAATAAAAGAATTGGATTTTCGTCGTCTGACGTTAAATTTGGAATTTTTTGGTTAATAATAAAAAATTTGGAGAAAAAGAAGTGGGTAGTATACATTTTGAAGGCAAAAAAATTTGATATCTAGACGGACTAAAATTTCTTGACACTTGCTTTTTTTCTTATTTTATTTTTTATCAGCTTGTGTTAGAGAAAATGAAATGAAACAGAGAATGACGTCCCTTTTTTAAGATTTAAATCTTCTTTTTTTTAATTTTAATTGAAATTACAAACTTATTGTTACTCTTTAAAAAGAATTCCGGACAAATTACTATTTTTTTCTCAGTAATTAATTAATTAATCTTTATTTTATGCCACTCGTAATTAAGGACCAACTAAGGTTTTAAATAGAATTAAACTTCCATTCCTTTTAAGTAATAGAATTCCATTAATCACTGTCACAATATGAGGCATGGTTGATGGTTGGAAACAAAATTTATGCCAAACTACAAAGATGCTATCTTTTGATATATAATAATTGACCTCGCCACATGCAATATTAACATTATACTTTTTTTTTTTTTTTTTTGATAATTACTGAATTAATTTATAGCAAAGACAAAAAAAATTGCAGTCAAATGCAAAGGAGTAGCATAAAATTTATAGAAATTAGAAAGACATACGGAAATAGAACAAGAAGTTTCTCATTAATTGAAAAGTCATTGTAATTAAAATTGATAATCTCTATTACAGTTCTCATCCACATAATATTACAGTAGCTCAATTTATATGCTGCTATTATTGTCACAGCATGGCCGTGTAATTTGTTAAAACAAAGGTTTTTAATGGAACTTACTACCAATTTGAAACTTGCAAGATATATAATGAATATAACTACGTACGTGGATGGTACAATTTCAACAAAGCATGCAAAAGTCTCATGCCCGAGTTCTTATTTATATCTATAGCTGAAATGCTTGTAAAATTTACAGTATTATCTTGGCAGGTCCATGGATGACAACATGTGATTTTCAAGGCTATGCTGTTTTGTGCATTCTACAATTTCCGAACTTGATAGGTTCCCTACAACAAGCAACTGCTGAATTTCTTCATTCCCTCTCTGACTCTGTTGGTTTCGCATCCTCCTTAGAGCCTCTAATTCTAATGCAACTTCTTTCATCACTGGCCGTTCTTCTCCTTTCGTGTTCAAACATTGCCTTGTAAGACGTGCTATAGCATTGAGTTCTTCTGCTCCAACCTCACTCGCAATTGCTGGATCAATTACTTGAAGCAAGCGGCCCTCATCAAATGCAACTGTGAAGTACATTGCTAAATTGTAAAATTCCTCTGGCCGAGCAAAAGAGATGGCTTTATCTCCTGTTATCAGCTCAACAAGAACAACTCCGAAACTATACACATCACTTTTTTCTGTTAGTTGGCTTGTTAGGAAATATTTTGGATCCAAATAACCAATAGTTCCTTGAACGAGAGTAGTGACATGGGTTTTCTCAAAGGGAACAGACCTTGATGCTCCAAAGTCGGATACTTTTGCTGTGAAATTTTTATCGAGGAGTATGTTGGAGGACTTGATGTCTCTATGAATTATTGGAAACGATGCTGCTGAATGCAAATAAGCAAGAGCTCCAGCAGCTTCAGCCGATATTCTCAAGCGGCAATCCCATGCTAAATGATATCCTGAATTTTGGCCATGAATAAGATGTAAGAGTGTTCCATTAGGTATGAATTCGTATACCAATAAGGGAACTTGAGTCTCCAAGCAACACCCTAGGAGCTTCACAACATTTCTATGGTTAATCTGTGAAACAATTATGATCTCGTTAATGAATTGCTCAATTTGATTCTCATCTTCTATTTTAGATTTCTTAATTGCTACCACTTTTAGGTTTGATAAAGTGCCCTTGTATACGGTACCATATCCTCCTTGACCAAGAACATTGTTTTCGCTATAGTTTTCAGTAGCCTTCTCAAGTTCTTCCTCGGTGAAAATTTTTGTTTGTGAGTCGATACCTTGTGAAGCTATCCTTTGTTGCAACAAATACCCTCCATTCTGTTTGAAGAACTGGGATCTCATCTTAACTATCTTTCTTTTCTGCAAACCCCAATAAGAGCAAAAACTCGATATGATCAGAATAAACAGAAGCCCCAGGCCTGCACCTGCATTGCAACAAAAAAAAAATTCAGTGACTTTTCGTTTTAAGTTGTTGGCTTGCATTAACTTCTTTTTTTAGATGAGGCACTGTGTAAAAATGTTCCTCTTGTAACACTTTTCTAGAAATTGACAATGACTAGAACAAGCCTTGTATGGATATTTTGTTCAGTTAGAGAATAGTCTTCTTGAAAATGTTATTAAAAGCCCACCATTACCCTTGGTCCTTGGTTTCAATTTTGATAACTCTTCACTATGCTTGAAGTATGTTATGCTAGATTTATGCCATAGAGGCAATCATGTGAGACGTTGAACTTAATTAGATGTGGTTTGATTTATTTTGGGAATCCACTTTCTCCTCTCTCTCTCTCTCTCTCTCTCTCTCTCCACTTTATCTATGTTATTTAAGGAAGCTGCAGTTTCCTAAACAATAACTGGTTAGAGGTTCTTTTAAAAGAGGGGACAGATGAGATCTGCACCCCATGAATTGCACACACGCATTTTCAAGTGCCAAATCCTAATTACCTTTTTCGTAATTCAAAAATAGAATTTCCAGTAATGGTCATTGTCAATTTCTAGATGATTTTACATTATCTTACCAGTAATGATTTACCAGTACTTTTGCATTTTCTTACCAGTACAATTTGGGTTTCTGTACAACTTACCTGACTGTATAAACAAGAATCTGAACTTTTGGTATCACTGGTAAATTCTGATGGTAAGACTAATAAAAGTTGGCAAAAGAAGGAAGTTAATGATTTTAGCAGGGGAGTTCCAGGGGACAGAGATGAGGTATATATGTTAAATTTCATGTTGTTCTAGTTGTTGTTATATCTACAAGTATGGACTGCAATATTGGCAGGACTAGTATATTTCCTTTTCCCCTGATCCATGAGATTACTATGGAAACAATTTGTAATTGAAGACATTCTAATTATTGCTCAAAAAGTAATATTAGGATTCAACAAAAAAATTACCTAAAGCAACATCAAGCGGGAACACCCTCTTGCATCCACTTCCCCCCTTTTTACCATCACCAGTCATGCCTTTTGGGCAAGAACATGTATAATTTCCCGGTAAATTGATACAATTGCCTATGCATAGATTATAATCTGATTCAAGGCATTCATCGATATCTGAAAAGAAAAGCAAAAACCATTTTTGTCAGGAATAATTATATGAAGTTCAAGCAATTGTAATTTGCTGGGGCTGGAAAATTATTTATTATACCGGTGCAACCATCTTTGGCATAGGGATTTCCTTCGTATCCTTCACTACAGTTGCACAAATACCCGGCCATCAAGGGTGAGTTGTAGCAGTTACTATTATTCTTGCATGCGAAGGAACCAATGTTGTTCCTAGAAGCTTCACATGACTTGTTTCCGATTGCCCAATCTAATTGTATGAGGTTCTTGTTGTAGAAGTCTGAATCATCAAAATGGCGGTCTTGAAAGAGAAACCGCCCTGATTGGAAATCATCTCTTGGAGAGAAAAATGCGGCACTGCAGTTGATAGAAGCCGCACTTGAATTTGATATGTTGACTTGCATAAACTGAAGATCAAATTTTTTTAGATTGCCTGGAAGAGTAGCTTGGCAACAACCTAGGCCAGAGCAAGACCCGCTTAAGAAAGTACTCTGAGGGTCACAAAATGTGACACAGCCACTTGTCGCTGTCAGATTTTTGCCTTGTCCACTTATCAAGACTAAATTGTTGCAGCCAACAACTGTCAGCATATTGTACTGGTAAGATAACGTAAAAGGAGTTCCATCTAAGTTGAACCATCCGGATCCTTCAGACTGTGTCCATTTTTGATCATCAAAACACCTTTTGTGAATTGGTCCGGCAAAGATCTTTATGTAGCCTTGTAATGATATTTCTTGAATGGTATAGGTGTTCTTGGATATGGACAAGATGGGAGGAATCTGGGGCTTCTCCTTGGGGCAGCCTATTTCGAAGCCTGGTAAGGCATTGCCGACAGTGCCAAACGGGTATGGAACGGAGCCACATGTTAGGCTTTTACTCCCCTCAATATCAAATTCAAAGGGCATACCATTACTGTTAAGTGCATTGAAATTGATGTATGAGGATGAAGAAAGTGGTATGGATGTTAGTATGAACAATAGTGGTAGGACGAGATGGATCTTTAAGTGCATGGCTGATTTCAGGAAGAAAGTTAGATGTTATTGCCTAAAAATCCGATGCAATAACTCAGAGGACAGCATACATGGAAACAAACAAGATCACATCCTTGGAACATTTATTTATATACATTACTTTACCTTTGTTTGACTAGTTGACTAGTTGACAAGCAAGACCTCATACTGGTGATAAAGAGCTAGCAAAGACTGCCATATGCGTGCCTGATTTTTTATTTATTTTTTTTCTCATGGAGGAGATAATTGAAGATGAATGGCAGGCGTAGGATAAGATGAAATGAGTGACAGTTAACAATTCATTCGCAATTTATGGTCTTTAGTCTAACTCATTACTTTTCCACACTGAAATGGACTAGTTTTATTGAGGGAAAACTTGAATATATATAATTGCTCAACTTAATTAAGTATCCTCATCACCAACAGATATATATCTTCACTAATGATGAAAAATTCCATCATTTGTAGCAATAAAATTTAAATGGAGCAAGTATATACTTAAACTTAACACAGTGTTTAGTAATTACCTTTATTCTTAAATATATTGAATTATATATAAAAGATAATTTTAAACATTTAAAATCGATCTACTTTCACTTATTTTCATTTCTATAAATTGAATAGAAACACACAAAATTGAACTTACAAATTTTCTTCTCAAAAAATTAGTTTGCCAACGAGAAACAATATCAATTTATATACAATGATACATACAACCAAGTTTTAGCCACTACCAAGCAATTTCAAAAAAAAAAAGATACAAGCAAGTTTGAATTTACATATAAATAAACAAAAATGCAATCCATTTATACAATAATTCCAGCCACAATTTGGTACAACAACATCAATTAACGTTAATTGATGTCTGTATAATTATATTATATACTTACATCCCACAACATTCAATTTCTAATTCTAAATCATGTACAGGGTTGTCCAACTCTTGCCATACATAACTCAGACTAACAATGATAGCTGACATTTCTTGTTGGCCTTTTATCAGTCCTTGGTTCTTTAGCAGAAATCTCCTTAACTTATTTTATTTTTGATGAAAGGATTGCCGCAATTTGCTGTAATGCACTCAAGGACAATTCCTTGAACTGTTGCATAAGAGGACAACCCTCTCAACCCTACTCCCGGAACTGAAAAACAAAGGAAAAGAAAATGAACAAGAGAAGCAAAACATATTTGCTTCATTGGAAATCCAAAATTCAAACCCCACAATTCATGAACTACTACTTTTCCAAGGAAATCATTGAAAGCAAATATACACTGAGATTGGTACTAACAGTATTAACCCAATTTGGCCAATATTATTGTATACCAGAAAAATAATAACTCATTCTTCTTCATCTTCAAAGTCTATATTTCTAAATAAGTTGAGGTAAATTGGAAATAAAACTTAATTCATGAGAGTTTCATTTTCATAAAGATACTTTTTTTACTACGATTCATCAAGTCTATTACAAACTCTCTGTTTTTTTTTTATTTGAAATAGGTTGTGTAAAAACTACACCAGCTGATCAGAGTTAGCAAAATAATAACTAATAAAAAAAAAAAGAAGGAAAAACAAGATTGATATAGTATTATATATAGCTTCCAGTTCATGCTGGCTGGTAGTAAAGAACAATAACAGCAATTAAACCAATGTTGTAAATACTTTTATGTACCAGATAATAAAAGGAAAAGAAATAAAAAATCACATCTATTATTAAATGCAGCTTTTAGTATACGCTTGGTCCCCCCCCCCCCTCTTACCTATCTCATCCAACAATTTAGGAATGAATCTTCACAGTCTAATCTGGCTCCTGCTTATAATACAAGAGTTTTTTAATTTTAGTGTGAATTTAGTTTATAAAAATTTTAAAACAAATTAGATGATCAAGATTCATTAACTCAAAATATTATCTTTGAGTTAATGTAGAGGATACAAATTCACAATTTAGTTCGGCATCAAATCCAGTTGGAATTCGCATCCTCCGAGATATCCCATCCTTTGTTTGACTTTTTGAAAAATCTGAATCATCTACGTCGTTTAAATACGTTTTGCTTGAATTTTAAAGCTCAAACAATACTGGCTCCTCTGCTTTACTCAAATTCAACTATCAGAATGTGTGCGCTCCACTTTAGATAAATTATTGCTGATTCGAATATGACGGATCCGATTTAAAACTCAAAGATTAATTTAGATCTGAATTCGTGGGATGGTCCGTGGTCGTCAGCCGCAAACTTGATCTGGAGTTCTGTACAAATCTCAACTCATTCGTGCGAATTTTAATGCGGATCAATTCCATCCCCACTCTCCCATCCCAAATCCCCCACCACCCCGATCTACTAACACTCCCGCTCTAGTCAAAATGGATAGCTTCTCGCTCCGATGCCTGGTCGCCTTGGTGCTATCCCTGGTCATCGCTGCCAGAGCGCACAAGCGCCGGTCCCTCGATCGCTTGGGTGCAATCGCCGGATTCTTCGTTATGTCAATCCATCTTGCGGCCAGCTACAGGTCTGCTCGTCATCACTCTTACCTCTGGTCACTGTATTCACTTTTGATTGTTTTAACTAAGTAATTTATTATTTATTTATTTGGTTGGATGGAAGGCATGGTGCCATGCTTCTGGCCTTCTTCTTCTCTTTGTCGAAGCTTACTAAAGTAGGACGAGAAGAAGCGGAGTCTCGAGGAGGATTTTAAGGAAGGCAGGCAGCGCAATTGGTATATATTTACTTATTTATTTTGTTAATCACTAAATAAGTTTAACATATTCTTATATGGAGTTCTATTAATCCCATTCAAAATCAAGAAAAATCAGGACAATAAAAGCCAGGTGATGACTTAATGAATGTATGAATAAGATATTAGCACAAGCTGGGTACTTGGTGCAAATTCACTGAATTTTTTTTTTTTTTTTGTATTATGAGTCAACTTGCACTTTTGAGAAGATATAATGATTAATGGTGTTTAAATGTAATCAAAAGGTTATAATATCATATCCTGACAAAATTAAAATCTTTGGTTTGTATTTCTAAAGCTTGAAGCCTATCCCTGTTAATTCAAAGGATACACGTTTTATCCAACAGCGGTTTAGCTGCTATACTGGCAATTGTTGCCGCAGCATTGACAACTGGTGAAGATAAATGCTTAGATGCAACTAAGTCAAATGTTGTTACCGGGCTTGTTGGTGGCATTATTTGTCACTATTCCTGTTGCAATGGAGACACGTGTACTAATATATTAAGAGTGGTTGGTATAGTCGTACGTGCTGTTACCAAGTATAACTTATCACTGTGGCTTAGTACCTGTCCCTAGGATCCCTTAAGAACTGACTTGGTACCTGTCCCTACGATCCTTTAAGAACTGGCTTGATCAAGAATATTATTTTAAGAGTGAGGCTATGGTACTATGCATAGCGCTATTTGGTTCGTAATATGGATCAATATTTCTAATTTCAAAGTCTAAATAGTCAATTTGTACCATTGAACATGATCTTTGTATGAAAATGTACTATTGTGGATTCACTAGCTGAGGCTGGCCAATTTAAAGATGCACTTGGCATGCTAAAAAAAATGCCAATGTATGGTGTTTCACCGAACATATCCACTTTCAACTCCTTGGTCAAGGGGCTTTTGTAAAAACCGCAACTTGGATGATACAAGTGGCATCCTAAAGCAGATGATGAGGAGAGATATCCTTCCAACTGCCACAACTTACAATTATTTCCTTTTATTCTTTACAAGGTATGGCAAGGTCGAAGAAGGCATGAATCTTTATGCCAAGATGGTGGATTCATGGTACCAACCGGACCGGTTAATGTACCACCTACTGATCAAGATGCTTTGTGAGAATGACAAGGTGCAATTAGCTGGAGAAAATGATAAAAGAAATGAACAAGAATGGATTTGAATCTGACCTTGCAACTAGCACCATGCATGTGCACTTGCTGTGCTGAAGACGTAAGTTTGAAGAAGCATGTAAAGTGTTTGAAGAAATGTTTCAAAAATGTATTGTACCTCAATATGTTACATACAGGATGCTAATCAAGGAACTAAGACGATTAGGTCTAAAGGAGTTGGAGGAAAAATTGACTCGGTACCACATTCGACCAAATTACCAGATAATTATGGGGATGATACAAAAGGAGACTGCGATAAAGTGGGGAAAAGATCAATCATTCAAAAGGCACAAGCTGGATACTTGGTGTAACTACTCACCGTCTGTCAGATGCTCGATCTGATGATCAAGTTTCAATCACAATTGAGCCGATAAAATCAGCTACTTGAACGAATTGAGACAACTGAGCTTAGCTCAGTTAATGGCGAAAGAGAGAAAGAAGAGACAATTGGAACAATTTGGTATTTTATTTTATATCCATTCGGTTACAATGATTGGCCTTATATAGGCGAAACAATTTGAAAAGAAATTACAGAGTTTCACTTGACGGATTCGTCAATAGAACTACGAGCCAGCTTCCTTATTTCGCGTAACTCACTCCAATTAACTCTTCAATTTCTGTTACTGGGTCCTCTTGTCAGAATAACGGTCAGATCCCTTTTAAATGAGATGGGACCCGTCGTTCAGCTGTATCTCCTTCAAAAGATCGCTGCCCGAAACTCTACCCGATCTACCCGTTTTTCATCTTCTTCAACCGAGCATTTGACCGAGTCAAAATTGAACCCAATTATCCCCAAATCAGCTCCGGTATCTGACACCGTCTAACTACTCTAACTATACCCAACTTTCATTCCCGCTCTCTCTCTCTCTTTTTTAATTCTTGATCTCACCTCCCTTCACCGAAATCCAAAGCTCTCTCTCGCGGCTGCCCGATTCTCTCCCGCCTCATTGCCAGAGGCCTTGTTGTCGGAAGAGGCGAGCACCTCCGCTCCCAGAGGTAGATCTCGACCGCGCCTTCTCTCTAACGTGCTCAGGAGGTAGATCTCGTTCAAAAATTGAATTGAATTGATATCAGATACGTTTAAGAGAGTAGTATTTTGGCGCAAATTGGGTCAATTTGGAGAGGCACCATTATAGTCTGGTAAGAATCAGAGTGTTTTGTAACTTGGCTCATTGGGTGCTGATTGCACAAATTGAGGATCGATAAAGGAAACTTTCACATTTTATATGTTTTGCACATGAAGCTTTATTGAGTAACTGACTCTTTTTTCAATGCTGGTCAAATGAGAATAGACGAATATAACACAATCTTTCAATCCTGATTGTCAAGAACTGTCAATATTGACAAACTCTCTTCCGGGCAGATTTTTTTGTTTGTCCACTAATTGCCACAGACTGGAAGAACTTTCAAGCTTTCTTGGTTATACTGTTTGACTTTAGATTTAGATCTCAGGACAACAATATACTACTTCAGTTTTTCTATTTTTTTATGGATATGTTTCCAATAGCTTGCCCTCCTGTGCACCTATGCATAATCTTAAGATGATCTAATTATTTTGTTATTCCATGTACTACCTGATAATGAATAATTTTTTGGGTGATTCTTGTGTGTATTAAAGTTACCAGTATGTCCTACCTTAGTGTGCATCCAATGGTTATTCTGGACTTGGGTAATTAATATAACAATTTTCCATTTTTATCAAAAATGTATTTTCACTAAATGCATAGGTCTGGTGATTAGAAAGATATCTAATTATAAAAGTTACTCAATTTTATAATATTATTGAAAATTACTTTTCTGCCCTTTGAAATCAATGGCAATTATTCAGGACGCACAACAAGGTTCAAAGTACTATAAAACTGGGATTATAGAATTACTCAAATAATTTTCTTAATGATAGTTAACAGTAGATAACAAGTTGTATCCTGTGATCATATTTCAGTTCTGAACATTATTTTGCTTTTATGGCCTTGAAAAAAAAATTAATTTGTTAATGCCAGGTGATGTGATAAAGGCATTAAAGGAGAACAATGTGTACACATGGGACAATGTGACAGTAAAGCTGGCAGAAGCCAGAAAGCAGTTTCATGAAGAAAGGCTTTGGATCACTAATGAGATGATTCACAACTCAACTGTGAACAAGGTTAAATGGTTAATTCATTTCTAAAAAACACTTTGTTCATGAGAATACATCTCTGGAAAAAATATAGGCGTTGAATCTGATTGAAAGAGCCAAGGAAGAGGTTGAGGCTCTTGCAGGGGTCATCCATAATCCTTAGAAGCACCATCCTCATCAAACCCTAGGTATTGCCCCTTATTCACTGACGGGTTCATTGATTCAATTGGAGTCGACCCCATTCAGTAATTAAAATTATAACTATGTCATGTAATGCGCATACAGTACAGTAGAAGCCATATCTATTTGTTTACTTGTTTACTTTGTTGTATGAATTGACATATTTAGATTTTGAGAATTAATTTTGATATAGCTTGTGATTATTAATTAATTTTACTTTTCTAGCTGAATCTGAATAGACATATTTAGATTTTTTTTTTTTTTGTGATTAAAGATTGAACCGGTACAATACTAGATAGTGTGATACTTTTATCTTTTTTTATGTTCAGATGTGGCACTGTCAGTTTCAAAGGAGGAGCTTTCTGGCTTGACAGTTTCTTTGTAAGCTCTTTCTCACTATTTATTATAGTTTGTATCTCATAATTAGAGTCTGACTAATTTGCTGCTGGCAGCATTTCAGCAAACTGCTGCCAGACCTCAAATTTAAATGTTTAGAAGACATAATGGAAAATTGGAAGATTCAAGGACAAAGTATGAAAAAAAGACACTGACACAAACTATTGCTGCAAATTTTATTTTATTTGATGCTTATTTGCTGAGTATCAAGCAGTTATATTGTAGATTTCTGGAATAGAGACTTGGCTTGGAGCTGTTACAGGGTGCTGATATTGATGGAGTCTGATGTCCACGATACTGGCATAGTACATGGTTGCATTGTTCTGAAGGGCATAAAAAAATAATTATTTCATTGTTCTGAGGTCTTATGGAGCACATAAAAAAATATTGGCTTATATGTGTGCTAAATCGTGGGAAATTTATAGATATATGTACAAGGATAAAATGAAATTACAATATATCTGTGTTGTAATTAAAGCGATGATACTTTTAATTAGGTTGTAAAATTTTTGTGTCAGTAATGAAGTACTAGTTATGACTCAGCATATATAATTCTGAAACTGATTTTGTAAAATTTCTTATGTAACGCTGGGAAGGTTAATGAAGCCCCCAAAGTCTGAAATGTCTAGACTAGGAATTCAACCCACAATTTATTTTTTTAGGGTAAAATGGCAACGTGCCATTTTACGTTTTTTCATTGATAAGAAAATTATTTACAGGACCCTAAAAGATGATACCAAATAATGAAATACAAGAGAAAACCTATGCTAAAGCTGGTTAGTGCATCTGACCGCCACTCGTTATTTAATTTATAACCCCGTGGCACCTGCTGTACAGTTTATCTGGATACAATTAGATACATTGCGTCCAGGCTCTAATATCCCCTACTATTTCCTCTACTAAAGTCAATATCGCCTTTTGTTGTTGACTAAAGACTCTCCTGTTTCGCTCCCTCCACAGCGCCCACGTTCCAGCTGCCCAGACCAACCCACAACTCGCTGGTCAATGGGCATTGCAAAGCACTAAAGTGGGGATGGGTGAAAAGCCATTCTAAACCAAATCAGCACTAAAATACTAATCATTAATTAAAAGAAACTTTGATGCTTATGTTATATGATAGCATCTCTTATGATGGATATATATGTTAGACAAAATAACGTCAAAACTCGGTGAAGCAACCACCATCTATCATAAGTTCATATCAATTGTGTGAATATATTTGACAATAGCAAGCAACTTTTTCATGATATTATTGTAACAAGCAATTTTTTCATGAGTAAACTACATTTTTGTATGATCTTTTCATCTCTAATATATATAAGTTATCAACTATATTAGTTATCGTATACGCATTAGAAAACACAAGTATTCAAATATATTTTTTTACTTTATTAAAAATAATGACTGTTATCCAACAATTTAGCTAGACTTATAGGAAAAAATATTGGAGAAAGCCATCATTCTTATGAGAATACATGCTTGACAACTCATACAGCATCCATAACAAGCAATTCAGTAGAGTGGCTAAAAAAAACCATGCTTGGCAAGCACCCACAACAGGCAATTTAAGTGAGTGGCTAAAAATAGTAATTCAAAGTTTTCCCTCACGGTTCTTCGTTTAAGCATCATACAAATGATCTGACTGTTTTGATATACAATAACATTTATTAGAAAATATTATACATTTTTAAATATTAAATAAAGTAACTTTGAGAATACACAAAACTCTTTGTACATATACACTGACAATTTTTTAAATTAATGGTAGCTTATGAAAAGAACAAAAATAAAAAAGAGGCATTATATATGTCAACGACTATTTATAACATAGAGTAAAACTAGGGTTTTTTTAAGCTCATCAAGGTGTTTGGTGAGCTTAATATCTTGGTTTCAAACGACAAATTTAAGCCGTTAAAATCCATCAACTTAACAAGTGATGAATTTATATGCAAAGATTTTAAGTTTTCGAATTATTTTAGTATAAAGTTAAACGATCAAAATTAGAAGGTTTATAAATTAATTTTAGTACATTCATTTTTTTAACACCTTTTGACCACTTGACTTTATAAACAAATAATTTGAAATTCTAAAAACTTTACATCTAAATTCACCACTCGTGAAGTAAATTGGTTTCAATGACTTGAATTTATTGTTTGAAACTAATCTAATAGACTTTGGAGTTAAGATCACCAAACACCTTGGTGAGCTTAAGAACACCGTAGTTC
The DNA here is from genome assembly GCA_033356055.1 of Carex pumila. NCBI lineage: Eukaryota > Viridiplantae > Streptophyta > Magnoliopsida > Poales > Cyperaceae > Carex > Carex pumila. The sequence goes on from JARJHM010000295.1 coordinate 86,423, forward strand.
TACTCTATAACATATATACTAACAGTCACAAATCACATGTCAACTTTAATGCAAAACACTAAAATGAGTGCTTAAGGAGAGCAAGTTTGATATTTGAGAAGCAGTAGAATTAAATAATGTTCCAAAATCCAAGTACTAATTGTAGTTTTTCAATTAAGGCAACAAATAGCTACAGCAAAGTTTACTTGGTTATTTTAAAAAATAATGGGAAGTTTCTATATAAACCCAACAAATCTAAAAAATTACAACACACACAAGTATTAAACAAAATCAATTTCTTTTATACCATTTAAATATTAGTTATATCACATGGCAATATATGAATGTAATATCAGAAATAGGACTTTTTGAGAAATTTACATATGGTTGTCTGTACTGCGAGTTCTTATGAAAAGGGATATGCATATTGGTCTGGTTTGGTAGAGTTGTTTTCTAAATTTATTTCTATTTCTGAATGAATATTTGCATATGTCACAGAGACAATATACTCAGTTTATATACATGAATTACATTTATATTCTTGTAGTAGAATAATATATATCTACTGTCATAATACAATTTATTTATTATTTGTAATATCAAATACAGACTTCCTTAGATGCGTCAGAGAGAAAAAGTACGTAGTGATGTACTATACATTAAAGATATTTATGAGAGAGGCATCTCAAACTGTGATGTATATCATAATCTCAAAAATAGCACAAATTCTAATTCATTCATAGATTGACAGATCATGGGAAGGCTAGCTATATATTTGATTGTACGCTCTTGGCCCTGTGTCCAGTGAATTATATAGGAGCCAATGGCCTTGTGACAAGTTGGCAATCCTTTGTTGGAAGCAGATTGACCTTTGGATCACTTGGTTGTGGTGTAAAACCTGTTTAATTTAAAGGGCTGTGATGTCTTCCCATCGTCACGCAATGCAGCAGGGGTCAAGGATATTCTTATTCGAATTTACTCCAATATATAGGTGTGTAAGTGTAACACCTGTCCTTATGATAGACGACAAAATAGACAGTTGTCGAGGGTGGTACAATGCCCTCGCAGATTACTGGGCTTAACACGTACTCTATGGGTTTGTGTGCCCTTCCTATCATGAGAGATCGCCAAGGAGTGTTCTTATTTATCCTTAATCATGTTTCAAAGGATACTGCACCCTGCCAGCAATGAATTTTATGCTTCAAGCCTAACTGAGATCCCGTGTGGCCTGGCTTCAATGTGCCCGTGAAATTAGGAGATTCCTTCTCCAAACCGATCGTTTAGGGCTTTATGCTTTCCTTTTCCCTTTGATTTTCGGCTTGGTTAAACCTTGAAAGGGAGGGAGGAGTCTGACTCATGGCCTCGCCTGTCAGTCTCACAAAATAACAACTTAGGCCCTTGTTATTTGCGTAGGGTTGAGTAGTCTAGGTTCATATGAGCTGTGCATAGTCTTATACTTTGGGAATTCAAATCTGCTTCTTTTTTTGAGAAAATGAAGCACCCTCCTATTTTTTCATCCAAGTCGGTCAAAATCAATTGTATAATTTTAATTACTTTTTTCTTTTATAACAATATAATCTATTAAAATGAATTAGATGTGACTTAAGTCGTACGATCGATTTTAAATGATTCGGATAGAGAAATAAGAGGGGGCTAAAAGGAGCAGATTTGAATCCTTGTACTTGGGATCATGAGCCCGTCGCATCAAAAACGAATTTGTTAAAGCGCTGGATTTGAATTTCTCATGAGGAGCCACCTTCTTTTGAGTGGTCTCGGTTCATATGATCCCATAGTTTGACATGGTGTTAAATCTAATTCAGAGTTCATGAACCAGGAGTTTTCAACTATCCTTGTACTTAATGAGCGAGCATGAGTGAGTTAGGGTATGCTCATGCTCGCTCATTAAGTAAATGAACGAGTTATGAGCGGCTCACGAGTTATGACTTATGATTCATAACAAAATTATATAGTGTGCCCACACATAACAAAATCCAACAAATTATCATAATTCATTTAAATGAGCGAGTTGTTATGACTATTACTTGTTTTGAACTTTAGGCGGAGGTTTTGGTTTTACCAATTTACAAAAAAAAAAATATGAAACTATGAATATTAGTATATTACACATGATTAAATGTTGCGTTGTGCTCACTATATTATACAGGATTAAATATGAAACTATACTCACTATCTATTAATCTTAATGAGACAAGGTTGATATTACACATAATTACAAATAATTAAATGTGGTAAGAATTAGATATGACAAATTCTTAATGAGCGAGTTGAATCATACTCATGCTTGCTTATTAAATAAATGAGCAACTTATAAGCGATTTACTCACCCCTACTTGTGCATAACATCCAGTGCCATTACCTTCTCTCACACCAAACAGTGGAGCCATATTGTCACCATTTCGTTTTGCCTTCCCAGATTGCACCTAATGGCTGCTGGACTTGTTTTGTGCTAAGTATATCCAAACTTTGAACCCAATTTTATCTCTAGAAATTGTAAAATTCATTTAAAATTGGTCCTTTAGAGATTTTGAAGTTCTTTATCTCAAAATTCATGGTATTTCATGCAGAATTTTAAAACGTATTTTATTGGTGAAATTCGTTATCCTATATATGTTGATTTCAAGAAATTAGAGTTTAGAGCATTGAATTGACTAATTTTCTAAGAAATTAATTCAGCGTATCTCTTATGTAAATTCTCAATTATTTTAGGGTTCAACAATAAATTAAGAAATTACATTTGTTATTCAGATTATATGTTTTTTTGTTTTAAAAAATATTAAATATATTACTTTTATTTGCACGGATTATCTGCGACACTTTGTTGTAAAAACTTTGTAACTATTAATTTATAGTTTTAAACAAATATACATGAGATATTGTTGGATCACATGCGGCACAAAATATATACAACAAATAAGAATGTACAGTCACTAGAAACAACTGTCGTCTTTTGGTGTTGGTTTCCAGGTATACGTCTGCTTCTATAAATTAAGAAATTTTAATGTTGAGCTATTCTGAAAAATTGAATCTATATATTATTATATGCACCTAATTATATATATATCCAAAAAAACTTCTCTCAAGTGTGAGCAATATTCTATATAGGGATTATCGCGTCATTGTGGAGAGTTTAAAAAAAACTATCATGAATAACATAGTTAAAGCATAAGTTATTGTATATAGCATTTTTTATTATTTTTTTAAATCATATTTTATAATTTCTACTAATTATTAACATTGAAATATTGAGAGTAACAAACAAATGACAGCTAATTTAAGTCTGTAGTTTTTTTAATCATGCAAATAAGAAAAAAAATCTCTATGCAATGTAACATTCTTAATAGTTCATACTTCATAGTATTATAGATTATAATAGATGAAAAACAATTAATTTTACAAGTGAAACAAAGTCAGTACTTATTTGATCATTTTACATCTTATAATAATCGAAATTAGCTTTTAATTGAAACAAAGAGCAATAATTTTACAAGTGAATACTAGACCAAGATCAAGCAAAATAAAGAATTAATATTTAAATATTTTATGATAAAGAATGAGATACTAAATCACAAAAAGGAATAGAAGCACAAAGTTCAGTTTTGGCATAACTAGCACACCTATGCATAACAGACCATGTAACATCACAAATAGGAACAGAAGCATAGAAGTCCATTAAATTATAGATTGCAAAAAAAAAAAAAAAGGGTTCATGTAGCATAGCGGTCCATAATAGCGCGTAGCAATAATAGCGGTCCGTTATTACAGCTATAGCAATCGTAGATGAATTAGCGTACTTTTATCCTAGAGCTTAGTTTTTATGATCCAAAAAATCTATAATGTAGTTATAGCTAGCTATTTAGAATCCTGAAGAAGATTGATTTCTTAAGTAAAGGGAGGGAGGATTATGAATCAAGGCTAAGGAGTACATTTAAATTCCAGCTAAGGAGAGGTTGTTAAGATGAATTTATCCGAATTAAGAACTTAAAGGCTCTTAAGGAAACTTGGGGAACTCTTAAGGAGCCGGGTTACGAGCTTAAGGATTATTTGATCTATACAAATTAATTTGAAAGTTTAAAATTTTCGGATGTAGATGCATCATTTGTAATGTAGATGGGTTTTAACAGTTTAATTTTTCTTTTAAAATCAATTCGTTAAATTTTAGAGTCAAGTTCAAAGAACTTGATGAACTTAAAAATACCCTAGTTCTGTTACTGTGTTGAAACTAGAGTTATTTTTTTGATTTTATTCTGAAAATAAATATATTAAAAATGTTAAAAGAAACATTATTAGAGTTTATAAAGTAAATTGTATGTAAATGATGTCATTAATTATTATAGTTTATTATTGGAGTTTATAAAGTGGTACGGGGTCATCGATCTAACCGTGCATTTGTTGCCTTCTATATGCTTCATAAATTTTGTGATTAGTTGCCGTTTCATTTGTTTTATTTTGTATCATCCATATTTCCCAATGATTGATCCACATAGAGTCAGAGAATAAAACTTGCCAGCTTTCGGACTGAATTTTTTTTTAAAATAGAGTTTTATTTTTTATTTTTAAAAAAGTTATACAATCATGTCTTATCCTAAATTTGGTTTTCAAAAAATATACTTTTATTTTCTACGCTTTTCTCAGAAAAAATATAAAAAGATACTAAATTTTAAAATAAAATATAAAATTATTTCTTGTCGTACTGTAAATATTGACTCCGCTTCTAAATTGTTTTTAAAAGCAATTAATGCAGCTAGTGAATAGCGACAACAAATGTTTCAAAAAGAATTACTAATTTTTTTTACCATGTTTTAGAAAAATAATTTAGCAATTTTTTTTTAGAAATTAAGATTTTATTATGTCCGCAAGCAATACCGACGAGACTAAAGTGGTATATGTTTAATGCATGCATATGACATTTAGACAATCCTGCATGCGCGCAGTATTATTTCTGATTAATTGTACAGGTAGTACTTGTGAATCGGATAAAAATTAAAATTTTAGAAAAACTAACTAAATAGATTATATTGTTTTTGTAAAACATGGTTAAAAAAAATTCAGCAGTTTACAAATAATTGATAATTTGGCAACAACGCACGGGAATTGCATTTTTAAATCATGAGAAATATGTTTTTTTTTTGTCCGAATTGAAAATTCATACAAATTTTTTAAGAATAAATCAAGAATTGTTTTCAGGAAAAAAAATGTAAACAAAGAGTTACTATTAAAAGGTCTTTAAATTCAAATCATAACCATCTTGAACCCAACTAACGATTCAAGTGGTATATGTACTAAAATATATATTTTTTAAATAAAATAAAAAAAAATAATTTTTCAATAAGAACACATTTCATCCAATAACCCTGCAAGTTAACATAAAATTAATGTGACATGCCTATTATATGATAGTCATGCAACTTGTATTTTCTAAATCTCAAAAATTGTGTTAAATTGCATCTATATATGACATTTGATTAAATATGTAACAAATTGACCTCCACATTATGGCATGCTAGTTCTATAAATACATTTAAAAAAATCAATTTTATATGCTTTTGTTGGTAAAATTACAATTTAGTTTTCATAAATTATTGGAGGAAACTAAATAATAAACTTTTCAATACAAAGATAAAAGTAATTACAAAAAAATTTAGATTTCAAAATTAAAGAGAGAGCTTCTAAATAGCCAACATAGATTGATGGAGTGTAGTAGTGTAGATGCAAGAGTCCTAGGCTTAAAAGAACTATTCTTTTTTTGATCCATTTAGCCACATATAACTAGAGAGAGAGAGAAAACTAGAAAGGGAAACAATAGATCTTGGTAGCGGTTATCAAGTTTTTCAAAAAAAAAAATAGAAAGGGGACAATAAAGAGAGAATATAGAGGGGTTCCATTATACCTATAATACGAAGAGAGAGAAAGAGAGCACCTTCTGAAATCATCTTCGCCATGGAAAGTAAAATAGGAAAATCAATCAATATGTGAGAAAGAGGAGAGGTGAGCGACTGGATGTAAAAAAGGACTTCGATTGATATGTGAAAAGGAGGACATTGATCAAAGTATAAGTTACTCAATAAATTTTTAATTAATGTATTTAAATTTAATAACCATTAAACTGGATTGTTACTACATAAAAGTTCTTTTTGTACTACTCTTTTTGTACATTTTGTATTTTAACTGCATGTGATGCTGCCGCTTATATTGGATATATAGAAACTTCTCTAACATTTTGTCTGATGGTTGAACCACTAAATTGATAAATAGATGATAAAACATAGCATTATTTTTAAGCGAGATTTAGTAGTGAAATAATTCTAGTTACGTCTATTTGGTTTTGTCGCATGAATCATTTTTTAAATATATCATTTTAAATACTTTATGAACAAAAGAAATATTAAATTGTATCTGTCGACCTTCAAGGCGTTTGTATTCAACATGTATAAAATTAGTTGAATGATCAGAAATCATAAGGATATTGATCGAACCGTCTGAAAGCTTTGACACTTTTAACGAAATTCTTATAATTACCAATGACTAAATAAATGTTAACTAAAATTGAGTCTAGCTAATGTGACATGGCTGATATTTCAGCATATCACTAATAATTTTAAAATTTATTGAATTGATTTATGAATTCAAATCATTTAAAATATTTTATTCAATAGTGATATGTTCACATGCCAAATTTATAATAATTTTTCAAACTTATTCAATATCATATTAAGCAATCATATATAAGTATTTCTTAAGTTAAGTTTAATTATTTCTCATTATTTCTTATTATTTTTTTTACCATTTGAGTTGATACTAATATAATTTGAAAAATTATAAATTTTACATGTAAATACATTACTAATAAATTATATCAGTTTAAATTAGTCTCTCATAAATTTTAAAGTTTATGACAAATATATACCACCAATGTTACATTATCCGAACTACAAAAACTAATATAGCCATGCAAATGTATTCGCGGACAACCCATCTACGATAATTTTATTGATGCATCTATTATATTTTTAAAAAAAAATATGATTGAATAACGGTCGTAAAATTGTGGATGAAAATAGCCATATATATCGGCTAGAATTAATTATTAATTAATTTGCGATTTTTATAATTAGCAAGAGTGTCTCTTATTCATGATTATTTTTTTGTAATTAAACTGATAAGTGGGATCTCAAAGCATCTATATCCCAACAACTCAAATTAATCAACTCAAATTAATTTTTAATAACTGTTAATCACTTTTTTAGAAATTTAGGTCTCTAAATTAAATTTTTAACTCTCACATTCTTGAAATTAATTTTAGAGTTTCTATTAAGCCATGTCAACAATAATTAAAAAAAATAATAATTTGAGCTAATTATTTGGCTAGCATGAAGTTTATAACTAGTTTTTTAATAAAAAAAAATTGTGCATAATTTATAAATAAGAAACTCTTCCACACCTATGCAACTGAATTAAAAACTGACACATCAAATTAGACACTCTCATTTTATTAGAAATTTAGATGCTCTCCCATTTTAGTATATTATAGATGTCACATTTTGCTATTCAATACCAATATAAAGACAGTTGATTTATACGACTGTTTTAATTTAAAATAAAAATGTATGCTAAGTCCATGCGATCCAATAGATATATTGTGACTGCATGACTTTGTTTGGATAATTTTTATCTATCGAACTATCAAAAAAAGAAGAAAGAAAAATAGAAAGAGCTAGTTCAGCTGAATTTTCACAGGTAGAGGGATCAATAGAAATTTTACTGATCAAAAATTATATATAATATATATATTTTTTAAGACATAGATGTGTTCAGATTCTCTGTGGCTTCATCATATGAGAAGCATAGCGTAAGTTAAAGAGTCATCTATAATGGAGCCACAGAAAATCCAAACACATATAATTAAACATGTCCAAATAAAATAAAAAAATAGTTTGGATCATTTGGAATTTCTACCGATACTTTAATTAGACAGTTTGGATTAGGGGTGTCAACGGGTACGATACGGGTCGGGTGAAGATATTTTCATACCCGTATCCATTATAGTAACAAAAAAAAATCTTTACCCTTACCCGTATTTTTGAATACGGTACGGGTCGGGTAAACGGATAAAAAAGTGCCACTAACATTTCGATTTGTATTTTTGATAAAATATTTTTCAAAATAAGAAAAAAAATAATGAATACAACTAATTTGTATTATGAAAATTTAATAAAATACAAAAACTTTATTGTATCATGTATCATCTTCATACAAATATATATCTATATATATAATTTTATTTTTTTAAATTATCTTATATGAAAACGGGTAAGATAACGAAATAAAATCATTACCCTTACCCATATCCGATTAGCTAACGAAAAAAAAATCTTACCCTTACTCGTGTTTTCGGATACGATACGGGTCGGATAAACGGGTAAAAGGGTGCCATTGACACCCCTAGTTTGGATAGGTGCAAATAAAAAAAATTCTCCGTCTATAATAAATGTATAAATTATTTATTTATTTACTTTAATCAGACCACAGTCTGTCATGTGTTGTAAAATATATAATGAGTGTTAACTCGTTCATTATCTATTTCCTGCTGAGAAAATATTCTCAGTTTATATATACATGAATTACATTATATTCTTATAGAATAATATCTACTACCATAATACAATATACATATTCTTTGTAATATAAAATTATACAGACTTTCTAAAATAGATGCGTCGGAGAGAAAAAGTATGTAGAGACGTATTAGAGTTAGTGAGAATAGTGAGTTAACTTAAAGTATATGGCTTTTAATAGTTTGATTTTGTTTTTTAAAATCAATTCGATAAATTTTAGAGTTGAATTCAAAGAAGTTGATGAACATAAAAACACCCTAGTTCTATTGTTATTATGTTGAAACTAGAGTTATTTCTTTAATTTTGTTCTAAAAGTAAATATATTAAAAATGTTAAAAGAAGCATTATTAGAGTTTATAAAGTAAATTGTATGTAAATGATGATGTTATTAGAGTTTATAAAGTGGTACGGGGTCATCTAATCATGCATTAATTTGTTGCCTTCTATACGCCTCATAAATTTTGTGATTAATTGCCGTTTTATTTGTTGAAGGGTCCATATAGACTCAGAGAATAAAATTTGGCCGTTCTGACTCAATTTTTGTCAAATAGAGTTTTATTTTTTATTTTTTAAAAATGTTATACAATCATGTCTTATTCTAAATTTGGTTTTTTTTTTTTTAAATACTTTTTATTTTCTACGCTTTTCTCAGAAAAATTATAAAATGATACTAAATTTTAAAATAACATATAAAATTATTTCTTGTCGTAATGTAAATTAATATGACTATTAAAAGTTATTAAAATATTTCTTGTCGTAATAGTAATAGTAAAGAAAGAGTTACTACGTAGAAGTTCTTTTCGTAATAGTAAAATATTTCTTTATCTTTTAAGAGAGACTTCGATTGAAATATAAGCTATTGGATAAATTTTTAATTAATATATTTAAATTTAATAACCATTTAACCAGATTGATACTACGTAGAAGTTCTTTTCGTAGTTCGTACTACTTTTTTTGTCCACTATCTTTTTTGTCCATTTTGTATTTTATCTGAATGTGATACGACAACTTATATTGAGTACATAGAAGCTTCTCTAACATTTTGTCTGACGGTTGAACCTACTAAACAGATTAATGGATGATGAAACATAACATTATTTTAAAGCAGATTTATTAGTGAAATAATTTTAGTTAAGTCCATTTGATTTTGTCGCGTGAATCATTTTTTAAGTATATAATTTTAAATACTTTCCGAACAAAAAAAATATTAAATTATATATATATAGATATATAGAAAGATGGGCTATGATGCATTACAATATATAGTTTTTTTTTTATATTGTACTATAAGTCACTGGATTCAAAGTTCAAATAACTAATTCAAATTTTACATTTTTTGAAAATTTTTACTATTATTTTAGATTTATTAAAAATCACTGTTTTTTTAGAGCATCTACAACGCAGATTGTTTTTGGACTGCTTAGTCCGACGTGTTAATTGCTAATAAAATTGTTGGAATGCACGACACTTCCTAAATAAGCAAATTTGCTTTAAAAGCAAATGCTTTCTAAAGACTACGCTGGCAAAATTCTATATTTCTATTGGCTACTGTCTCAATCACTCTCTTTCTCTTTCTATCAAATTCGAAACCTCTCTCTTTCCCATCAATTCAGAACTCAGAAGAACGAAAAAAAAAAGCTTTTTCTCCGATCAAATGTCTCGTGTTTCCGGCCATCTTACGTCGTACTGATACCTTCTCTCAGTTCGCCTTTTTATTCTCTACATTTTGAAATCTCAATTGCTCATATTTGTTTTACCATATCTCCATCAAAAACCTCTCTGTATATATATATATATATATCTCTCTCTGTATATTTTGTGCGCATGAATCACCGGATTCAAAGTCCAAATAATCGATCCAAATCGTTAATCTTGTTCTTCATATTCAAAGTTCAAATCACCGGATTGAAAGATTTGAATCAACTATTTGAATTTTAAAAATAAAGATATAAGGGGAGGATGTACATTAAAAGCACAAAAGAGAGGATGCATTTTAACCCTCCTCTAATATATATTTGGAGACCAAATTTTATATTTTTTTGGAAACTTTTTTACTATTATTTTAGACTTATTGAAAATCGCTTTTTTTTCATGGTCCAAATTTGTTATATTGTGTTCCTTAAACTAAATTTCATTAATCAAGCTTTCATGTGGGCTCGGTTGTCAGTTGTTAACCACAAGGTGGGATTCGTGCAATCCCATCCTTCGAGTCCGAATTGAAATGCACGGGTTTCTTTAATATTCGTGCCAAAACCGATCTGACGGTCCGGATCTAAACTGCTGTCAGCTTTCCCTGCATGACATGGCAACCGGAGGAAGCGATCAAACACTAGAAAACACTAAGCAGAGAGAATGAATTTCAAGAGAAAACAAGAAACGATACCAAGGCTCTAGTGGCGTTGCGTTGATTGAAGATCGCCAGTTCTTCACAAATTCTTGCCTTTTGACTGATCAACCACCGCCTTTGACTGCTCCTGAAAACATGGAGGCGTCTTCTTCTAGTAATACTGATACACCGCCATTAGTGCCCCCTGCTCCTCCTCCTCCTCCTCCTCCTCCAGTACAATGGAAGCCGTCTTCAAACACTAAACAGCCAGTCTTGCGTCGTCCTCCTCTTCCATCTCCAGGTTTTAACAGTTTCTTGACTGCTGCTCATAGGATCACCGTGCCGTCTTCGACTGAGACAGGTTTAGATTTCTTTTGATTTTGTGTTTTCCTACTAATTGTTAAAGGCATGTTATTTTATAGTTTTTTTTTGGGTTTTAGCTAAGTGTTTCTTGATTATTTTATAAATCTTTTATCTCCGAATTTTAAGATAATTTTAAGAACAACTTGAGCGACAATCAGGATTAGTAAGTAGCACTTGGCGTAAATTTTATCTACCAATGTGGCATTTTTTTAAAGTTTTTTTTATCTTTCTTTATTAAGAGTTGTTATCTGGCATAGTGGATTGCCACTTTGCCAGTTTTTATTTTAAGACATGGAGTCACAATTCCTTTTTCTTTGCATTTCTTTGTGCATTTTGGTTCTTCCCTGTGATAATTACTTCAGCTTTCTAATTTTTCCCAAGTAAAATATATTTTAATTTGTTTTTGTGAGTCCACAAGACTTCCAGTGACCTGTTACCATAGCCCAATTTTAGTAATTACATGAAGATTTTTTCCTAGGTATTTTTTTATCTATTTATTTTACATATTTAGGATCGGTATGTGATGTTGAAAGAGGCAAAAAGTTCCATTTTATTCTCTTTGACTTTGAGAGCTTATTTCCTGTTACCTATTCCAAGAAACATTCTATACTTAGTTATTCAAAAGTTCTTGTTTGCGCTGTTACTTCTCTTTCTTTCTTTAGAGCAAATTTTGTTGCTCTTTCTTCCATGTTGAAATTTAGAACTTGAAAAGATCTTTCTTTCTGTTTGGTATTTTCTTTTGGTAATATACAAGTTAGGCCAACAATGCTCCCGAAGAAAATTGAGATAGATTTAAAATGTAATCTTCTCCTCAAACAAGCCACCAGGTAGATTTCCTTGTTTCATAGATAGAGAAATGAAGAGAAAGTGAAGCAAGAAAGGATACTATTAATTAAATAGTTTAATTAGGAGAAGTTTCATGTTTAGTTTAGCACTTGCCAGTAGTGCGTGCAGATTATGATCTGTAAAATGCCAGTATAAGATAGTGAAATACTCAACCATCTTTTCTAGTGTTGATTTATTTGTTTTTTCTTCTTGTTAGATTCTGACTAATTTGCCATATTTTTTTCTTTCCAGATCCTAATTCAGGACCAAGGCTTTTGGGTATAAAACAGAATTTCTCTGATTTGGTTGGCCCTAGTTTCAGTCATAACCCTAACCCTAACACCCGCCCAGACCTTGCCCAAATCCCTAACACCAACCCCAATTTAAACTTTAATCAGAACCCCAACCTAAACCCTGCTCATAACCCGAATCATTACCCCGATCTAAGTTCTGATAATTACCCCTACTTAAACCCTAATAAAAATCCCAAACTAAGACCTGCTCATAACCCTAGCTTAAACCCTGCTCATAACCCAAGCTTAAACCCTGCTAATAACCCAAGATTAAGTCCTAATCAGAACCCCAACCCAAGCACTGATAATTACTTCAACTTAAACCCTGCTTATAACCAGAACTTCAATCCTAATCAGAACCCCAACCTAAATTCTCATCCTCACCCCAACTTAAACCCTGCTCATAATAAGAACTCAAACCCTAATCAGAACACCAACCTAAATCCTTATCATCACCTCAACTTAAACCCTGCTCATAACCAGAACTCAAACCCTAATCAGATCAACAACCCAAATCCTTATCATCACTCCAACTTAAACCCTGCTCATAACCAGAACAGAGACCCTAATCAGAACACCAACGTAAATCCTTATCATTACCCCAACTTAAACCCTGCTCATAACCCGAACTTCAACCCTAATCAGAATCCCAATTTAAACCCTGTTCATCATCCCAACTTAAACCCTGCTCATAACCCTAACCTGAACCAAAATCCACATCCCATCCCTAACTCCAACCCTAACCCTGACCAGGGAACGCAGAGGGATACGATGAGCTTCTTGAGTCTAAACCCTAGCCCTCCACCAAATAACTCTCCATCAAACTCAAATAACCCTCCACCAAACTCAAATAACTCTCCACAAAACTCAAATCAGCCACAGGTATTGGTACTAATTACTGATAATTGAATTAAAAGTGTTATGTTTAAATTCTGTATATTAAGACGCGTTTTTCTTGCTTGTGTTCCAAATAACATCCTCACATCAAAATTACTGCTTCCTGTATTTCTATACCAATCAAGGATTTACCATAATACCCCTTGTCCTGGTACGTCCTGCTAGATTTTTTTTCCCAAATCAAAACTGTTCAATGCAAACTAATGGGGTCTTTGTGTTTTGTGATTTCAACAAAATAGTACCAGGCTTCTCCATACCGATACCTAATTTGCTCATATAAACTCACTGATGTTGAAAAATTGGTTTCAGACTACTCCCAGGATATTTTCACGCCTACCTCCGCCCCCACCACAACGGGTCCCAGCTGTAGTTGAGAATTTAACGAGAAATTGTGAACAAATACGATCGCTGCTCCTATCATGTGAGCCTGATGTTGTGCCTGATGATGCTACCTATCCAGGAGCAGTCAAGGTTGTCCTCAAGCAGGCTAAAAAATCTCAGGCTAGCAGGAGTACATCCTCCAATAGGTAATTTATTTGATAGAAATAAAAAAAATAATATATTTGGGGGTGGTTTTTACTGCTAGCATTGTGATGTTTTTATGGTACTTTTAGAATTTGCAACAAACACCGACTATTTGAGATGTTTGCAATAACATCCAACTTTAGAATACATGTGATAGCAGTAATAATCAGTAACTGTTGGGAGTTTCACCTTACATGCAATTATTTTGCATTTATTTCTTTCTAAGCTACCACCAGAATAATGAATGGTCCCTGAGTTCCCTGAACTAATCTGCATTCTTAGTTTAATAACATTGGAGGCGCCAGAATTTAATTTCCTGGCTTCTCTTATTGAAAATAAAATCGTTAATAACTGTAATAAAAGAAAGGTGGGATTGGTGGCACACCAAGGCCACTTTTATCCAATAAAAAGAGTAATAAAATAGAAACAATTCTGGGTTAATCAAGCATTGTGTTGAAAGCTCAAGTTGATAAAAGGTGGTGTTTACTTCATTTAGATGGTAGTGTGCGGGTTTTATAGAAGCAAAGCAATGTGAAAAAATATTAATAGTATCAGGTGGCTCTTTCTTTGGGGTTTCCTGGAGGAGTTTAGTTTCAAATTCTCTACTTGGCTTCATCTCGTGTATTTTAAGTGTCCTGAATGCTGCTTCCATATTATTTACTATGATCTTCTATTTTTCCTTACTTTTATATATTATATATATTGGTGCAGTGGCCAATGCGCAAATCAGGGAAGGCAGATGACCATATTATATGGAAATCAAGCTCAAGTCTTTGAAAATGTTCATCCTAACAAGGTATAGGAACACTGCAAGTTTAGTAATATGAAATGAGGCTGTAGATTGGTGTATAATCAGGGTATTATGAAACCTTAATTGAAAACTCATGTCAATAAGTTGTTTTCTGTTGCGTAGGAGCTGTTTGCTAGTCAAAGAAAAAGACTATAACCTTATCTTCCTTTTTCTTTACCTTCTATTCTTTTATAGCTCTTTGAGGAGGGTTGAAATGCCTCAATTTTTTGTGCTTCCAGCACGCTCCTTTTTAAAATTTTCTAATAATAAATCGTTAGATATGATCTATATTATTTTCTCTACGCACATAAAAAAAATTTCACTTTTCGATTTTGGTTTTATATGAATCAATAAGTTGAAAAATCAATGTCTAAATTTTTTTTTTTTTATGATGTGTGGATTTTTGCAAGCTCTTGATACTAATCAAAATAAAATTGAAATGTGACATAGATCATATGTAACGGTTTTATTTTGACATTTAAGTTTTAATTTTAAGTTATTGTACTTCTGAAATTGGAGGCATTTGAACCCTCCTCTTTTTTATTGTGTTATAATAATTTCTGTTAAATTTTTTGTAAACAGGTGGGGCAGATTATGTCTTACGCATCACAGCCTTGGCCACCATCTACGGGTTCTACTTCAACAAATACCCAAGTCAAATCTACAAAGTTGCTAGCACTAGTACCCGGAACTGATCTGAGGTTGAATGTGGGCCCAGCTGGAGTTGTAATGATTGATGATTCACCACCAAAGGAAGCTTCACCTGGTATCTCTATTCTCATTTCCATTAACTTCATGCCTGATTCTGATAAAATATTATATCAGCTTACAGCGGTACGAACCGATATTAGATATCCTATTTTGTGAAATACGTGTTTGACCACACTTTTTTTCCCAACTTTTCCATTCCATGGGATTTGCTTATTTTCAGGGCTTTTATACTAAACCTAAATTTAGTATTCATTTACTGCATTCCTGCACTAAAATTGTTAGTGAAATGTTATATGGCTGCAAACTTATTTTGTGCCACATTGTCATTGGCCTCCATACAAGAAATTTCTGTGTGCACTGCTATACTAGACCTATAATAATTAGAGCTCCTCAGTTTAAAATATTAAGAGTATCTGAAAAATTTATAGGTTGTCTCTTGGTTGCTGACATACTATGCTTGTACAACTATTTTGGGTGAAAATATTTTCTTTTGGGCGAGTCTAACCTCTAATTGCACAATCAGACATTAAGCAAGCTAAAAATCTGTCATACATTTGCTTCATTGAATTCTATTTTGCACCTAAAACAGATTATTTCTGTTCTTTTCAGGTATGACTAGTGAAAATCAACAAGATCCGCAACCTTCGCAAACTGAAACTGGCAATAACAAAAATGGAGGTGAAAACGTTCAACTTCCGCAAAATGGAACAGGTAATGGCCAAAATGTGGATCAAAATGTGCAACATTTGCAAACTGGAACGAGTAAAGACCAAAATATGGATCAAAGCAAAGGCAAAGAGGTCGATGCTCCGAAAGAGTGAGAACTTCACAAGTATTTTGTCATGACCGGAATAAATTGCCCGTGTTTCTAGGTACTCAATTTCAAAGGAAGTGTGAGACCTTCGTGCACCTTTTTTTTTTCTCCGTTTTCCCCTCCTGTTCATCGCGTAACTTGGTTATGCAATTTTAGGTCTCAAGTCTTAGATCTAGATGGTGGCTTGTTATGGGCTCCCTTTTTATCTTTTACAATTAGATGTCATTCGTTTATGTAGATAAAGGTAATTGTTCATTCTTTCTTCCTCATTTTGAGGGAAAACTTCCTTGGTATATATGCATTTCTTGTGTTCCTACTATGGTTAATAAATTGTTTTTGCTTAGATGGCATAGTAAAAGCTGATCATCATCTTTTGATATGGACTCATTTTGTTTTTGTCAGGCATTTGTTTTTCCTGTGTCAGGCTTGCTGATGAAGTAATTATTTCTTGATATCTATTATGAATGTCTAACAGTCTGAGACTTCAGCCTATCCATATTTGCTTATTTTTTTCACTTCTTAGCCAGCCACAGAAATAATTTATTAACAACCCATTTGTAGAGTATTACAGTCAAATTGATTGCAAAACGAATGGAATATAGATCAGAATAGAGTTGCTTAATGTTAAATGAAAGGAACCTGGTATATGCAAGTAACAACTCAGCTAATATACGTGAATATTGATAAGAAAGCAAACAAAACAGAAACTCTTTGAGTTTTAAGATATAATTGTTTATTATGGCAACTGATGATGCGATAAAGTGTCACCAAACCTTGGTAAATTTCGGACAGATAGGAAATAATAGTTACATAAGATAATACTTTGAATAGCATGCACAAATTTCGAACACACCTTATCAATCATCAAGAAACCAAGTCAATACATACGCTATTTTTTTTCGAGTGCGTATCCTCTGAGATATCTCATATTTTGCGTGACCGACGTGTCCGGTGTCTATTCGGGGGTGACGTAGGGGGCCAGTATTATTTGAGCTTTGAGATTCGCGTAGAATGTATTGAAACGGTTGAGATTTTCCAAAAAGTCACGCAAAATATGAGATATCTCAGAGGATGCGAATTCATTTTTTTACATGTACTCTGTATATAGAAATAATAGTTAAAACATCAATTTTGTCTGGCAAAACCACATGAGTTTACAGTACTGACAAGGGTCATCTTCCAAACTCAATACTTCACATTTGTAACTTTTAGAGTAAAATTTTTTTTTTCCTGAGTGCACCCTGTATTAGTAGCAAAACTATTATATTTCAAAACAATACAGTCATTACGTGTCATGTTTCACAGCCATTGTATGAGCCCCACTCTCCTGCCCATCCCAAATCCCCTGGTAAATTTATACACCAATACACCAAACAATACATATTATTAGAGGAAAAGCCTTGAGGTTAGAGGCTAACCATTCTGTTCTAACGCTGCACATCACAAATATTTTATTAATATACCAATAAATCATACCTATTTATAAAAAAAAAAAATGGATCCTTTATATAATATGAGGAGGGATCAAGTTACAATAATTTTTGAGTTACAACAAATTACAACAACTATTTTTTACATTTTCAAAGTCCAAAGCATCGATCCAAACCGTTAGATGTGATCTTTACAATAAAATGTCCTTGGAGACCAAATTTTACATTTTTTGGAATTTTTTTACTATTTATTAAGATGGGTACAAAATTCAATGGTCTGAATTTGACTAGTTTTTGTACCCATCTTAATAAATAGTAAAAAAATTTCAAAAAATGTAAAATTTGCTCTCCAAGCACATTTTATTGTAGATATCACATCTAACGATTTGGATCGATGATTTGTACTTTAAAAATATAAAAAATAATTGTTGTAACTTGATCCCTCCTCTATATATATATATACAAAGTTTGATTCTAATATTTTATTTATTTTTAATATGTACAGATTATTTATTTTTTTAATATATACAAACATTTTTTTTTTGGGCTCCTTTGAATCTTGGAGCCTGAAGCAATTACCCTCGATGCCTTGCACGAGGGCCGGGCATTTATCAGACTGTTTGAATAGTTCGGTTTGGATCTAAGCACAATCTAATAGAGGAGGGATTAACTTTTTTCGGAATTGTCAGAAAAAAAAATCAAAAAAATATAAAATTTGGTCTGTAAGCACAATCTAATATGTATATCACGTTGAATAGTTCGGATCGACTGTTTGAACTTTGTAAATTGAGATAAAGTTACGGAGTATGGTTGGGGCACAAAACCAATAGTGCATTTTAACCCTACTCTAAATACTTATCTATTTATTGATATTCAAAAAAATATTTATCATAATGTCTGAGAAGTATTTACTATTGTCTCTAACATGATAATACTTTAATTTGATTAAACATTACTTATTTACAAGTTGAAAAACAAAGTTCAAGAAAATATTTATCATTGTTTCTGACAAGTATTTATCATTGATTCTGAGAACTATTTATCATTGACTTTGACATACATATGTTTTTCTGAAAATTGCAATTATGTCTGAGAAGTATTTATCCATGTAATATAAAGTATTTATCAATGTAACTTAAATTATTTATCATTATGTCTAAGAAGTATTTATCATTGATGTTTTACTTAAAGTTACAATTATGTCTAAGAAATATTTATCCATATAACATAAAGTATTTATCATTATATCTGAAAAGTATTTATCATTGATATTTTACTGAAAGTTACAATTATGTCTGAAAAGTATTTATCATTATGTTTGAGAAATATTTATCATTGGGTGAGGGGATTGTTTATTTAATGGTCCCCAGTTGTGCGGGGACAATCCAAAAAAAAATTGTGCAGGGATAACTGACAAGTATTTATAAGGGGATTGTTTATTTAATGGTCCTCAGTTGTGCAGGGACGATTAAAAAAAAAAAATTTGTGCGAGAACAACTAATGGATTGATTTATTCTTTTATAAATAAAGATCATTGCAGAGGGATTAAAATTTTGCAAATTCAAGATAAATACTTTGATGTTTCAAGTTAAATACTAACAGTTTTCTAAACACTTATTAATGATTGAGCGGTTCCCCTCATGATTTTTTTAGCAGTTTGTGTGGGAGTTTTTGCGGAGATAAAGCTGCAGAGATTGTTATCAGAATTCTAAATAAAATAGATTAAAAATAACATACATTACTTATTAATTATTATTTTATAAAATAAATATTTTTTATAATTAAATAAGAAGTATTTTAATGAAATGAGTATAAATAAAATAAGAAAACATTTTATAAACAAATAAAAACAATTAAGAAAACATAAAAATTTAGAAACATTGTGGACTCAAAACAAAGAAAAACAAACACTTTCTGACTGCTGTAGATGTAATCGGAGAGATAAAATCAAGAAATTGATCTATAAAAAAATTTCTTGATTGTGATTCAACCCTCTGACCGCTCTTTATGGTTTCAATCAAAGTCGTGTCAAAATAGTTTGTATGTTTGGGGTTTATAAACAAAATATTTATGATATGAGTTAAAAATATATATATATATATATATATATATATATATATATATATATCCGGATCATGCATCTTGGTTAGTCCCACAATAGACAATGAAAATTTTATTCTTGACAGCCATTAGTAAGATTTCACAAAAAAAAAAAATGTAGTAGGCTATTCATGATGCAAGCAACAAAAAGTTGTCAAATTAGTTTTTAAAAAAAACAAAGAAATTTGTTATTAACAAACAATTCTCAACTTCTACAAAAGTTATACTTCACATTTGATTTTGTTGTACTTTTCATGCTACTCAATTCAAGAACCAGTCTTTGATCTTTTGATTGACAAAGACAACTGCCCCTCTGCGTGGTAGGTCGTATTCGAAACTGAGATGGCGAACAACTCGTGAATATTATATCAATTGGATGGCTTCACAGTTCACACTAGGGCTGTCAAAAAGGCTCGCGGCTCGTCTCTAGTTCGCTCGCTAACAGCTCGTTCGGTAGTGGACCGAACTGTTAACGAGCCAGCTCGGCTCAGGCTCGGGCCAAAATAAACGAGCTTAGCCAGGGGTTAGCTCGG
Organism: Carex pumila; assembly: GCA_033356055.1. Classification (NCBI taxonomy): domain Eukaryota; kingdom Viridiplantae; phylum Streptophyta; class Magnoliopsida; order Poales; family Cyperaceae; genus Carex; species Carex pumila. The sequence continues at coordinate 106,642 of JARJHM010000295.1, forward strand.
ACCGGGCTAGCTCGGCTCGTTAAGCTACAGTGGATTTAGGATTTAGTCCCGTATAATTTTAAGTCCAGTTCCATTTTCAAAAATGCAATTATGCAAAATTGATGTATTTTCGGTTTGGGAAGAAATGATATGGCTTTAGTTGCTTGAAAATATGCCTGTAGGACGATTTTATAAATTTTTTGAATGGGCTTTCTTATTTTTTTATTTTTAAATTTGTATAATAACAGCCCAATAAAGTCCAGCGAGCCAGCTCGTCAGCTTGCGAGCTAGCTCGGGCTGGCTTGTCACAAGCTGAGCCAAGACTTTTGGCTCGGAACCCCTAAGTCCAGCTCGCTCGGTCCAGACTCAGGCCAAAATTAACAAGCTGAGCCAAGGCCTAGCTCGGCCCGAACCAGCTCGTTTACAGCCCTAGTTCACACCCAACTTTACTAAAACAATAAAATAATAATAATAATAATAATAATAATAATAATAATAATAATAATAATAATAATAATAATAATAATAATAATAATACTCAACCCAACACTTTCCCTCTATTGCCGGCCCATACATCTTTGGATAGTTTCTACAGGAAAACAACTAGTGAAGTTATATTAAACCAACCAAGCAGACTTAATTATCAACCAGCTCAAAACTTGTTCATCATCCGGATCCGGTATAGGGTTCCCAAAATAATCGAAGCATTAAATGAAAATAAAGTAGCATAAATAAAATTCTAACATCAAAAGCACATGAGGCCGCCTTACATAATACCAGAAAATTCCCTACATCTCTGAATAAGCTGTAGTTAGCAATTTATTCAAACCCTAAACTATAATACCTCACCGAACTCAATGCATCAAACAAAGAACTGAGGTACTAGGAGTAAAAGAAAGTAAAACTAAAAAATATTATAAATAAATACGTCTTGACTCGAAACCATAACAAACATGTAGTGCTACTTATTTCATTTCCCATACAATGCCACCATCCTCTGCAATTTACCAAAAATAACAGATTGTTAGACTAATAAACAAAGAAAAAAGGATCAATCTCGAAACGGCATGATTTTGACCTGAGTGGAAATGATAATTACTTGTGCCGCATAGGTTATTCAAAATATTTCACATTTTGGAGGGTATGCATGATGCGTTAGTAGTTCTCCGAAATGATAATTACTTTTGACCCCAACACACACACACACACACACACACACACACACACCAATTTCAAACACTAAAGTTCACTGATGACATCAGTTTGGACCAAAAGAAGACAATAATCTATTAAAACTGTATATATCATTCAAGCAAGGACTAGAGATATCTAATCAAGTCGTCTTTTGCACAACTGTTTTAACCTCATGAGTTTTGTGACTCCATTTGGGTTTCATTTCTAGCCTACCCCAACTTGTTTGGGACAAGGCTTGGTTGTTGTTGTTGTTGTTTTAACCTCATGCCCTCTCTAGCTCAATCACACATGCAGAAACTATACATCTTTCTTTCTCACCATTTCCTTTAACTCTATTGATTTACTTGTGTAACTTTTTTTTTTTTATTGCAATAGTTCTTTCACCACGTTGTTTCTTATTTGTTTTGCTAGTACGAACTAATTTTTATCTGACGCCAACACACTGTTAATTTTCTACACAACAATTTTAAAGTCAAGTTAATTATCAATATAAATCATTTTTACTGATAAGTTTATGATTTAACCCACAATTTAGTCCCTTGCAGAAAAACAATACTAATAAATATATAATTTAAGCAAAAAATTTCAAATGCAATGCATTGCACCTCCTAGTACTTGAATAAATACTTTGACTCCCATGACCAAAATCTTGCATCTGCCATTGGACAGAGGCACAGAGCTATACAAGACGCAGTTTCAGAATACCAATTAAATATCTCATGCAACTCCTATGATATGAGAAATACCTCATTACCTCTAACTACTACGAGAAATGTTTGAGGCTTTGAGCAGCTAATTGCAAATATTTAAATTTAAACAGCTCAGGTAACTTAGAAAACAAGCCATGCTGTAAGCATTTCATATCAGCCAGTTTTTGTCTAAAGAGAGAAAAATGACTCCGTTCAACTAAACAAGTGTAAGCCTACGGGCAATTTAGCCAAACAAAAAAAAAGTTACTGTAATGTTAAGTACCACTATAACTAACCTTCAATCTTTTTCTTTATCCAGATCTCTCCTAGCATTCCTGCACCAATACCAGCTACAATGCATGTACCATAGATGGCAAAAGCCTTTGGCCGAGATAGGCGTGGCATGAAGTAGTAGTCCGGTACCTGTCTCAATTTTTTGGGCAACCGTTTTTTCACAATCGGAATGCTCGAACTTGTTGCAGTAGTCGAGGTACTGGTTTCTCCAACTGTTTTCCAATCCACATTTTTAAGCACTTCTTTTGAGTCATTAGCTGCCATATCAAATGAAACTGCTCTCACACAAACAACAGAAAAAAAAAAAAAAACATTATTAATGTTGATCAATCACTTTGCTATTTAAAAAAGAAGAAAACAATGATCCAGCAATACAGCCTTGTGTTACCGTCATGTACCAATTAGGTTGTCAGTTCCATGCCAATAGGCTCTTTTATATGGTCCCATCAATATACGAGTATTTACCAGCTGTATCAACAGCTATTGGCACTGACAGGTACCAACCTATGGAAAGTGGTCATCTCAAAATGGATTCTCTTGGATTTTACACCTGAATTTCAGTGATTAATAGTACTTGGCCTGATTGGCATTGTACCAAGCCGTTCTGATACCAGTAAAACAAAGAAAATCTTTTAACTTATTTAGATCTAGTTTGGTGTTAAAGCGTCAATGGTTTCTCATTTGAACAAGATGATGCAGCCAGAAAGAAAAGTTTAAAAAATGGCGAAGGTACTATACCAATAACATATCCCTGGAGCAACATGTGGTTTGGTCCAGAAATTTCAGAAAGTAAATCAATACCGCAATTTATACAAATAAGTCTTGCTGTATGTTTTACCATACTTTTCAAACTTCTATAATAACTAACTTTTTGTTATAAATAAGCTCAGAGAAGATAGCAGGTTAGAGTTTATTCGTTTTTTTCATAGTGTAATGTTAAGTTTGGTTTAGGGTGAGTGAGTTTCCTTCGGGTCCCCCGGTCCCTGTTGGGTGAGTTATTCCTCTTTGGGTGATTGGCCCCAACAATTATCTTGTATTGTTTACTATTTTATCAATAAATATTTCTTCTTCTGTTTTTGTCAGCTTTGCAAATTTTCCACTATCAACTTTTTTATTACACACGGATAATGCAAATTCAACATAAATATCACAACTAATCCCAGGAAAACAACTCTTTTTTCTGAGACATGTAGAGGACTGAGAACGTTCCTTTTACGAGTCACCCCTGAGGGCTGAGGAGACCCGTAACTGAAAAGTAACAATTCTATACCAACAGGAAATAATCGTACTAACAAAGTACATGTTACATTTAAGATCTGAACTAACTCCATCTGAATCAAATAATTGACGAATTCAAGGTGGAAACAGAGATTTAGAAAAAGCAAACCAATTAAAGGCTAAAACGAGCGAAAGGAGGGGATGAGGCCGTGAGAGGCGCGTCGCCTGGTGAGCTACGAGGAGCGGTTGGTTTCTTCGCAGGCGAGTCGGTGAGCGGCTCGACACCGGGTGAGGGAGAGGCGGAGAGTGCGGCTGCGCGGCGTGAGGAATGAGGATTGATTGAGGGGGACGGAGAGAGAGTAATGGACTTCGTAAATTTTTCAAAATTGTAACTGTCAAATTAAATCATGATCTTTGTATAAAAATATACAATTTATTTATTACTTTTAGTTGTAGAAAATTTTAATATGCATATTACCAATTTATCATTGTCTCAGTGTAATTTTTGTCTTAGATTAACTATTAGCCTACACTGAAGTTAAATCGACCATTTTTTTTTTCTGATAGATGAATTCTTATTAGTGCCAAGTAGGGGTGGCAACGAGCTGTTAACGAGCGATCTAGATCACACTTATACTCGGCTTGTTGGTGTATCAAGCTGAGCAAGCGAGTTTTGATTTTAGGTTTCGAACTAAAACTATTGCTCAAGACTGACTCGTGACTTGTCCGAGCAAGCCGAGCTAGCTCGTTACTAGCTTGGCATATTTATAAATTTGTATATTTTCTTTCCTGCTATATCTTAAATTTTCATAACACATCTTATCAATTATGGCTAAAACAAAATAATATTTATATGACTAATTACTTAGCAATACTCTTAATTCAACTATAATTAAGCAAATCAACTACTATAAATTAAATTTATAGCTAAATTCATACATACAAATATATCAAAAATTCTAAATTCATACAATTGTATTCGCTAAATAAATTAATGCATATCAAATCAAACAAATTCATACAAATTAATTTAGTTGCTTGTAATTAATTCACACGTATTCCATACAACATTACCAATCAACTTAAACACAGTCTAAAGTGCAATTATCACATAACATCCATAGACCATAATATCCCCAATATAAAGTGAACGGATCCTATTAAACTATTAAACTATATATATTAAATAGCTCGTTAATGACCGAGCTGGCTCATGCTGAGCCAGGCCAAACTCAAATTCATTAATTATGGCTCGAGTATGTAGCGAGCGAGCTAATTTTAACTCGATCCACTAACGAGCGAATACCAAGTGGGCCACGAGCTTTTTTGCCAGTCCTAGTGCCAAGGAGAAAAAAATTTGTATAAAAAATATTAATTGTTTTTAAACTTCAACACTTTTTTTGTCAATTACAGTTTGTTTCTGCGCTTTCTGACACCAAAATTTCATAAGCAATGTATTCAAAGTTTAGTCATTTTTTGGGACAAAAAGTTTGATTTCACTTTGATGTACAGATGAGAAAAGCATACATTATGTTGGTTCAATGAGGAATACAAGTACGTGTACCTCAGAGATGAGGCCAGATTTCAGTTCACAAATTCTCTTGGATAGAGTCGAAAGAAAACAACAATTCATGTTTTGATACTTTAGTAAACTTCTATTAAATTAGTCTTAAGTTTAATGTTGTTGGTTTTCTTTAATTTTTAGAGTTATATTTAGGGTTGATTTGGTTAAAGAGTTCAATTTCATAAAAAAAAAAAAAATGGAGATGTTTGAGTTTATAGGTATCATAATTAACAAAAGTCTTAGGACTGATTTTGATTTGAAAAATATATTTTTCAAAAATGAATAATAATTGGAACATGGATTAAAAAAATATTTGTACATAGTCCCAAAAGAAAACTTTCCATAAAGAGTAGACAGATTTACAGTGGGATGTAGATGAATGGAGTCAACGTGCCGGAGTGGTTGACTTGAAAACTTCAAACCTATGTTGCATGGATACGGGTACGGGTATCGTATCGAATACGATACGAATACAGTGATACAGTAATTTTCAAAAATCATGGATACTATACATCTATTATATATATTATTTTTTATTATATTAATTATATTATTAATCCAACATTTATAATATATAAAACAACTTATAAAATATTCATTTCTTTGACCGCTTGACCTTGTAGCAAATAAATTTAAAACTTTCAAAATTTTATATGTACATGCATCACTCACGAAGCACATGGATTTCAACAGTTTGAAATTTGTCGTTTGAAGCCGATTCGATATACTTTTTGAGTTGTACTCACCAAATCCTCTTAGTGAGCACATCACACCCTAGCTTTGCTCTATATACATATATATACATATATTATATAGCAGCTTTCGAAATGAACCCTAACAAAATTTCTTTTGTTGATTATTTTGTTGCGTTTATATTTTCATAATTTATAATGTTTGTTGCTCATTTTAAATATTTTATTCATGTCACACCCCGCGGCCAAAAGGTGTGACAGGGCCCCGCCATAAGCATATAACTCCATGTATGCTTACAAGACATTTACAACATTTTCATCACATCACAATGAAATACATAAAACAAGTTTATATATATATTTCAAGTACAAACTATCTGGTACAAGTAAATCATACAAAAGGTATCTCGTATGGATACCAACCATAAGGTGTGACATAGAGAGCACTATACAACAAAACAAGATATGCCTCTCTAGTCAAATAACAAAATAACTACTAAGATAATCTAGTGTCATATACCACAGGCCTACTACTCGCGTGCCTCTCCAGGATCAACCGCACCTAAACCTGAAAAGAACCCAAAAGGGTGGGGGTGAGAATAAATTCTCAGTGCGAAATTTGCTACAATCAGGTTATTAGACTTGCAATCAGACTCCATGTTCAAAAATGAAATCCATACAAAATCACATTAGCAGTTCTACAACAACAATATATATATATATATATGGATGCACATGCTTGACAACAAGAATCAAATGAAAAACAAACTCAAGGAATTTCCAAGATGAAGTTCAAACAAACACATATTTGGCCTAACTCATTTTATTATGGCTGGTAGCATCTATAGATGTTCAACCGAGTTGGACCCTTTATCAAACCCATATCTGTAGGGATACTGGCACCTACAAATGGCCCACCGAGCTGGATCCTTTATTTAACACCAATCTATAAATGTTTTAGCTTAACCATTTACTAAGTCTAGTTCCAAGTCATAAAATAAAAATTCACATGAAATAAATCAGAATGTCGTCATAGTCAATTGACCGTCCAAATGCATTACCACGTAAGGTAATGCCCCCGAGCCACAGACGTCACACATAGGTCACCCACCATCACAATCAACATGTATATATATAGTCACCCACCCCTCGTCCCAACCGGTACTGAGATATCTTGAGGGCCATTCACCTAAGGCCATTAGGATCCTGGAATCAAAGCCAGCTTGCAGACTTTGCAGATTAATTCACGTATTATCTCAAAGTTAGCTGATACAGCTCAACCGTGCCATTTCATTCACATATCATTTCACAATCATCAATTTGTGGTGACCTTTATCCATAGTCAATTCATAAGAGAACAATCAAAATGACAACCATACAAATATGCAAATCAATCATACCACAACAATTCGGTTTTAGATGTATTATGCACACAATTCACATAATTCAATTATGCAACAATCAAACATACAACATGAAAATTCCAAGTATGCAACAATCAATCATACAACATGACAATCGAAAAAGATATTTTAATTTTTAAAAATGAAACATCAAACAAGTCCAAAAACCTCGCACCTGGTTATGAAGAGTGTATCTCGCACTTATGGTTCGGACGTCTCTAAAGATCCCGCAAAATCTTGCTCAATCGAGCCTACACCTATATTAACATATATACTTAATTCAATATTTGTTCGACGATTGATATGCTTACTTGAGTGATATTATTTTCTATATATTTTTCTTAACATAATCCATATAACTTTGTATCCACCTTCGTGGTGTTAAAAATAGAGAGCGCTATTAGAGAAAGAGTAAACAAGAACACAAAATAAATGAAAAACAGAATTATAGGCAGCAGCCCTAAATTCTGATCCTTAGTTACTAAAACTGCAGTAACTTTTTATAGGAAACTCCAAACAACTTGAAACTTGAACCACTAGAAACTAGACTCCGAGACGCATCAAATAGACATTTCATTTATCCAAAATGATTTAGAATTGCCCATTCAAATTAGCTCCTTAATCAGCCTAAAAAAAATCTGTCCACTGTGCAGTCACAAATTTAATGGTAAATCAAGTTTGTTCATCAACACTTGCTATTTTGATTCAATACGTTGGACATCATAGAATATGCAAAATTCACATTTTAGGATTCCAATTGAACAACAACATACACCAAAGAGGGAATAAAGAAAAGAAACCTATTTAATAGCCTTCTGATTTAAAATCCCTTTCAATTTAAAATCCCTTCCGATTTAATATGAAGACTTTTCTAATCAATATAGAGCCTTTCTCAATAAATATTAAGGCTTTCGAAGACAATATTAGCATTTTATCAAAAATATTATGACTTTGTTTAATTATCACCATACACAATAAATATTAAGCCTTTCGGCGACAATATTAGCACTCCATCAAAAATATTATGACTTTGTTTAATTATCACCATACACAAAAGAGGGAACAAAAAAAATAGATCAACACCAAATTAATTTCAGATTTTAAGAGAGTGAGAGAAGAACTTACCAATCAACACCTTTGTTTGTTGGATTAGACTAGACAAATCAAAATATTCCTCTAATTTTCGGATCTCAACCAAACCCTAAATAAAAAATCAAGATTAAGATATAATTGAGAAGAGAATCACTAAATTAACAACCTAGAAGCATAATGGAGATAGATTACTCATCATTTATACAAACATTTCAGATTTGAGCAAAATCCTAGCAATGGAGATAAAATTCAGATTTTTGATGAGAGAGGAGAGAAAGGGAGTACCAATGAGAAAGCTAGATGACCAATAGAAGGAGAGATTCTCAACAATTTTCATTATTTTCTTCAATTTCTCAAGGTTTCTTGGAGAATTTTTGAGGGAGAGGAGATGATCTCTCCTTCTCTTTCTTTTGGTAGCAAACACACAAGGGAGCAACGAAGGGAGAGAGTTGAATTGTTAATATGCATTTTGGACATTTTTCAAATTAGACCCTCCACTTGTTTGATATTACTAAAAGAAAAATATACATATATAGATATGTATATAAAAATCTCCATATTTCTTAATAAATTTTTAATTTATGTAAGGTATAAATTTCAAGATTTGATTAAGTCTGATTGTTTCGAAATTTCAGAAAAATGTTATGTTATAATTGTTTTAATTTTCAACTTCTAGTTCAACAACAAATATTTTGATTATGTTTTAAACATTCTCATTTTTTTTTCTTAACGTAACAATTCAATTTTTACTTGTGTAATTTGAGAATCAATTCTTGAATCTATAAAGCAGTTGAATTAAAATAATTATTTCAGATTTTTCAAGGTCAAAATTTCTATATTTTTAAAAGAACAATTAGTAAAAGAGATATTGTTGGCTCTCAAAAAACCGTAACAAACAATTGTCATATTTCAAGCAATCCATCTATTTTCGAAATTAACTCAAAATAATCCATCTATTTTAGATTTTTTATGCATAGGATCAGAATTTTTTTTTTCGATTCAAACTTTAGATTGATTACAATTATATTGAAGTGGAACTATTAAAAAAGGCCAAATTTCATTTCAAGAGTTTTGTTTGTGGAGAATGAAATTTGAATTTTAAAAAAAAAAAAAAAAATCAAATCCGGCCGGGTACAGATTAGGTGGATAAAGGGTACGAGTATCACGGGTAAAGGGTACGGGTATCACGGGTGCACGGACCAAACCGGACAGTCCGAGTTTGAAACGGACCGGGTTATCACAGGTTTAATGGCAAAAAACCGGGTCCGGCCCTTCAACCCTTACCCAGATTACCCGTGGACCTGTGTCAAACCCAGGCACAGTCCAGCCCGGGCAGGTACAGGTCACGGGCGGACTGGACTCAAACCCACCCGGGTAATTTCAAAACACTAGGTAACATAAACTTCCGAATTGGGGGCATGCTTGCTCAAATGCAATTATGACTTTTGCTCTGTTAATTAAGGCAGATGTATTTTGGCCTCCTTTACAGGACAAAATCATGCATGAATTAGTGGATGCAGCAAAGAAAGCAGGTTGGAAGTTGGTAAACCATTCATTTTAATCGCTTGTTTCTTAATTATATTGATAAACGAGATCTTCTTTATTATGCAATGTTGCTCTATCTTAGCGTCGGTACAATTGTCGAGTCAATTGGTGGGGATCATCCATTTATAATGTATTATATGTTTTGTAGATTAATAATCCACAAGTTAAATAAAGAAACTGAAAGCAAATTGAATTCATTTTCTTTTGTTTAAAACAACAAAGAATCATAAGCCAAAGCCACAAGAGAAAAATGTAAAACATGAAATAAACAGCATGCACCTCAATTAACCTGTTCCCATCATGTATTCATATTTCATGATCCTTCCCCCCTCCGTTCTCTTCATTAGAAATGCCAATTCTTTTAAGAAAATCGCCACTTCTGACGGAACCATCCACAGATGCTTCCTCCTCTGCATCGGCATTCCTTCTAGAGTCCAAAATTGATTCAATAGCCGCTTTACTGGCGGCAGCTTCAGCCTCCTCTTTGAATGCCAACTCAGCTCGCCTCGTTTCTCTCTCCTCTTTCTGAAGCGCTTTGGCTCTTTCTCTCTCTTCTGCCTCCCGGGCCACTGCCTCTTCCTTCTCTCTCTCTACCTCCTTGTACAATTTCTCCACTTCCTCTTCTCTACCTACTTCACTAAGCTCTCGTACCAAAAGCTCCTTCATTTCATCCCGGAAAATTATTGTTTCGTCCAAAAGCATCTGTTTTGCTATTTTAATACTATCTTCCAAATTCCCAATGTTGAGATGTGCCTTTAGTAGCAACTCATAGCATGCCGTGCTTGGTTTGATCCCTCTATCAGGCATTTTATCGAACACTTCTCGTGCAATGTCTACTGCACCTGTATCCACTAAACCAGCCAAAATCAGTTCATGTGCAATCAAACCAGGTTTTAATCCTGCTTGTATCATCTTATTGAAATAATCAAAAGCATTATCACCCCGATTAACTCCAAAACAAGCCTTAATGAGTAGCACATAAGTAGACTCATCCGGGTCAACCTTTTTCAAACCCATCTCTCTCCACACCTCCTCTGACATGGCAACCATCTGGTTCCTTACCAAATGCTCAATTAAATTATTGTAGGATTTTACACCAGGGCTGATATTCTTCTCTTCCATCTTACCAAAAGCCATAACTGCCTTGCCAAACTCACCAGAAGAGCAATACACATCAACCATGAAATCCAAACTTCTGCAATTGAGCACAATTTGTCTGGGTGGGTCATGATCCCTCTCCATCCTCTCAAATAACTTAATGGCCTCATCCAATTTACCATTTCTACCGAGTGCATCTAACGCCGAATTATAACTGTCAACCCCAAATTTAACTCCTGAGCCATCTCCCATCACCTCATTGTAGAAATCCATTGCCTCTTTCTCCATGCCCTTCAAGAAATAACCTTTCATTAAATTCCCACACACTACACCATAAGACACCTTGGCTTCCTCACCAAGCTTCTCTTTGAGCTCCTCAAACAAAGCAACAACCTCATCCCCATTTGCAGCCTTTGCAAAACCACCCATCAAAAAGTTGTAAACTTTACAACAAGGCCCAACAAACCCTTTTTCAAGCATCTCATTTTTAAGATTTACCGCTTCTTTGAGCCTCCCATTCTCCACCAAACCCTGAATTACAACACGATAACTGCTTGGCGTAGGGGTAACGGCCAAATCTTCCTTCTCAAGCACCCTCAGCTGTTCCAAAGCTGTGTCGAGTCGGCCAAGGTTGACATAACACTGCAATAGAAGGTTGTGGGTTGTGACAGAGGGGGGCATGCCAGATTGGAGAGAGAAACGATGGAGAGAGAGGAAGTCGGAGTGGTGGTGTGAAAGGAGGAGAGATCGGAGAGCAGCATTGACGGTGTGTACGGAAGGAGGGCAATTGGAGTAGAACGAGTGGCGGAGGAGGAGAGAGGCCTCAGCGAGGTCGCCAGAGTAAAGGAGTTGGAGGATGTTGTTGTGGAGAGATAGTAGGGAAGCGGAGAGGGAGGAAGGCGGTGGTGGGAGAGGGGGATTGAGACGGCGGCGGAGGTGGCGCGCGGCGGAGGCAGCGGAGGAGGTCGCATGGGAGAAAGAGAAGAGCTTGGTAAGGGGTTTTGAGAGAGACATGGTGACTGGTGAGACAGGAAAGGCAGTACAAAAAGAGCGATTTTGAGGTTTCTTTTACCTTTTGGTTTATTGGGCTTTCATCTCCTTTACCTTTTGATTTCTCAGTTTGAGCTTATTAGGCTAAAAATGGCCTATAAATTTATTTTGGGCTGAAATAATCCAAAAACTGTTTTTGTTTCCTCTATATACAATATACTTATGAAAGGTTGACAATTAGAAAGAGTACTACCCGCATGATATCCACCAACATCATCCCATCCCATCCCATCCCATCCCATCCCATCCCATCCCTCCGAAATAATCAGATAGATCAAACTCGGCAGGATATTTAGTCGGAATCGTTCGATTTTCATTAAAATCCATGCAGATGATTTATGTTAGAATCTGTCCGTATATCTAAACCGATACGTGCGCATTTTGATACAAATTGAATGGTTTTAATCAGATATTGGACCAAATTTTCTTCGGGCTGCCCTCTTTCTCCACCCCTCCGGCCTTACCTACATAAAAAGCAAAAGGGAAAGAAAGAGGAGATGAAAATTATATTGTAATTATACAAATGGTTCTTCATATTACGGGTTGGTCAACTATTACGAGAGATGTAACATTTTTTTCTTTCTTTTTTTTTTTTTTTTTTTTTTTTTTGCTCAATACTCGTTTAAAAGTTTCATGTTTGTTGGCTCTTTTGATTATATCGTATTTCTAATTTATCAATAAAATATAATATTAGATGCATAAACCCTATTTGATTTCAAAACACAGTACTCCAAAGTCCAAACCCATCCAGTATCAAATAGCAACATATCTCCAGATCAATTAGATAATTTCTCGCGTTAAAAGAACAAACTGCTTGTAACAGAATTATTACTTGATGATTAATTTTAACCATAAAAACCCGAGAGCATATTATTTGAAATATTTTCAAAAAATATATAACAAACGATGAGACAGACAAGACAAGGTCTAAATCCTAGGGCGTCCTCGTCAAACGAGATAGGCACTACGGAGAAGAAAAATAGAAAGAGAAATCTCAGCCCACTTGAGAAACACATCCCACTAGAAGCAAAAACAATTGCACGCTTAGAAATAAAAACGAGATCATACAATTTTTTATAGAAAATGAGATAACATTTGCTAGCGACATCACTATCACCATCAGCATCCATTTTCAGCACAGGTCCCCTTTTTTAAAATTTTGTCAAACATAATGTGTGAAAATTATGCACACAGACCATTTCTGATTAGCCCTAACACACTCCACTAGCTCACAAAAAGCAAATTTAGGCCCCACCACAAAGTGTATGGTTAGTGCACTACAGCACCAAAAGCCATCACACCCAAATACAAGGGCAACCTAAGAAATAAAAATGAAATAAATAAAACGCTTTTATAGTAAAATTTAGCTGCCTTTCTCTCTCTTATCTTCGCTACACTCATAGAACAGTAGAAACCAGAAAAAAGATGTAAGAAAACGAGTAGACCCCTTTTGGGCACTCCTATCCCCTTTTGCAATCAAATACACCTTTGACAAAAGAAAACCAAAAAGCAACAAGGATGGAGAAATTAAGAGAGAGAAAAGGTGACATCATCATACAGCATTCTTACACGTTGAGATCTTTGAGGTCTTCTCCTACAATGTTAGATGGTGAAATGCACAATTGCACTTTTGCTCCTCTACTTCACATCTATATGCAATTCTTTCGTTGCAGTCCCTCAAGTTCTTATTTTCCGAGGACTAGATTGCACTAAAAGCTTGCACGTCAAAGAGTACCAAAAGTCGAATTGCCCCAGGACAAAAAATGTATATCCTAGTGATTTGGCGTTATTATATATATACTGTGGAACTATGATGGGGTGTTGGGTTCTGGTTTAACACCTGGTTGGTGCGGTTCTGGTGCATGGTGGTGTTGTGTATCATAAATGGCCACTGCAAGAGAGATGGGCATCATGCATAAGGCCTTTGACTGGAGAAATTGCATTGCTGCTCCGATATCGTCCTCCATAAGTTTTGCAACCTGTCTCTCTGTTCCATCAGTCGACCACTTCTCCCATATCTGCTGCTGGGCCCCACTGCCACTTTCACTTGCTTCCCCCTGCTGAATTCAGCATCAGGTAGAGATGATTAGTCGTCACCAAAGGCTATATATGTCACAGTATACTGCCACTAGTTGACTTCCTCTCAGAAATCAAGATAGATAGGTATCAATACCATGCTGAAAGAAACTATTGGTTAACAAGGTCCGGTACCAACCTGCTTGCAATAATTATGCTTCTTTATGATTTGAAAGTTCAAAATTCATTTATAAAAAATTCAGAAAAGGAGAACAAGTTTATACTATAAGTTGTAGCACGCATGCTCTGACAAAAAAGCAATGATAGAAGGGTTCTAATAATAGAAGAATAAAAAATATTCAACAGAGAATATGCCTTGTTGAGTACGACAAAGAAAAATATAAAATGTCATCATTGCCATTCCTTGTGGGTTGGAATTAAAATATTCAAGTCAGAATGAAGGCGAAGAGCTAACATTTCCATTATTGTTCTTTAGACTTGATAGCTTTTGTAGGCACTAAAATTTTCAGCCCCCGCAGCAAAATATTCTATTTTTTATCCTTACACAGTAAAAGATTTCAAGGCTAGACCTATAACCCAATCTTATTTTTTCAACAGATAAAAAAAATGAATATTGAACATCAGGTGTTTTTTTTTTTTTTTTTTTTTTGTGGAGGGTGCACAGGAAAAATACTGAATGGGAGGAGATGTTCGACTTTGACAATAGTTGTGGAACAGAGTATGTGTCTGAGAATAAAAAAATTAATGATTCAATGAATAAAGTGAAGGATATTGGATATAGTTTCTGCAAAGAAAAAGGTGTGAGACAACACAATTCTGACTTGCCAATCATAGACAAAATGACTACAATTTGATTGAGAAAGTGTCATAAAGCAACACAATTTCTAAGATATTTGCACAATAGAGTGAATTATAGTTTTCGTTAGGAGTTCCCACAACTCCAAAAACAAAAACAAAAACAACAGGAACACGCCTCCATACACGGCAACACATCCATGGGTAACAGGATACAGAAAAATTGTGTTATATCAGCACATTCTGAAGAAACAAGAAAGAAAAACAGGGATATTGGATGCATGCATTCTTTTAGGTGTGAGCTAATGGGATATTTTCACAATAGAAAACAGTTTCTCCTTCATTTAGAAGCTATGCATCTAAAATTTCATCTTTTTCTTATTTGAAAAAGCTATGCATCTAATAAGAAAACTACACAAAGGACTTCCATAACTTGTTATATGTTGGGTATTTTCAGATGTTTCAGAAGGTCACAAAAAATAACACATTTAAAAGATAATCGCTTATCACACATTTAAGTTTCATATTCTTTAGATAGATTATGTTTCTTCAGTTTTGCCAAAGAGAATCAATAATCCCAATTTACGCTTTTTCAAATATAATAATAAATTAATGCAAAATGTAAATACCGCAACAGAGAGGGGAATGTCAGCCACAAGCTGTGCTACAGCACCAGCACCGCCGAGTCTACTCATGCTCAACACCTACCATTCAAACCAACCATCACCACAATGAAAAAAAAAAGGAATAATAATAAGCAAATAATTTAAAAAGAATAAAATAATTAGAAATTCATGATGATGACCGAATACAAAGTCTAATGAACAGCCCATAGATTCCTCAGGAATTTGTCAGAATTTCTCTTTATAGTAAATATTTACCATGTGGGCTCCATGTTTTATTTGAGGAAAAGCAGACGGGTTTACACCTATAAATCTCGGAGTGGCAGACACTTCATTGCTAAGGGGCCACAGTTTGGTGACTAGCTAGGTATTTTTACTTTCCAAGGCTGGTAAATTAATTCTCCAATATTCTCACAAGTTGTAGGTTGTAGCAAAGAAGAAAGAATGGTTTTTCAAATTTAATTTGGTTCGAGTTACATTAGATTAGGTAAAAAAAAACTAGAACGATCAGTGGTATTGCAATGACCATTTTCTTACAGCAAAACTCTTATTTCTTTGTTATTTATTTCATTGTCCATCATAATTATCATTACAATGGTGATTATTAATTTAAGTATTACTATTTTACATTTGTTGGGTCTTGCAAAATCTTTATGTGTGTCGGTGTGTGTGTGTGTGTGTGTGTGTGTGTGTGTGTGTGTGTGTGTGGGAGGAGGGGGGAGTAATAGAGCATAGAACCTTTACTTGAAGCTTTAAAAACTTTACGTAGTCCAAAATCTCATCAAGCATTGCTGCTCTATCTGTCTGTGCAAGTAAGAAAACCAAATAAGAAAGAAACCATCGTTTTAAAAAATTATATCATTCTTTCTATTATTTTTAGAAAATATTTAATACAAGAAGCAAGTCCATATTAAATCCATTACAAACAGGAAATCCACCACAAATACACATGGAAATCAAATAACGAGATATCAAGTATCAGATTCTTACAAGAAAGCAATTTCAATTTTCAGACACCGATTTTTTTAAACATTAAAAACATATCGGGCGTACCTTGTTAGTGTTAGGGACTAATTCTTGCAAAGCCCTCATCCTCTCTGCTATTCTTTCTCTTCTTAACTGCATTACAAGTCAAATTATCATCTGCAATATGTTCTCATAATGCACGTAGGTGTTTACATTAATAAAAAACCAATCATGTCAATTGCAGACAGAAAAAATGAAAATAATAAATATCAATATATAAGACAAGATACTAGTAATGAATGTTTGGCTGATCTCATCTATTGGTTCGGTAGTGACATTTCATATTGTAACGGTAGACCAAAAATAGAAGCGGAGAAAGAAGGGGATGAGAGCCTACTCTTTCAGCGATGCTATGGGGGTCCGTTGCTTGACCACGCCGAGCCCGCACCTTTGGCCGTGGGGCTGGTGGCTGCGGTGGGGTCGGTGCGCCTCCTTGTTTTGGTTGTGCATGGAATACCTGAATACAAGTTGCAAAAAAAAAACCTTAGAAAAACAAAGGATGATTTCTTTAGATATTGAAAAAAGAGTTACACCCAGTTTCCAAAAGAAATGAAACAATTTCTTAAGATTTCAATTCACAACTGCAGCTTTAAGAATACAGTTTTTTAGAATTATCATTGCAAAATGAATTGTGCATGCAAAAATGATAATTGAAACTACAGGCTTAACAGTATTAAACTAAATGAAATTGCAATTTCATAAAATTGAAGTACTGATTTTTTTTTTGTGTGAAAATATCTTTTAATTATTTTTTTACTTCTTCAAAATAGTTAAGAAAGAGAATACGGAACGTGGGATCAAAGAAAAAGGGAAAAGGAACAGGAATTAATTAATGAGTAAAGTTCTAGAAGCAAATGGACCTGAGGTGGTGGATTAGGCCTAATTTGATGAGCTTGCACATGTCCGTATCCAGGCGAGAACAAACCCGTCAGATGTACCGCCTCTCGTTCCTACATAACCAATCCGAAATAAATCCATATTAATTGTAGAATCTTTGCAAATTTACCCTTAAAGTTTCTTATTTCTGCTCTAATGTTTAAAACCAACCAAGTTGTCTACTGTGCATGCACCATCAGTAAAAAGTGCCTGAATGTAATGAGTAATGACCCTTTCACAAAAGACAAGATTCTCTTAGGGCAAAAACATCAGTTAGTAATTTATTAGGGGTCAACGCGAGCAAAAAAGTGTCAGCTTTTCTGCAATAAATGCGCGCGAAATCCCACCGTTGATGAAATTAGACAAGAAAAGGGGAGAGGAGAGCAATTGATAACTCCATTGCAATTCGCAATATAGCCCTAACAAATAATTTCCCCATTCAAGTAAATGTTTTCCCACTGTTAAAGTTGTTTGCATGCCACTGATTGTTAGCTACATATGGTTACTCCAAGCACTTCAGCACAGGGCATTTTTAAACGAGATAGATTAGCAGTGCAAAAAACATTACGAAAAGGAAAATAGGCAACAGAGAGAAGTTGGCCTAAATTTCACAATTCCACAAGCCGAAGAACGCTAAGTACCTTATCGGGTTCATCTCGGATCCGTTTTCCACTACCGGATCCTTCTCCAGCTCCCTGATCAAGGCTCAGAGCCAAGGGAAAAGGAGGCGGCGCACCTCCGCCGCCGGAACCAGCTGTGGACGCGTCGCCAGCGATTCCGTACGACATAAACTGCTCGAAGAAATCGTCGTCCGGCGGTGGTTGCGGCGGAGGCTGGTGGTGGTTCGCCATGGCCGTGTCAGCTCACAGCGCATCGAAAGGAGAGACTGAGGAAGGCACGAGGTCTCTCTTCACTTTACTTTACTTGGTTCTCGTACTATACTGGTCCTAGATTGGAAAATTTAAGTAGAGATACTAGTTAGTACAGTGCCTCTGTGATGAGAGAGATGAGAGGTTGGAATGGGTGCAAGAGGGAGCTTTAAAAAAGGGAAGAAGGGTACCAGAATTTGATAAAATAGACCTGTTCTACGAGTGCACATCAGTCAATTTATATGATTTGGTGGTGTGGGCCCGGGTACAAGTCTTTATAGGTCTTCTAGATGGAATGAACGGAGTCTGTGCTCTAATTTATCTGGAAAGAAAGAGAAGAATCCGAAAGCTCGGGTCTATTGTCCTTCTTTTCGGGTTTTGTTTTCTTATGCTGTGTACGTTTCTGAGTTAAATTAATACTTTAATTAGAATAATTTACTCATTTACTGGGTTGCGTGTACGGTGCGAACTTGGGATTAGCGTGGTTAATGAAGGGGATGAGAGGTATGTAATTATAAGTTAATTAGGTAACCGCGCAAGTATAATTTGGGCAACTGTTTCGGTCCCTCCAGCTAGTGCTAGTCTCCGCTTGACTGGAGAGTGGAGAGCGTTTTTCTCTTGCAAAAGACTGAAAGTCTGAAACGGTGACGAGCAAAATTGCTTTTCTAACTTTTTTGGACTTTCAGGCAAAGTCATAAAATAAAGTCGACTATTGGTACTGAACATGTAAAGATTTTCCTTCTTTTGTTATCAAAGAAACTTGAGAAAGCTGTCCCCTTTCCCACTTGTTTTAAGAGGTGTTTGGATCTCATTTTAGCTGGGGAAAAAAAATGAAAGAAAAGCAGTATTTTACAACTAAAAAAAAAAAAAAAAAAAAGTTTTAAGATTACGAAAAAGTTAAGATGAAATTGAAGAAATTGCATACACTATCATGGTCATGGGTTCTCCGTAACTTGAGTTTACATGGTCTTAATTATATATGTTAATTTTGTATTTTCTTTGTTCTCCGTAACTTGAGTTTACTCCTTCCTATATAAGTGATGGTTAGTTAAACATTGTTTGTGTGTTTTTGTGCATCTTCTTAATCGAATGATGTCATCAATCAATCAATCAATCATTGTATAAGTTTTATCATAAGTTTTGATAAAAAAAAAATAAATAAATAAACTGGAAATTTGCTAATGAAAATTGAACTATTTGTCGTATGTTAAATTAGTGGTCAGTGCATTACTTAATCAGACCAATAGCAATTATGATCTCAACCTTGATAGCTTATCCTTATCCGAGCACCTTAATTACCTGAAATTAGTAGCTAGCTAGCGTGTGAAGACTGAAGACCTCGTACCGACCGGTGATTGTTACGGAGAGACTGAAGACCTCGTAATCGATGATGATGAAGCTAGCTAGCTAGCTAGCTAGCGATCCAAACATTAATGAAGGCTGGATTACATGAGATCGACCCGTCGACGTACTGAATCAATGGTTATAATCAATCTCGTTTATTAGTCCACGGAATTAAAGGAAAGCATTAATCCCCCCCGTTCGTATAAAAAAAGAACACGCCGTGATCTGACACTACCCGGCACAATATGGTCATGTGTTATATATATATAATCTGTGGGTTATGATCTTCGCTTGCAAATATAACATGGTACGACAGGACATGTGAATAGGTCTGATTTCCACACGAGAGACAATATAACAAGTTATGCTATTTTGTCAGGTAACATGCATGATAAAATATAACTAAAGTTAAATAATTCAAATTTCAGGCAGAAAGATTTTGTTACACAAATTTTATTACAATATTGTTACTTTATTTTATAATTTTTAATAATATTTTCACATCTTTGTTTATGTTCTTTCTAATTGTTATTTTCTTTCTTAAACAAACTGATATTCAACATGACAATTTAGATTCTACCATGTGACCAACATATTATGATCATTTGTGTATCATGATTAATTTTCATAAAATTGTAGTCGTGATATAATACAATACTTAAAAGCTTAACTTCATCACGGCATTACATAATACATAACTCTAGTTGTGATATAACACATTTATACTTCTAGCTCGCTCCTCAATAATTATTTATGTTGAGTAGAACTAGGGTGTTCTTAAGTTCATCGAGTCTTATTGTGAGCTTGGCTCTAAATATTTATTGGATTGGCTTCAAACGATGATTTTGAACCGTTAAAACCCATCTACCTTACGAGTGATGCGTCTACACGTGAAAATCTTAAACTTTTGAATTAATGTAGTATAAAGTCAAGCAGTCAAAATTAGAAGGTTTATAAATTAAATTTAATGCATTTATTTTATCACTTGACTCTATACATATTTAATTTCAAGGTCAAAAAGTTTCGCATATAGATGCATCATTCGTAAGGTAGATGAGTTTAAACAATTCAGATTTGTTGTTTGAAGTCAATTCAATAAATTTTAGAGTTGAATTTATAAAGAAACTTGATAAACTTGAGAACACCTTAGTTCTACTTGTATATGTTTATAGAGAAACTTTTGGCACTAAACTTAGTTTGAAAGCATCAATAGATGACATCAAATGTAAGAAAAGAGAATTGAAGTGGGCAACAGTAACAAATAAAATTATATGGATTAGATGTAAAGATAGAAGATGCGTTTTTGAAGACCGGGGCGGATTTTAATGTAAGGGGACTATAATTTAAAAATTTTGAATTATACATAATACAATTGTATTGAACTGAAAGTTTTTTTAATATTTTTTAAAGTTTTTATATAGTTCGGTTTTCATGAAATATTAAATGTATGTTTATAATTCAGTGGTTAAAATCTCATATTGTAATTGTGAAAATTTAAGTTTAATTTCCAGTCATCAGACAATATACGTTTTTAAATTTTACGTTTAAAAATTAATGGAAAACCAATGAAAATAGAAAGGAAGGATGAACCACATTAATTGGTCCGGAGCGGAGTCGGATACCAAAATTTATTCAAAACTAAAAAGATCCCAAAATTTTGTTTGATTCATAGAAAAAATGGTTCCCTTGTAAGGTGACATTCTGTAGCGTTATTATCATCTTACCGATCGAAAGGACTGTCTCAAGTCTCAACTCCAAGTCTCCATCGAGCGAGGCATTAATTGTCGATATTATAGAAGGGGAGCCGTACAATTTGTCAATTTGGTACAACTTGACATCGAGTCCTTGGAGTCAGGTTTATCGATTGATCAGCAATTAATGTTACGTCTCGTTATTCGGTTCCGTTACAGTAAATTATGATTAAATTGCTACAAATAGTAGTTGACCTAAGTGCTTACGGAATCAAATTTTAGAATTTAATGTTCAAACAATAAATCTAAACTGTTAGATGATTAATATATATTAAAATGTGCTTGGAGATCAAAGTTTACATTTTTTTATTTTTTTTTACTATTTATTAAGCTGGTTTGAAAACTATTGTTTTTATTAAATTTCTGAAGCATTGAAAAACAATGATTTTCAAACCAGTTTAATAAATAGTAAAAAAATTCTAAAAAAAATGCAAAATTTGGTCTCCAAGCACATTTTAATATAGATTGAACATCTAACGGTTTGAATTTGTTGTTTGAATATCAAATACTAAAATTTGACTCCGTAAACACTTAGGTCAAAATGCTACTGAAGTGCTACCGGTAGCAATTTAGCCATACTATATATATAGAGAGAGAGAGAGACTAATGTGCATTTGAATGTATATGGACCGAAATACATACGGTTCAAATTTGATTTTTCAAAATCCAAACGGTCGATCCGAACTGTTCATCTTGTTCTCCATATTAATATGTACTTGGAGACCAAATTTTACATTTTTCTGAATTTTTTTACTATTTATTAAGTATTTTACAAAATTGTTGATCCAATGGTGGCTGCTGATTTTATTGTTTTGTTAAGCCACCGTTGGATCAACAATTTTGTAAAATACTTAATAAATAGTAACAAATTCAGAAAAATGTAAAATTTGGCCTCCAAGCACATATTAATATGGAGAACAAGATGAACGGTTCGGATCGACCGTTTAGATTTTAAAAAGTCGAATTTGGATCGTATATATTTCGGCCCATATACATTCGAATGCACATTAGTCACTCTCTCTTTTTTTGAAAATGATTTGATAGAGGCTACCAAGCTACATTAGTCACACACACTCTCTCTGTCTATATATATATATAGAGAGAGAGAGAGAGAGAGGAGGGTTCCAATGCCTCATTTTTTTCATACCTCATCATACCTCATATTTTATATTTTTGTTTTCAAAGTCCAAATTGTCGATCCGAACCTTTCAACAAAATATTTATACTAAAATATGTATAGAGATTAAATTTTATATTTTTTGAAACTTTTTTTGCTATTTTTTAAGATAGGTACAAAATCATTGTTTTTGAACAGTTCAAAAGACACTACCCATCTTAAAAAATAGTAAAAAAAAATTCAAAAATTATAAAATTTCATCCCTAACCATATTTTAGTATGGATATCATGTTGAAATGTTCGGATCGACAATTTGGACTTTGAATATGAAGAAAATGAAGATATAAAATATGAGATATGATGAGGTATAAAAAAAATGAGGCATTGGAACCCTCTTGATATATATATATACATAGAGAGAGAGAGAGAGAGAGAGAGAGAGATGGGCTATGGTGCATTGCAATGCATGGAGGGGTTTGTGCATTGGACCATAAATCTAAAATTCAAAATCCAAATGGCCGATCCAGACCGTTCATCTTGTTCTCCATATTAATATGTGCTTGGAGAGCCAATTTTACATTTTTCTGAATTTTTTTACTATTTATTAAGTATTTTACAAAATTGTTGATCCAACAGTGGCTTAACAAAATAGTAAAATCAGCGACCACCGTTGGATCAACAATTTTGTAAAATACTTAATAAATAGTAAAAAAATTCAGAAAAATGTAAAATTTGGTCTCCAAGCACATATTAATATGGAGAACAAGATGAACGGTTTGGATCGGTCATTTGAATTTTGAATTTTAGATTTATGATATAATGCACAAACTCCTCTATGCATTGCAATGCACCATAGCCCATCTCTCTCTCTATATATATATATTTTTTTTTGAAAACTTGGTAGTAGCTACCAAGGTTCGTGAGGGGGAATCGAACTCTCGACCTTTGGGTATAACAACTCTAGGACATTTTCCTAGCCAATTGTGCTACCTCCCCTTTTCCCTCTCTCTATATATATATATTGTAACTATGTCTATATTTTTCCTAGAATAGTCGGTCCTTAGCCTGGAAAAAAAATAATAAAAAAAAAATTTAAAACTCGATCCACACCATATTCTTTTCCATTACATTTAATTTACATAAAATCTACTAAAATTTTAAAATAATTACCATACTATATACGAGTTGGATATTCTTTCCTTTAAGATGAAAACATTTTGCGAGAAAACAATAATTAAGGTGATTTTGAGCTTTTAGGAATTTGAATGGAATAATATCTCAGGGTGACGTACGGTCAATTTTTGATATCTGTTCTCTATCGAATATGGAATGTATTGGGTACAGTAAAGAGTAGTAAAGAGAAATTTTCCGATTCTAAATTCACTGTACATCACCAATGATGCGTACAAAAATAGTTTATAGAGAATCAAATTTTAATCTAATAATAAAGATTCTCTACATTTATATACTATTAATTTTATTTGTACAAATAGTAATTAGAGAATCAATCTTTAGTCCGGTAACAAAGATAATATTATTTATATGAAAAGTCGCATATTTAATATTTAAATAAATTTTTTATTAATATTAAATAGACACTTGTCCTATTTCCAACCTTTACTTAACAAAAAATAACATACAGCAATTTCATTAAATTACCCCATCAGTCATGTCTTTAATAGTCCAATTAGTTAACTATAGACATCATATCCCTTATTTGTCATCCAACGAAAAGGACAAATTATTAGAAAGAATAATAATTATTGGTTTCTTCAACGGATTTACCATTTACCTCTTTTCCCCTTTTCTCAAATTTTTCTTTTTTCGCCTCTCCATAATTGAGGAATTTTGTTTGTTTGAGATATGCCAGTTACTTGATTGCAAAATGAGTTTACACTTTGAGAGGCTAATCAGTACAATTAATGAAGGTTTAAAACAACAAGAGTCTCAAGTTTTAAAGCGATGTGTTGTATTGTTAAATGTTGATGTGCCGTTTAGAATAGTTGATGTCATTATTAAATGTTTTTAAATTTATTTTGAATGATGTTGAGATGTTTATGATGTGGTATGAATGTACGATGGATATAATTTTATTTTTATTTAATAAAATATTATACTTGAAGTTATTGTCAAAAATTAAAAAATAAAGAGGCCAAAACCCTGTTTTAAATCACGAACTAGAATAAGAAAGTAGAGTGGAAAAATGGCACGGTGGAGCTGGCTCCATCACGGAACAGTTCACGGCACGTTTGACTGTTCTGTGTCATGACTCATGTGTTCCGTGACTTGAATTTGGCACGTCATGCGAAAGATCCGGTCACGGCACATCACATAATCATGTGAGTTACGTATAATTAGAACTGTTAGGTCTTAATCAAATGGTGAATTTTAAATAAACTAACTTAAATTATGAAAAAAATAATTAAACGTGAGAAACGTAACTAATTACGTTTGGACGTGACTCACGTGCCATGACCACTTCTCAACATTTTGGTCATGGTACGGCACGGCACGTGTCACTATTCACTTGATCATGACACGAGACCAAACTCACGACGTATTAGTCACGGCACGGCACATTTTTTCCATACTATAAGATAGCTTCAAACAATTATATTGATTTTTTTCTTTTCCAAATTTGCAATTTATGTTCTTCAAAAATTGCACAGAATAAAATTATTTTTGGGGTTAAATCAAAATTAAAGAATGTTAACCTCGTGTTAACAACAACAAGTGTCCCTTAGTAATAAATATATTAATCAACAATTAAGTGTCCCTTAGTAATAGATATATCAAGAATTGGTTAAGTAACTTATAAAGGTTGTAGTCACGAGTACTTTAATTATCTAATCTATACTATTATATAAAGTAGCTAAGAAATAAATTCGTAAGTCCTTTTTTTTTTTTTTCTTGTCCCTTACTTCTATAATCCAAAAGGGTGAGAGTACGTATTTCAGGTGCGTAGCCGGACTTTGTTTTAGGTGTTGGCAAAAAAGATTTTATGAGTACGATTAGTGGGTAGCAGATTACTGTGAATTAATTAATTTAGATTTTAGACTTTGAGTTATTTAGAAAATAGATAATAATTGTCTAGTTCTGATTCAATGTGGCTTCGTCATTGACTACGTTAATATAGATATTATTGATCGACATATTTATATATTTTTAAAATTCAAATAATTAATTCAAATTATTAAATACGATCTCCATATAAAAATGTATTTAAAAATTAAAATTTATATTTTTATTATTTTTGGATAGTTTAAAATTTTTACATTAAATGATTTTCTATCTATCTAAAAATTTAGTCTTCAAGATATATTTTCATATATTTTCAAGAGGTATGAATAGTGTCATAATTCACGTTTTATTTGTGAATAAAATATTATCTTTAGTGTTTTTGAACCGAACAACGAATTATTTGACTGACTGAATTATTCTCGAATAAAATGCGAAAAAAAAACACGATTTCTTTTTTTTACTTCCTTGAAAGACCAAATCATTTTTGAATTATACCTAAATTTTTTCCGAATCACAAATTTTTAACTCTACCTAACAGAAACTGAATAATTCATTTGTCATATTAATATGTTACCATAAGTTGTTTATAAATTATAAAAGATGTGTTTGATTAACATTTTTCAATAACGACGGTTGTGATATCGCAGAAATTAGAAATGCATTCGTTCTTCTCCAGTTTCGTTCTTTCGTTGTGACCTTAGACGAAGTGATAGTCGGCAAGGTAAGTCGGCGCCTCTCCAGAAGAGCATTCCTTGTCCTCTCACCTCGCACGGACAATCACCTAACACCTTGTTTGGATGGAGAATAGAGAAAGGGAGGAAATGGAAAGAAAAGAAAATTTTCTGTTAAATCGTGTTTGGTTGACAAAATTATATCGGAAGTAAAGGGTACAGGATATGAAAGATTTAATTTTGTATCATTGTAATAAATAGAATTGATTTCTCTTCCTATTTTGAGTGTAACAAATAGAAAAGTATTTTATTATAATATTTTTAGAAAAATTGACATAAATATCTAACCCTATATCTTACCTGTACAATTTTATATAATTTTTTTTGTCACAATTCTACAATAATCACTAAATTTTTTATTAACATTCTAAATTTTAATCAACTAAATAAAAATTTAACTTTCTTTCCTCATTCTCTTGTGTTATTTACCTCTCATTTCTTACTCTACTCTTCATCCAAATAGGGTGTAAGGTGCTCTGCTTCAGCCTCTTCAAAATTTATTAGGCGCTAAGCAATTTCATCACTTTCACTGAACAATTTCATAACTTTCATCCAATTCGAACCAATTCTGTTGAAACTTCGAATTTTTCTTGAATCCGAAAGATGATGATCGCATCTGTGTTGAATTTCCAAATCTTAAAAATCAGTTAAAATAGTGTGTTGAAAGAGATTGGGAGATTTAAAAAAAAAAAAAAAAAAAAAAGAAGAAGAAGAAAGAGATTGGGGAATTTAGTGGAGATCGTTAACTTGCTATTTCAAAAATCTTCAAAAATTTTGTTTTATAAAACCTGGGTAATTTGTTCTGTGTTGAATTTTGTGATTAGTTGTCTTTTCTTTTGTTTTAAAGTAATCACGTGAAAGATGGAATGGAATCTGTAGCTTGTGCAGTTGATACTGATTCTAGGCCTAATTACAGTATTAAAAATCAATATTCCATTCCCTGGCATTTGCTTTTTGTGGTGGTTATTCTAACGTGCAATATCAAATTCTCTAAGAAATGAAGCATAATGGTGACAATTTTAAATATAGTAATTTGATTTCAAAAATACACAAGGTTCAAATGAGTATGGCTAATATGACATCAGTATTATTTCAGTTTATATAACACAAATTTCAAAATCTATCAAGTCGAGTTCAAATGGTGAATCCAAACCGTTCAAACAGATCTACTTCATTAGTTGTGTGTTTACATGTAAAATTTATAAGTTTTTGAGTTTATTTGATATCAAGTCAAGCAGTCAAATGTGTGAGTTTTTAAATTAATTTTAATACATTCATTTTTCAATTTTTTTTGCCACTTGATTTGATACTAAAATAACTCGTAAATATAAAAAGTTTGCATGTAAACGTATCACTCATAAAGTAAATTAGTTTGAACGGTTTGGATTCATCATTTGAACTCAATTTGATAGGTTCTAGAATTGGTGTTATATAGATTGAAATGACACTAATGTTATATTAGCCATACTCGGTTCAAATAAGTGCATTTCCTAAACATGTTCTGTTTACACTTTGTTGGGATTTTTCTTTAGGTCCAAATAAGGCCTAAGGCCCAACTCCCTCCCTACTCCTCTTTCTATATCTTGTGACCTAACTGTTTTGTTTGATGGTGTGGTTGGCAACTCTTTTAGCAAAACAAAAAGGAGAGAAATAGAGAGAGAGGAGTAGAGAGAGTGAGATAGAATGATTGTTTGTGCTAACAATTGAAACGCTTTTGTAGCTCCTTGTAATCTCTTGTTTAATAGTGAAGTTTGTTGGTTTGTTGTCTTCCGATGGAGTAGGCTCGGCCGAACTACCTTATCTCTTGTGTTTGCTTTCTCTTATGTGCTTGTTGGACTCGATCTATTTCACGGTAACATCTTTACTTTATTGTTGTTGGTTTTGATTGCATGCAAGTTGTATTTGTCTCTAATTTTTCAGTTTATCTTGATGTATGGCATATTAGGTCTTTTGCGGATTTCTTGTAGTTGGTACCTGTGTACCGGTATTCCGCAGTTCTAAAATAATTCCAACACTCTTCTAGGTCAGACCCCAGGTCTATATTATTTTAATTTTAATTTTGTAGTATATGAGTAATGATTGTCTTGTTTTCTGAAACTCTGAAAGTGGCTATGAGATTGTAAAGTTTACAAACCAAACAATAACTGCAAAACATAGAACAGAAAAGAAAGAACTACAAAGCAGCAAATATCAACAGTATTGAAGCCACAGAATGGCTTCTCTTCTCGCATGATCAGCAGCACAACTGGGGTCCATTCCTCTTCCTTCAAATATTATGTTGATATGAGTAATGATTGTCGATGTAATATTTCGCATGCGTTTAGACTCTAAATTTGGTCTGTCAAGTGGCCATGCTGAGAATGTTCCTGGAAATCTCAACTAAGGTTTTGTCTTTCTTAATTTTACTGGTATTTAAACATAGTGGTGACACTTTTAAATATAGTAATTTGATTTCAGGAGCTCAAATGAATCCATTAGCAGAACATGTTTGAACTTCAAGGTAGAACCATATTTATTTTTTATTTTGATTATGTAGTAAATGAGTAATGATTGTCAATGTATTATTTTTATGTTTAGACTCTAAGTTTGGTATGTAAAGTGGCCAGGATGAGAATTTTCATGAAAATCTTAACTAAGGTTTGGTCTTTCTTAATTTTACTGGTATTTCAACAAAATTAGATTGAAAATACTCTTTTTTAAATTCAAACCGGTTAACTACTCATTTTTCTTTTTTAAATTACTTTAACATTACGAAATTTATAATTCGTCCATTATGTATCAGGAAGTGATTATATTTTCCTAGGTTTTGATTCCGATAGGAAGAAAGAAAGAAAGAAGCACAAAGAAATGTATCTGTCTAATAATTTATTTTATTTGCTTAGTTTCTCGTTTGCATTATGTAATTTCTGGTTGGGGGTATATGCTATTCAGATATGTCTGTATTAAAATACTTATTATTATTATTATTATTATTTTTGCATTTTATATCAATTTAACAGGATCATTTCATTCCTGATTTATTGTGATATTAAAACTGTCTTGTGCATCACAATTTTTTTAAATCTCTTTCTTTCTGGTGAATTCCAATTTTGATGAAAAAAAAAAAACTCGTTCTGAAAAATTAGATGAAGCGTCAAGTAATAAAATTTTTGGTAACAGTCTTGTTTGGAAGGAAACCAATTAATTGCATTTCTGATTTTTTAGCATTTTTTTCGTTATTTTTTTATAATAAAATATTCACCTATTCATTCATTAGTTTCATACGGAACCTTCATAATTCCTTACCATATCTATTACTCAATAACTTGACGTCTTCATTTTCTGTCTTCTAAGGACCAAAAATTTGTGTCGCTTCTTTATGTATTCGACAACAATAAAATTTTCAAATGAAAATGACAAGAACGGAATGGATTTATTGCTGATGTCCCAGTCATATTATCCCTCCAATTTTCTCCAATCATGAAAAGGTTTTTCTATTTGTGAAAATTGGAAAAAGCACACATCAAGGGGTTGCATTATTTGCAAGATGAGAGAAGAAAGCTACATGTAAGAGGATATTGCCTAACCTTTTTTTTTACCTTTATCCTTTGTCTAATGAAAATGCAGGTTTAGATCACTTGACATTCAGGTACAGTACCTGATCCAGAGTCGTGAGAAACTTTCTTGCTTGTTATGACTTCTGTACTTGCATACCGATCTTTTATGAATAATTTCTGGTATATGTTATCTTTATAACTAAGGTTTAGTTTCTCATTCACAGTGGATTATCATGCATGAAACTATCCTCTGCACCCCTTCAGTTTCTTTTCTTCTTCAAAATATTCTGAGCCACTGCATCTAATGTTTTGTAGAAAAAAATTAGTATATTGGGTATCCTTTAAATTGCTTTTGGATATGGGGTATGTAAGTGATGTTCCATAAAGCCGTATATGAGAAATTGCAATTTACAACAAATGATATATCATGTATTGTATGTTCAGCAAGATGTATAAGTGCTTATATTGCACTATGATATAGTATTTTAGGACCAAATAGTTTTTCTTTATTTTCTCGAGGTCTAAAAAGATCTTTATTCATATCTAATGATCTTACAACTATCATAGTACTTAATGGATATGATTTATCAATATAAAATCGTTTCGACACCATTGTAGTATAATTTTCTTGATACATAAAAATGTCATTTTTCAAATGTTTAATTTGCA
Organism: Carex pumila; assembly: GCA_033356055.1. Lineage (NCBI taxonomy): Eukaryota > Viridiplantae > Streptophyta > Magnoliopsida > Poales > Cyperaceae > Carex > Carex pumila. The sequence continues at coordinate 136,855 of JARJHM010000295.1, forward strand.
ATTCAAGAAAAATTATTATTCTCCCAAAATATTTCATCTCAAATTTTTTCTTTAAACAATTTATTACTTTTGGAAGCTCTTCCGGAGTTCCAATGATATTTAGATTATCAACATTAACTGCAATTATAATAAATTTATTTCCTAATCTTTTTATGAAAATACATGAACAAATTATATTATTTTTATATCAATATTTCAATAAATATTCACAAGACGATTATACCACATGCGTCCAAATTGCTTAAGCTCATATAAATATTTATTCAATTTAATTAAATAATATTCCCGAGAACTTAAATTACATGCTTCAGGCATCTTAAATCCTTTAAAAAATTTCATATTAATATCATTTTCAAACAACATTCATTAGATGCAAATCAAGTTGTATTGCCATATTAATTAATTACCAAAAAAATTATTACACCCCCCATAGGTGAGTATATCTCAAAATTTCACTTTCTCATTTTGTTTTTGCTTAAATATCAATTTCTATCATTCATAGTTTATACCTTCAGGTATTGAGACTAAAAATCAACACATAAAAAAATCTCATGAGATTAAAGAAACTCCTGGTTTTTTAATGAATGTTCACATTAATTTTCTATTATTTTTTACATCATTATTGATCCACAATGGTTCAACCGGTCATGCCAAACTATAAATATTTTCTTATATGTAAACTACTAGTTTTTAACATGTGCTTCAATTGTACTAATATATGAGTAATACAAATAAGAGGAAAACAAATTGCAATTTATTTTCAGTATGCATTGTTTTTATATACATATATTCAACATTTTTTTTTCATTAGTTGTCTCAATTTGATATCCAGTTCGACAAATATTTTTAAAGTTTAACAAATTGCTTTGAGACTTAGAAGAATATAATGCATCATCAATATAAATTTATATCATCCACATAACAACAATATTGCTCTTCCAAAACTTTCAATCATTTTTTTAATTAACAACAATTACAATAAAAAAATACCACTATGATAACGAAATTATAACAACAATTGCAATATTATGGTGTTGTATCAATTAATATGAATATTGTGCGGTGCGAACAACAGGTAACTTTTTTTTTTTTAACCAAGGAAATTCAAGGCAAGAGACCAGTTGCACTTATATGAGTTCATGTTAGGATCAGTTCTTTCGATTTTAATTTGTACCTGGCTAGTTTGGTATCATATTAGTTTGGTCAAATAGTTAATAAATCATAATTTCACCTGATTAGGCAATTTGTGCAATTTGATCTCAAACTAAATCTAAGGTTGAATCAATCAAAATCAACAGACTAACAAAACTCAAAATAAGAAAGAAATACATAAACATTATCCAAAATAAAAAAGAAATGACTTCTACCACCACAATAATAGTATGAATTTTTCTTTTTATTGTCTGTCACTTTTCTCATTCATTATTTTTTCATTTCAGATAGAAATATGTGTTTTTGTAATAATCGTCATGATAATAAACTCATTCTTGTCCACGTCTATGTCCACAAGTTTTTTCAAAATTATTATTATATATTGTTGCATTTACTTCAGGAAATGAAGCAGAACCAATTGAATTATTTTGTCCAACAACTCATTATAATTTCTTCAACCATGAAAAATTAATAAATCAATTTAGAATATCTTTTAACTTCTTCAAGAAGATTAAATTATTGAAAAAAAAATATGAATATCATGTTAAATTTGCGCATCATATAAATATTCTTCAACTATTAGAAAAAAAAATTAACATGAACATACTAAAATTGAATGCTATGACAAATATATATATATATATATATATAGAATATGCTAGCGTGCTATGCATAGCATAGAACCCCTCCATGCAACGGCTTGGATTTCGAGTTTTCAAAATCCTAATGGTCGATCCGAACCGTTCATCTTGTTCTCCATATTAATATGTGTTTGGAGACCAAATTTTATATTTTTTGGAATTTTTTACTATTTCTTTAGATTTATTGAAAATCGCTGTTTTCAGCAAATCTGTACCATAAAAAAACAGCGATTTTCAATAAATCTAAAGAAATAGTAAAAAAATTTCAAAAAATGTAAAATTTGGTCTCCAAACACATTAATATGGAGAACAAGATTAACAGTTCGAATTGACCATTAGGATTTTGAAAAGTCAAAATCCAAGCTGTTGCATAGAGGGGTTCTATGCTATGCATAGCACCCTAGCATGTTCCTATATATAAATATATATATATATATATATATATATAGAGGAGGGATCAAATAACACTATTTTTTGGTGACATCGGATGACACCGTCCATTTTCAAAGTCCAAATAGTTGATCCAAATCGTTCAACTTGATGGATATGTTAAAATGTGCTTGCAGATCAAATTTTACATTTTTCTGAATTTTTTTGGGTTTATTTAGAGGGGTTCAAAAATTCAACGGTCTGAATATAGCGATTTTGTTAAATACTTAATAAATAGTAAAAAAATTCAGAAAAATGTAAAATTTGATTTCCAAGTTACTCTTAATATATTCATCATATTGAACGGTTTGGATCGACTATTTGAATTTTGAAATTTCGAAAATGGACACTGTCACACAATGTCACCAAAAAAGTGGTGTAATCCGATCCCTCCTCATATATATATTCCTATATATATATATTTTAATAGTATGGCTTCAGGCCAGTTGAATAGACATCCGTCAATAAGAATGTGACTGCGAATCTCAATACCATGGCTTCCGGCCAATTTCAATAAATGTGAAGTGAATTGGCTTCGGAAGTTCGGATCAATGCTACTCTATTAGTTAAATGTCAATATTATGACATCATTTAAAATTGAATTGGTATCAGGCCAATTTTTTTTTTTTTCAAAATTCGTTTTCAATAATGTGAAATTGATAAAATGGCTTCGGATCAATTAATAAAATTGAGAATTTATGATTAACGGATGGCTTCGAATTATTTAATAAAGTTGGGAATTTATTTTTAGCAAATGGCTTTAGGCCATTTGATTTTAACATTATATACGTTATTTATATGAGTTCGGACCATTTCATTAACATAATTTATACTCATATTGAAAAATGCCTCCAAATGTAGACAATCTCACGGCCATTTTGTTAAATGTCAGACCTTAATGTAATGAAGTTTTGGTAAAACCTTGATAGTTTAATTAGGATTATTGCACAATTTGGTAAAAGACAGCTTAGGAACATGTAACATTGACAAAAGTAGTTCAAGTACCAATAAAAATAGGAGAGACTATTTATATATATATATATATATATATATATATATATATAGTTAAGAGACTAAACATTTTAACATACCGATCAATTACCAATATACTGTACATGCTCATATTTACTTAGATTTATTGAAATCTTCTTCCAAAAGATTAAATTATAAAAATATTATACTTCATATAAAATTATATGAATCATATTAAACATCTTAAAATAAATATATAAAAATTCATAACTTATTCCATTTAGCAATTACTTATTATAAGGATTATTATTTAAATGGAATTAAAATAAGAGATATCATAGTTACCTCGAATCTTTAACTAGTAGAACTCTCGTGTTGATAACGTGTTGTAAAATAAAGATAAAGAAAGGTAAATAAGATATTGAGAATGTTTAAGATCTTTCATTCATATGTTTTTCTTGTGTGTCTAATACATCTATATAAAACCTCTATTTATAGGTTAGAAAATGTAAATTACAAGCCATCTAAAATTAACTATATTGATAAATGCGGAAGAAAAACATACTTCTTTAAAGAAAATTTTGAAGTAATTGTTCAGGAGAGTTGTAATATGGATATCCATAAATATTTTATTTATAACAGTATGACAAATCATTTGATGACAATTTATCTTGACAATTGTGACAAATTTCAACAATAAATTTTAAGATTTAAATACATCATTATTAGTATGTTTTACATGACGAACACATCACATCTATTCAAATTGTTCAGATTTGGTGTATGTTTTATTGTTACTTGAATTATTATGGACTAAATTTAATACGCCTCTTAATGCATCATCAAATGATATTTAAATTTGCAAGAAGTTATACTGTTGGACTATCTATAAGTCCAACAATATACTTAAATTTACTTCTTCTTTTTTTTCATTTTATTCAAATTAACTTGAAATAATCATCTTCATCCTTCCTCTCATGTAAAATAATTAAAATAATCAGTTTGTAATGGTGGGATCAAATATTGATGGATAATAAGATATTTGTTATATGAAATATGATATCACAGCAGACAGCATTATACTAAAAGTCCAAACGCCCCTGAAACTAATAATAGACTGCTAGGATAGCTAAAAAGTTTGTCTTATGCTCTTATGCCATTTTTGGTTCTGTTCTCTTTCGTTATCATCTTCTTGTAACTTTTATCTTTTGCCTTTTCTCTTTCTTTTGCTAGATTAAAATTAACACAGACTTATCTTCGTCCCGTTCAATATAAAATTAACTAGAGCAGATAGTCCAGTGAGTAGTGCTGCACAAAAAATTCGTAATTCGTAATTCGTAATTTGATTTGAGTTTGATTCGAAAATGTTTGTTAAAAATTAATTTGAATAGTTTGAAATTAATTCAAATCAAATTTAAACTAAACTTGGTTCGTTCGAAATAGGTTCGCGAATTATTTTAGTTCGAATATCAAAATAACGTAAACCGTGATTTCCGCTGATGACTTAAAAGTAAAAACATAATATCTGCCAACCATAAGTCATAACTCGTAAGTCGTAACTCTCGCTCTCAGTTTTAAAATCCTAGACAACTTTCAACTCTCGCTTTCGGTAACTACGATCACTCTTTCTTGCCGTAAAAAAGTTTGTAAAAGATTTGAAATTGAGTTTGTAAAAAATTCGATTTGAAATAAATTCAAACCAAACTCAAACTGAGGTAAGTTCGATTCATTTGCAACCCTACCAGTGAGCATCAGATCTATTTCATATCCGATAGCTCTAAGACAGTCCATTATGCTTCGAGATCTGTGTACACGAATACTAAAACAGAACACACTGATTTCGAAGCAGATCAAACGATCTTAGAATCTATTAAACCTAAAAATAAGTTCGATGTCTATCAGACATACTCCGTTCTAAAAATTAAGTCTTTATTTTTGGAATGAAAACCCATTCAAATCATTTTATTTTTATGGGAGAACTCTATTGAATTCAGTGCTGCAGATTTTTTTTGGAATAGTCATGAAATATATATATAAGATTTATTGCACAATTAATTATTCTCAATAGTGACAATGATATAGGGATAATCTGCCTTGTCAAATGGTAGAGGAGGTTCTTTTCGAATTAGACAAGGGAAAAGGTAAAAAAAAAGCACATGTCTTGTCTTTATATGGAAAGGGAGTCACATAATAGAATTTTGTATGGAATCTCAAAAATGCAAATTGAAAGACAAATAAAGAAACGGTAAATGATTTTGGAGATAGTTCCGACGCCGTCATGAATTTTGTAACTTTTTTTTTTTTTTTTTTGTTGTTGTTGAGAAATTATTGGCAGGCGCGGCCAAGTAATAACAAAAATCATGAGATTTGTAGAGATGCTATTTAGAGAAGAAAACAAGACGTACACATCTTGACTGTTTTCTCACGGTATAGTAGGTGTATGGTTATGTGTCGTAATTTGAGTGTTTCGTTACATACTCGGAAAAAAATAACATAACATGACATGTGAATTGGCTTGATCACGATACAATAATTTTTTTTCTTTTACTATTTTACACTTTTATTTTATTTTGTTTTTTTAATTTTCCGATTGAATAATTTAAATTACGAAAAAAATATAATGAAATGTGACTTAACATGACCAAATGTAATTAACATCTTTCACATACCATAATCGGTTTTATTATTTTGATCTTAACATGATATAATACGAAATCAAATCAAGACACGACACAAATTTACTTCACTAACTATGCATGGACTTTTTTTTTTTTTTGATAAAAGTGGTTTAATCACCACCAATTTCATTAGAAACTACTTCAAACATACAAAATATGTCTTAGAGCTATTACAAGGCAACCAACCAAATAAATCCGATTATCTAGTCAACAAAATGATACTCTGATTGTTAGGCAATCAGAGCACTGTAGTTACCTAGATTATTACACAAAGTAAGAGATACATCATTCAACAAGGTCTAGATATTAGAAATAACATGTATGTGACTAATTGGCTATAGAAGAGCTGGCATGAGATGAAGCAGTAGTTGGGTTAGAGGATTGCAAATAGGCTGCATCTGCTGCATTCAATTCTTCTCTGTCTCTAAGATAGTCCTGGAGGTCTGAACCCTCTAATCCAAGATAGGATTCTTCCTCTAAATTCCAAGAACTGTTTTCCTCTGTGGAGGTACGCATGGACTTTTTACAAGTCATGTTCTTTATTTTACAAATTTGAAAAAAAGCATCCAGCGGTTCTATAACTAGTAACTACTGCACTCGGAGACAAACAATCTATATGCAATGTTCTTAATTGTGAATATAATAAAGTTAGAAAACCAACATTTGATGTAATAGCAAGGATATAGTTAAGAAGATTGCATAAAGATTATTTTTCCACGAATGTAGCATAATATACGACGGTGCTCCTAATTTGCAAATAACACAAAAAATCTTAGAGCTGAATGGCTTTTCTGAAAGAAAAGAGGCTTAACCTTTTAAAGTTTAATATTTATAAAAAATATTAATTTGGATATGGAAGATATTATTATTTATTTATTACTAGATTAAAAGTGAATTCTTTGAATCATAAATGTGTGAAATTAGTAACTACAAGCTAGTGTTGATATTTAGCCTATATAATTTTTATATCATATCCTCTCAAGATAAGTTCGTTGCATGAATTCGAGAGAACAGGATTCTCCGACCATTTATTTAAATAACAACTCTATTAAATAGGTAATCTTCTGGAAAATAATATATAAGAAAATAGAAAAAAAAATAGAATTGAAAGAAATATTGTGGATATGTAATTGAACTCCGCACTCTGCTTGTAAGGAACACACAGAGACAAATATATATATATAGAGAGAGATGGACTATGGTGCATTGCAATGTATAGGCACCCTTGTGCATTGGATCATAATTTACCGATTCAAAATTCAAATGACCGATCCAAACCGTTCATCTTGTTCCCCATATTAATATGTACTTGGAGACCAAATTTTACATTTTTTGAAATTTTTTTACTATTTATTAAGCCATTTTGAAAATTACCGATCCCCGATCCAGTGGTCCAGAAATTTTTACTGTTTTTTATTGTTCATCTAGATCTGCAGATTTTCAATAAATCTAAAAAAATAGTAAAAATAATTCCAAAAAATGTAAAATTTGGTCTCCAAGCACATATTAATATGGAGAACAAGATGAACGGTTTGGATCGGTCATTTGGACTTTGAATCGATGAGTTATGGTCCAATGCACAAGGGTGCCTATGCATTGCAATGCACCATAACCCATCTCTCTCTCTCTCTCTCTCTCTCTCTCTCTATATATATATATATATATATATATCAAGGTTCTAAATAGCGTTTATCATGCCATAGCGGGGAGCCTCTAAAAAAAACTATAGCGAATAGCAATGCTATAGCGAAAACTATGCCACATAGCGTTTTTTATTTTTATAAAAATTATATTATATATTTGTACTAAATATCAACATTATCTAGTCTCATAGAACAATAAATAATAACAAATTGATTAAAAAATTATAATATTCATATGGAACCAATACAAAGTCCAAATTGCGACTCAAAATATCCATAGTAATACTAATATCATAAACTATCAATCGTTTTCTATTCAAAATATCTTCAACATCATAACATAATTTATCTTTTTTCTATTTAAATTTCAAAATAACCTAGAAATTGAAAAGAAAAAATAAATTCATACTTCTAGTAAAATAAACAAATGATCCTTAAAGAAATTCTTGTTAGTTCCTAAAATTTCCATAATTTACCAATTATTTATTTGATTTATCATCAGTTAAAAAAAATCAAGGACAAAATGAAAAATTTATTATAGTGGACTTGAATTTTATATAATGTAATATTCATCAAAATTAAACAATATCTTCAACATCTATTTATTTTAAAGCCCATATAAATTGAAAAAAGAAGAAGCTCATGTTGCATAGCGCACGCTATTTGCGCTACACGCTATGCGCTATTACCGCTATAGCTTAGCGTTTAAGATTCAAAAATGCTATAGCGCGCTATTTAGAACACTGATATATATATATATATATATATATATATATATATATATATATATATATATATATTTGCAATTAAAAGACTAACAGATTTCTCCTTGGTTCTTGTTTTTCTGGATGAAAGTTTGGCAGGGACCTTAATATATTGGGAGAATTGACTACTTGCACAATGAAAATTTTAATTGTTTAAAATTTTAGAATTACTTTAGAACTGGGTATATGAAAACTTCAGATCCGTATAGTAGAGAGAGAAAAAAGAAAAAAAGAAATACAGAGAAGAGACGATGGAAGGACGCTAAAGCCTAAACCAAATAATATTGCAAAAGTTTAATTTTGAGCAGGGACAACTTAAGTAGCATATCTTAATAACCCCTAAGTCCTAAGTCCTAACTAACGGCGAGTCCGAATCAATCCGGGCCGTCTAATTAAAATCCGGATCAATCCGGCTCAAGACTATAATGATTGGGGCGCCTTTAAAGTTGGTTCTAATATATAATGAACGGACTGAATTCAAACTCAGACGGTAAGGTATCCTAGATTATATGAATCCTAAATAGGGATAGGTGGATTGAGTGAGAAGTTTTCCACCGGAGTTTTTGGTGAAGCAGATCCCGGATCCCCTTCTTTTCCTCGGTTTTCCATCAAACCTCACATGGCTTTTTCGATCTCACATCCATTCGATCGTCTTCAACAATAAAGAATCTGTTTTCTGGTAAGTGTATCAGATAACTCTGTTTTGTCAGTGAATAGTACTTTTCAGTTAAAGCATGAAAGAGTTCGGAGGTAGCAAAACATATATCTGATCAATTGATTAGTGCAAGTAATTGGTCTTCATTGACAAAATCTCCCGTGTGCAGTGTGCTAACAGTAATGTAATTATAAACTAGCTCGTAAAAATTTCAAGATATCCAAAAAGTTAGCAAGCTGATTGGTATTATAGGTACAAAAATATGACAAAAATTGTGCTCCTGAATTTGTGAAAATTCAACAAAAACGTGCTAGTTATCCATGATGAAATTTGATTGTACCCAATTAATCTTCTTATAATCTTCTAATAGTTATGTACTCTGTATGCAGAAAATATTATGAAATAGTTAATTATTCTGGTATGATACAATGAACGAAGAAAATAACGTACTAAAATGTATCTTTTATATATACTTTAGACAAACCAGACAAATTTAGAACCAGAAAAAAATGGAATTAAAAGCATTAAATATTAATGAGAAAGAAAAATAAGGACACCCAAAATCTCTGACGAATAACGCTATGATATGCTTATGGAAATATTAACATGTTTATTACCTAATTAAAAATTCTAGTTTGTTGAAAGTTTACATTTTTGTATAGGAAGTCAAGCAAGGCAAGCCTATATATTTATACATCGATCACTTCACGAAAATGGCCGTATGTAAAAATGGAGAGCTATTTCCATCTGACTTTTTCAATCAACCTTGGATTATTCAGTGTCACGGCGGATTGAAGCATACAACAACTTTTATCGATCCAATGAAAACAAACGTTGAAGAGATCGAAGGAGATAGATGAGATTAAAGGGAAACTATGCTTCGGCTAGCTGCATTGATGAATGGCTATTTGTGTGGGACAAACAAAGCAAAGAATGTTTCTTTCTCGAGCTCAACGTACTCTCTATCCAAAGTTCACCTTCCGCCATTGCCAAGGGAGTTCAGCATTATGAACCTTCAGCCCTTTCCGAGGGATCAGTACAGCATCATGACCACTTTTACTCTCTCATCACATCCCAATCATCCTGACTGTATCATCATATTCACTGGGCAAAAATTAGAGAGACGCACACCTTTCACTGAACAAGTAACGGAAAACTTTGTCATGTACGACTGTCGGCCACATGATGAGAAGTGGACTAAATTACCTCTATATGAACCTTCAAAAGGAAAGAATCTATTACCTCTGTATGGAGAGGAACTTATTACTGGAGAAACTTGTGTTTCATGTTATTGTGTTTGATATCCCGTCCTTGCTCTCATGTCAGGTAGATATGAGGACCATAAAAGCACCAATGCACACTATATACCCCCTAACCGACATGGTTAGTACGCACTTGGTCGAATCGTGTGGACATGTTTATCTCGTGAGAATGTACAACTATGAGAGGGGCCCCATCATTAACATGGACATCTACTGTTTAGATACTTCCTGTGATAAATGGTCGAGAGTTGATAGTATTGGCGAACGCACATTTTTCCTATCACATAAGCGTTACACTTCAGTTTGTGCAATAGATGCCGGAGTGTCGTGTAATTGCATATATTATGTGCCACATGGTGATGAAGAAGAACGAAGGATCTATAAATTCTGCTTGGATGATAATTAATACAATGACCTTTAGAATGATATTAATAGAACAAACGGAACATGAGAGAAAATTATGCTGGTTTGTGCCTAGAATGGTAACTATTTAGTTCGTTTAATAATTAATTTCTGAATTAATGCAAGGTACTAAAGCTCAAAGATTTTTGTCAAATTTTAAAGTTCTAAATTTTCAGGATTTTATCATCACAATCATTAATCTATTTAATTGCAAGTACTAATCTTAATTATTATATGCATCACAGGCCACGAAAGATGATTAGGGATTTTTCCGTATCTCCGCCAATTGTTCTGAAGGAGGTAAGATGTACTTTGTTAGTCTAATTTATACCAAATTGAGATATAAATGCAACTCTATATATAATTTTTTTTCTTCGTATGCTTAAACAACATATCATATGCTGAATTTTTTCAGGATAGTGATTATAAGGTACTTATGGAGGAGAAAATTACAATTGATGAATATTTTTGTATTGAAAGTCTAAACAATAGGTTTATATATGATTACAATCGGTTTAGACAAATTTTACATTCCTTTTACTATTTGTTTACATAGTAGAAAAATATTTGATCTAAAAATTTCTAAACCACTCAAAAAAAGGAATTTTCTATCTAAAAATAATAATAAAATTCTAACAAAATGTAAAATTTAATCTGCAAGTATATTTTTATATGAAGATCATGTTTAACAGTTCAGATTGACTATTTAAATATTAAAAATAAAGATATTGATATGTAGTATAGATCATTCCACACTATGCATAGTAATATGAGGGTTCAAATGCCTTCATTTTTTGTGCCTCTATCATGTCTCCATTTTTTTAAACTTTAATAATTCAAAATTTAAAACTTAAAAGTCAAAATAAAACCGTTGGATATAATCTATATCATTTTATCTATACACGTGTAAAAAAATTTGATATTTCAATTTTATTTTGGTTGTCATCATGAGCTTACAAAAAACATACTAATTTGGATAATTTCTAGATGTTGATTTTTGAACTTATTGATTCACATAAAAATGAAATTGAAATGTGATAAATTTTTATGAGCACAGAGAGAAAATAACATAAATCACATCTAACAATTTTATTTTAACTTTTAAGTTTTAACTTTTGAGTAATTAAAATTTTAACAAATGGAGGCACAAAAATAGAGGCATTTGAACCCTCCTCTAGTAATATAGCCCTAATTCAAGAAACATACAAACTACCTGCTTGAACATTTTTCATGAATACGATAAATAATAAAGGTGATTGATTATTCAAAGTGTCACACCCCGCGGCCACAAGTAGTGACAGAGCCCTGCCGTAAACATACAACTTCATGTATGCTTACAAGGCAATTACAATATACTCATCATATCACAATAAAAGACATAAACAAGTTTATATATAATAGTCCAAGTACAAAATATCTGGTACAAGTATAACATACAAAAGGTATCTCGTACAGATACCAACCATAAGGTGTGACATAGAGAGCACTATACAACAAAACAAGATATGTCTCTCTAGTCAAATAACAAAATAACTACTAAGGTAATCTGGTGTCATATACCACAGGCCTACTACTCACGCGCCTCTCTAGGAATCAGTCGCACCTAAACCTGAAAAGAACCCAAAAGGGTGGGGTGAGAATAAAATTCTCAGTGCAAATTTGCCACAATCGAGTTATTGGACTTGCAATCAGACTCCATGTTCAAAAATAAAATCTATACAAAATCACATTAGCAGTTTTATAACAATATATAAGTGAATGCATATGCTCAACAACAAGTAATCAAATGAAATACAGCTTACGGAATTTCCAAGGTGAAGTTCAATCAAGCACATATTTGGCCTAACTCATTTTATTATGGCTGGTAGCATCTACAGATGTTCAACCGAGCTGGACCCTTATCTGACCCTCATCTGTAGGGTTACAGACACCTACAGATATTCCACCGAGCTGGACCCTTTATCTGACACCCATCTGTAAATGCTTTGGCTTAACCATTTACTAAAGTTTGGCTCCAAGTCATAAAATGAAAATTCACGTGAAATAATTCAGAATGTCGTCATGGTCAATTGACTGTCCAAATGCATTACCACGTAGGGTAATGCCCTCGAGCCACAGACGTCACACATAGGTCACCCACCATCACAATCAACATGTATATATAGTCACCCATCCCTCGTCCCAACCGATACTGGGATATCTCGTGGCTCGTTCACCTAAGGCCATTAGGATCCTGGGATCAAAGCCAGCTTACAGACTTTGCAAATTCATTCACATATCATCTCAAAGTTAGCTGATACAGCTCAACCTTGCCATTTTCATTCACATATCATTTCACAATCATCAATTTGTGGTGACCTTTATCCATAGTCAATTCATAAGAGAACAATCAAAATGACAACCATACAAATATGCAAATCAATCATACCACAATAATTCGGTTTTAGATGTATCATGCACACAATTCACATAATTCCAATTATGCAACAATCAAACATACAACATGAAAATTCCAAGTATGCAACAATCAATCACACAACATGACAATCGAAAAAAAATAATTTAATTTCTGAAAATAAAACATCAAACAAGTCCAAGAACCCCGCACCTGATTATGAAGAGCGTATCTCGCACTTATGGTTCGGACGTCTCGAAAGATCCCGCAAAATCTTGCTCAACCGAGCCTACACCTATATTAACATATATACTTAATTTAATATTTGTTCGACGATTGATATGCTTACTTGAGTGATATTATTTTCTATATACTTTCCTTAACATAATCTGTATAACTTTATATCCACCTTCTTGGTGTTAAAAATAGAGAGCGCTATTGGAGAAAGAGTAAACAATAACACAAAATAAATGAGAAATAGAATTATAGACAGCAGCCCTAAATTCTGACCCTTGGTTACTAAAACTGCAGTAACTTTTTATAGGAAACTCCAAACAACTTGAAACTTGAACCACTAGAAACTAGACTCCGAGACGCATCAAATAGACTCTTTATTTGTCCAGACTGATTTAGAATTGCCCATTCAAATTAGCTTTTTAATCAGCCTAAAAATCTGCCCACTGTGCAGTCACAAATTTAATGGTAAATCAAGTTTGTTCATCAACACTTGCTATTTTGATTCAATACGTTGGATATCATAGAATATGCAAAGTTCATCTTTTAGGATTTCAATTGAACAATAATATACACCAAAGAGGGAACAAAGAAAAGAGACCTATTTAATAGCCTTCCGATTTAAAATCCCTTTCGATTTAATATGATGACTTTTCTAATCAATATAGAGACTTTCTCAATCAGTATTATCCATTTTGGAATAAATGATCAAGCCTTTCTCAATAAATATTAAGCCTTTCGGAGACAATATTAGCACTTCATCAAAAATATTATGACTTTGTGTAATTAAAGCCTTTCTCAATAAATATTAAGCCTTTCGGAGACAATATTAGCATTAAAATATGTAATATTAATGGTTTAGAAGGATAAATATTAGAGTTTTTTGAATTTTAGAAGGATAAATATATCATATGTAACATTAAACATAATTTATAATTTTAAAAGTTAGAAGGATTAATGTGAGATATTTTTGTTTTAGAGAGGGAAAATGTAATTAAATGTTTTATAAATATATTTATGAAATTTATAAAAATTAAAATTTATTAATCATTCATTTCATGTGAAAAGTCATGCCTTGCATTAGGCATCATAGTTTATAGATACATATTTTACTGATACTATAAAAGTTTGTTATGAAATATTTCTTAGATCAATAGCTTTTTCCTCGTATGTTAAATTAATTCATGATTTTTGAAGGTATTTTGGTATGTTAACCAGAGGTGCAAAGTTGGGCTCAGAAGCACTGGTTCAGCAGTTCGGGCAATTTTTGAGAGCCGATATCTCACGATCTGTTTTGAGATTTTGTATGAAACTTTACAGTCTTATTCTATGAAGTCAATAATGCGTGTCGGTAAATTTTCATGATATTTGAAGGTGTTTTGGTATGTTAACCAGAGGTGCAAAACTGGGCCAGAAAATAAATTTGTTTTCTCCAAACTTCTAAAATATATATATATATATACTAGTATAGTGCCCGTGCGTTGCAACAGAGACATTATAAATTAACAAAGCTTATACCATGAAGTAAGCAGTTCAAAAAAAATAATATATATCATAGTTTTGTCATAGTAAGTAAGAACAACAAAAACATGCATCGGTGCACCATTAAGTGTGCAAAAAATAAATGTCAAACTGGAAAGGTGAATCCTGAAGCAATGATCTTCACATGTTGCAGCCTAAAAGAAAATAAACGAACTCAATGCATAATAAAAGCTAATGTGTAAAAAAAAAATAAGGATGTACCAAGTACTTGCGTCTTATCAATAAGAAGGATGTCTCTTTCAGGAATTTGTTTTTCACCAGATTGCTTGTAGTAGATTGGACCAACCTCTCTGACCATGATCATCACATCTACAGACAAATAATAACATAATTGCAAGATAAACCATATACTGAATTGCGATCTAATAATAAGTATATTACGAATAATGTAAAGAAACCCATAAACATACCAATTAGAAGACGCTTATTGCCTTCAAAAGCATGAAGTTTGTCAAACGTTCTGAGTTTGAATGAAAGCATGGGAATATTATTGTCATCGTCTTCCTCCTCTACCTCAGTTTCTTTGGTCAACAAGCATTCAATATCGGAATCTACCAGTTTGTATTGCATTAGAGCATTCTTTATATCTACAGCTGTGAAAGAATATATCTTTTCTTCCTCTACTATATCTTGAAGTTGATCCACTTCACCATCATACATGGAAGCCTCCAATTTTGTTCCCTACAGAAACAGTTAAATCTATCTTCTTGTACCAAAAAATATAAGAATGGCGAAAAGGAATTTAAACAAAAGAAACGTTACCTCAGCATCAACAAGCAGTAGCTTCATTCTTTTTTTTGATGGATAGTGTTGAACATTAAACTTTTGCTCAACTCGTGCACACAAGTTCCATTTGCATAATCCATAGGGATGAAGAACAGTAAATGGAGGAAATGGTTTCTTCCTCTTCAATCTGTGAAAATAGCAAAAATAAATAAATAAAAGAGATCATGAACAACAAGCAAAGACAGATGATATAATTATAAGTTAAATTTTCATAAAGCAAAAGTACTGTTCATCTGACACATTTTCTTCCTTCTCCAGTTTAATTTCTGTTGTAAATTCCTTTTGTCCACTCGGTTCATCTTCTCCTGTAGTAACTGTGACACTCGGTTCATCTTCTCCTATAATAACTGTGACATATGATTCAACAATATTAGATTGTAGATTGCTATTAGTGACATCCTCATTCACATGAGATCCACCTTCGGTTGCCATTTAACAGTATCTAGTACCATCAAAAATTAAAGTTAGAAACCAAAATTAATCAGGTGTCTAATGAGTAAAAAAACAGTAAAATACAAATAGATAAAAACTATGCCACTTATCTCACAGAAACAACTCATCAAATTAAAAAAAAATGCAGAAATAAAATTTAAAAAAGTTACATGACTAACTTGACTGAGATCAGCTTTCTCTTTGGTTAAAGCCGTGACCTGCTCTCTCTTCTCCTTTAGCCGCTGCAAAATTTAACAAAATGAATCAAATGTCTACAAATAAATACAAATAGAAAAAAAAAATAGAAATAAGGAAGTGAAATAGGGAATGATCATTGGAAAGAAAGAAATAAGGAAAGTATGTTGATTTGAGAAAGAATTGAGGGCATTAATTTAAGCATGATTCGTTTCGTCTGCAAAATCTAACCTCCCAATTCGGAAACAGCCATCCAGCTGTCCAGCATTTTCTTTTAGTTTACCAAATTCGAACCATAAAAAAATTTAAAAAAAAAACCGAAAATTCAAAGTTATCATCTCAATTTTTTAAATTCTGACCTTACCAGCGGCTTTTTGGAAATTCAAAAGTTACCATCTATACTGATCTGCATAGAAGATCTCCATCCACGCAGATCCAATACACGCAAAACTATTTATTATTATTTTATAATAATTCTGCACTGATTCTATCTACATAAAGCCAACTGTAAAAAATAGTTAATTCACGGAAAATGGTATGAAATGAAAAAAGAAAAAGAAAATCTTCAAATGTCAATACTTAATTTCAAGATATTAGTTACTGTCAACCTAAATATTCTAATAAATTAACATTTCAAACCTGTACCACTTATCTCACAGAAACAACTCGTCAAATTCAAAAAAAAAAAAAATGCAGAAATAAAAATTAAAGCCGTGACCTGCTCTCCCGCAACCTTTAGCCGCTGCAAAATTTAACAAAATGAATCAGGTGTCTCCAAATAAATACAAATAGAAAGAAAATAAATAGAAATAAGGAAGTGAAATAGGGAATAACCATCGGAAAGAAAGAAATAGGGAAAGTGTTTTGATTTGAGAGAGAGAAATAGAAAAATAAAGAAATGGTCCGTGCAACTTTATGTTTTGATTTCCATTGCAGATGGAATCGTATCATGAAGGAGAGAAATAGAGAAAGAAGAGAAATAGGTAAACAATACAGTACAGTATGTTTCAATTAACATTAAATTTGAGAATATAATTTTTTGTGTGGTGTTACGTGTGGTGAGTATATTTTGAGTTAAATTTAGACTTCTACACATTATTTAGAAGCATTTAATAAAAAAATGGCAGATTATGTGATTAAAGGGATGAGATTGAATCTGAAATTTGAACTTTTAATCGTGGCCGTTGGCGGATCGGACCCCCAACGATAATATCCGCACTCAGAATAAAAAATAAAAAAAATAACTTTTTTTTTTCGGGGTGCGAATTTTTTCCGCAGCCCGGAGTCGCGGAAAAAATCTGCGATCTGGATAGTTTTAAAATTTCAGTTCAGATGTGGTTATTTTTATTAAATTAATTTTTTTTAATTGATATTTTTAAAAAAAATCGGGATATAGAGTGAGTACCTGTGACTGTGAGAACTGAAAGTTAAAAAGTTATTGTTGGTCATCTTTATCAATAACTAACTTTAAAATTGAATGACTAGTAGTTGTATTTGGGCCCATTTTATTACAAAATCTATTAGGCTGCCAATTAAACAGCCTGGTCCGTAAAATTAATGTCAATGAAAACCGTTTTAACCGTTTACGGTTTACCCGATTAATATTTATTTTGTTATTAATTATTTAATTAAATTAATTGTATACGGATGTGAGTATGGAGACTCCACTCAACTTAATTCATATCCATATCCATATCCACAGTTTCAAACCTCTAACGGTAAACCCAACTATATATTAACCATATATACGTATATAAAACGGGTTATAAATTAAGTAATTACGAAATTCTTTCACTGTTCTTTCATAGTCAGTCTTAAATTAATACTTCGATAAGAATTCAGCCAGAAACACATGGCGATCAAGAATAAGATCTCAGGCGACAAAAAAAATGTAAGTTAATTTAGTGCTTTAATTGTAAGTGCCAAGTAGGTGAATAGATGTGTTCATGACTTGCAACTTTGTGCTTCTTCTCATTTCAGCAATTGATTATGTCTATTATTGCTCTGATTTTTATTTCATTTATGGTTCAATGGTTCATCAACTAATAATTTCCATGACAAATGAAACCTAGCTAGTAACGTAATTGATTCTTTGTCTAATATTTCTCTGACTTTTATTTCATTTATGACTCATGAACTAATTATTATTTCCATGACAAATGGAACCAGTAAAGTAAATTTGCGGTGGTTGCCTTTCAGCAATTGGGTTTTCTTGTATGGCTCGATCTTTTTTTCGTTCTTGGTTATTAATTAGTACACCATTCATTTTCACTGTTTTTTTTTTTTTTTTTTTTTTTAATTTCAAGATGAATTCTTGATTCGTTCTATCAATTATAATAAATATTTCTTCTTTATATAAACAGGAAAATGGCCCTAGTGTGTACAGCATGTAATATGAGGTTGGCTGACGACGCAAACTCTCTCAAACCACAGGATATACTGCAGAAAAAAGGACAACGCACTGGGAACTGCAAAGATCGAAGCAGCATGCTCAAGAAAAAACAGAAAGAGGCAGAAAAGAAAGTTAATAAACACCAGAGAACTAAAAGAAAGTAGTTTGAATCAGTGCAAACATTAATTTGAACAATGCTTGATTTGATTTAATAAAGTTTGCGGTAAATTTCTATTTGTGAATTTTCCTACGTACATTGTGTGAGTGATAGATGATTGATGGTAACTTTTGTGGCTATTTAATTTTGTGATTTAATTTCTACGAGGACATCTTATCGATTGAGCTTATGGGAGTCTTGTTTTTCCGATTCTTATCTTTATTTATTTTTGTTTAACTGGATATATTGGTGAAGAATTTTTTTAAGTAGAAATAAAAAACATTAATTTAGGATTATATTGTATTTAGAATCATAACATGTAGTTGCATTTTAGGGATTTATTTTTCATTTTTGCTAGGAGTTTTAATTATCTAATCATGACAAAAGTTTCACCAAATTACCTTAGAAGGATTTATTAGGGTTTTGATCTAGCATGCATATAGTTTGCATTTTCATATTATTTAATTTAGTAGTGTGCAAGTAGCTAGGTAATTAAATGGGAATTTGTGAAACTATTTGAGATGAAGTTTTGAACAAAATATTTTGGAACGAGTATTTAAGATTTTCTAGGGTATTTATCCGTTTCTGTAAAATACCACATTTTAAAGAATTAATATCTTGATTAAAAATAAATAGATCAATTTGAAGTTTATTATGATTAAACAGGTTATTTTGAAATTGGTCCTAAAGTATAATTACTTTCCGAATAACAAATAGCCATTAATATATTAACGAAAAAATAAACATGTATTTTATTTGTTGGTTATCCACAATTTGTTTCTTCATAATTTTTTATCTTTATCTCCTCAGATTTGGTTCATTAAAATAAACATGTTTTTTGTGTGAATTTTTATTTTGATTGAAATTAATCTAAATCTTTCATCTCTTATATTATTTTATTATTGATCTTAATTTTTAGAGACAAAATAAAAATCTATTATTAAATTACATAACAATATAATATATGGCCGTATTAAAATTAGACAGTGAAATTTAGTTTTATATTTCTTATGCCAACTAAATATATTCAAGCAAAAAAGAACCGAAATACATATTTATGAAAGTTAAAATCATTGATGTACAACTATAGATCTGCATGGGATATTTTTCTTATTGTTGTTATTTCAAATTAGATGAAGATTTAACATTGAAGAATACATATATATAGTAACTAATAATGGTATTTGTGATAATAGATTGCATAATCATCGGGGACCAAATATGGCATCTGAAAGAAATATATATATATATATATATATATATATATATATATGGAGGGGGCAGAATTATTGTCTGTAAAATTTGAATATTTGAACCTGTTGTGCTAATATAAAATTTTATTATGCTAATTAATATGAGCACCCAAAAATTTCATTATTTGAGGAACCGGCTCTGGGCACTCAAAAGTGGAATTCATTAAATAGTGCTCCCTAATTTATTTATTTTAACTATTTTTGCCGTCTACTTTCCAAATATATATATATATATATATATATATATATATATTTGCAGCTATATATTTAACTATAATTCATGGCATCCTCTTTCATAACTATCTCAATTCTCAAAACCTCATAAAAATTGAGTTTTTGAAGCAGATCCGGATCCCCTTCATTTCCTCGATCGGCTTAATTAATTTCCATCAAAACTCAAAACTGCTTTTTTCTCAATTGATTAGCTTGCCGTCTTCAACTATCAAGAATCTGTTTCTGGTTAGTTTACCAAATAACTCTGTTCTTTTAGTTAATATTTTTCTCTTTTGAAAGAGTACTTGGGTGCATGTGACAAGGTTCTGAAACACCTTTTGGGTTAATAATGCAATACATATATATATATATATATATATATATATATATATCTCAATTGATTAGCTAGCTAGTGCAAGTACGTAATTGATCCTGTTTAACATCTATATGATGTGCTGAACATTTACATAATTAATTAGAAAACTAGCTAGTTGGTAAAAAACTCAAGATATCCAAATTAAAAATATTTTAGTTTACGGAGAGAACATCTTTATTTGCCTCATTAAATATTTTAGTTTGTTAAAAGTTTATGTTTTTGTATAGGAAATCCAGCAAGGAGATCCCTTCACGAAAATGGTCGCATGTAAAATTGGAGACTCGCTTCCATCAAACATTTTCAATCAACCATGGATTATTCAGTGTCACGGTAGAAACAAGCACACAACAGCTTTTATTGATCCAATGAAAATAAACGCTGAAGAGAAGGAAATAGATGAGATGAAAGGGAAATTATGCTTTGGTTGTATGGATGAATGGTTATTTCTATGGGACGAACAAAGCAAAGAATGTTTCTTTGTCGAGTTGAACTCTCTATCCAAAGTTTTCCTTCCGCCTTTGCCGAGGGAGTACAACATCATGACCGCTTTTAGTCTCTCATCATCTCCCAATTATTCTGATTGCACTGTCATATTCACTGGAGCAAAATTAGAGCATGAGACAAATAAAGTAACAGAACGTACGTTTTCTCTTGTGTTGCCGGCTAAATGACGAGAATTAAGTGGACTAAATTACTTCTTGATGAAGATGAAGATGAAGATGAAGATGATCAACTAATTAATTCTTACTGGAGAAACATGTGTTATCTTGGACGGGAAACTATATGCATATGGCATTCATGAACTTATTGTGTTTGATGTTATGTCCTTGCTCAAAGGTCAGATAGATACGACGACCATAACAGGACCAAACCAACATATATGGTTAGTACACACTTGGTCGAATCATGCCGACATATTTAATTATCTAGTGAGAATGTACTCATATGGTATGGGTCCAACCATTAACACGGACATCTACCGTTTAGATACTTTGAATTCCTCCGATAAATGGTCCAGGATCAATAACATTGGTGAACGTGCTTTTTTCTTATCAAACATGTGTTACACATCAGTTTGTGCAATGGATGTTGGTGTGCCCTACAATTGTATATATTACGTGCCACTATGCAGTGAAAAGGAACGAAGGATCTACAAATTTTGTTTGAATGATCATACAATAACTTTCAGTTTGATATCAATAGAACAAACAGAACATGAGAGCAGATTTTGTTGGTTTGTACCTAGAAGGTGAGAAATAATAACTAGCTTCAATTTCATTTAAGAATTAAATACATTAATAATATATGCAGGACACTAAAGCTCTAAGATTATTTTTTTCCATATTTCAAAGTTCCAAAGATGCGAAATTTTACCATCACAATTATTAATCTTTTTGTAAGTTCTAGGTCACGAAAGATGATTACTAATTCTTCCACATCTCCTACAATAGTTCTAAATAAGGTATGATATAATTCATTAGCTAGTTTTATTGATAATAGATAAATAATTAATGCATATATATATATTGTCCTTATATGATTAGCTTAACCACTTAATTATATCTTGTGAATCAATCATTTCACATTCAGGATAGTGATTATGAGGTATTTATGAAGGAGAAAATTACGAGCAATTATATCTCTAGACCATGGAATGATCTTCCTATGGATTTATTGGAGTTACTTGTACGTCATGTGACTTTAGTTGACTCCATACGCCTTTGTGCATCATGTAAGGTATGGAATTTGACTTCAAATTCAATTCCAATGGCAAAAACATGTCCATGGCTCATGTACGTACCAGGAAAAATTGGATGGCACATACAAGTTGCTTGACTCTTTAAATGGGAATGAGTATACAACAAAAATTGGGTTGCCTTCGTCTGTTTTTGTTGGATTTATTTAATGGTACGCCCGTTATGGAAACCCAACCCAAAATCCGACCCGTTATGAATAAATGCGAACCCATTATGAAAAGGTGCATTGGTTTTATATAAACCATCCATATGTGTCTCTCTCTCTAATAATCAGAAAAACGTGTGAATAGTAACAGCCAAAATTAGAGAGAAAAGAAAGAGAGCACCAATAAGCACTCTGTTAATATTTGAAGGTCTTAGGTCGTGGAAAACGCAGGGCTTCCGGCTTCGGCTTGTGATTCCTTGCAGAACCAGTGATACTGCTGCACTCGCAACATCCGCTTCCGCACGAAGATTAACGAAGTAACTTGTAAGTTCTATCCGTTAATTAACATTGGTATCAGAGCTTTTATAGCATGTATTCTGGTTTTAATAAATAACACGGATTGTTCTGAAAATTCGCATAATTTGAAATTATAAAAAAAAAAAATTTCGAAATTATTTTTCTGAAAATTTTGTATAGCAATTTTCGGATTTGTTTTGTATAGCATGTATAGCAATTTTCAGATTTTTAGGAGAATTTCCGAAAATTAATTTCATGTTTCAAAAAAAAAAAACGAATAATTTGAAATTATAATTTTTTTTGAAAATTATAAGTGGTTAATTTTCAGATTTAATTTACAATTATTTTTTGTAAATTTGATCAATTTAAATACGAATTTTATTTTAAAAACGTATTTAATTGTATTCACTGTTTTTGGAGATTTTTTAAATGTACCTTTGGGGGATGCATTGCAAAACAGTGATGTTGTATAGTGGAAATGGGAGATGCAAAGCAAAACAATGCATTATTAGTTTATTATGGATCTAATACAACTAGTTGGACAATTTTTTGGTCCAAATGAATCACAACCGTCCAAAGAACCATTATTTCTCAAGAATTTTCGGATTTGATGGTTCATGATCGGTGTGCACAATTTTTATACTTCTGAATTGTACAGAATCCATTTCTAGTTCAAACTACAGTGAGAAATGGAGAGGTCTGTCGCACCGGTTCAGACTAAATGAACTTGGTCCATAGATTCCTCATGAACCCCGAAAAAAATAGATTTTGTGGCTGCTGGGGCTTGAACCCGCGCCTCTTGAGTCACACCCGAATGGTCTTACCACTATACCACAATCTATTTTACGTTATGTTATTCATTCTATATATTATATACACTATAAAACAGATTTTTCTCTACTTTGCAACAGGATTTTTTTTTGTTGTTTGTATATATTATATATTATATTATATATTATATCTATTTTGATGGAATTTTTTGGTTATACGGATTTTTTTTTAATCTGTTTACATAATTTTTGTTTTTGTTTTGTTGTTTGTTAAAATTATATATTAAATGTATAATTTCTAGTGGGAGTTTTGCACAGTGAATAATTAATAGTAATAAAATTTATAGAATTAAATGATGATTGTGAAACTTAGTGATCTTTCGATTTTAATCTATAAGTATTATTATTAAATTATTTCACAGTTGTTGTAAAACTAGAAGTGTTATGCTAGGTATTAAATAATTTGTATTAAGCCATCAAAACTGTGATATGTCCTAACTTAGTTTAATTGTAATTTCTTAGTGAAATGGCATCTGCATCTAGGAATATTGTGGCAGAACTCAATAAGGGTGAAAAACTGAATGGCGATAATTATGAAATTTGGGCCATGAAAATTCAGTATGTCCTGGAAGAACAAGAGGTTCTTTCGGTCCTGGATCATATTTTAACCGAACCAGAAAAATGTACAACTGAAAAGTACATTGCTGATAAGGCTGCATATGAGTCCTGGAAAAAGAAGAACTCCATTGCTCGTATTACATTGCTGAGCAGTATGGATAATGATGTGATGCGTGAGTTTAGGCAATATGAGATTGCAAAAGAGATGTGGCTTGCTCTGAAGCAGAAGTTTGGTGGAACTTCTGTTACAAAACTGAGACAACTCACCATCAAGTTTGACACTTACAAGAAGCGTCCTAATCATAGCATGCGGCAACATCTCAGGGAGATGTCAAATATGATTAGTGAGTTGAAGGACGCTGGCCATGTTTTGACTGAAGAGCAACAACTTCAAGTAGTGATTCGTTCACTTCCTCATACTTGGGAACACATGAAAGTGAATCTGACCCACAATGAGAGTATTAAAACTCTCAACGATGCAGCAAGGCATCTGGAACTTGAGGAAGATCGTATTGAGGCATCCAAGCCTCAAGAAACTGAATCTGCTGTGCATTTGGCTGGTTCAAGCTCTCATGGAGGGCAAGGCCAGAAGCGTAAGTCAAATTATGGTCAGAAGGGCAAACAAGAGAAAAAGCATAAGGGGCAAGATCGTGGCAAGGGAAAGGCTTCTCAGAATTTTAAGAAGCATAATAAGGCCAAGATTAAGTGTTTCAATTGTGGCAAGAAGGGTCACTATGCTCGTGAATGCAAAGAGCCCCGCAAGGTACAAATTATAGAAAAACTTTCATATTTTTCATATGTTTCTAGTTCTGTTTTTATTGCTGATTCTCATCCTTTGTGGACTGTAGACTCAGGGGCAACAGACCATGTAGCCAAAGATCGTGATTTGTTTGTGGATTTTCGTCGAATTCCGCAAGGTTCAAAATGGCTTTATGTAGGAAACAACTCTCGTGTACCAGTCAAGGGTATAGGCACATGCAAGTTGGATATGCGTGATGGTCGAACCCTCCTCTTACATGATGTTCTCTTTGCACCTGACATTCGACGAAATCTTGTATCTGTAGTAGTTCTTCTTAGATTTGGATTTACTTTGAACATGTGTGGTACTAGTATTAAGTTGTATCTGGATGATGTGTGTTATGGTTATGGATATGTATCGAATGGTTTTATTATTCTGGATGTTATTAATGTGATGATTTCTTCTAATACCCATTTTTCTTTAATTACATCATATGCTGATGAAAATGTTGATGTGAATGTATGGCATATGAGATTAGGCCATATTGGACAGCAACGAATGGATAGATTAGCCAAGGAAGGCATGTTAGGCCAAATTGAAAGGGTTAGTCTACCAACATGTGAAAATTGTTTAAAAGGAAAAATGGCAAGAAAACCATTTGGAACAGGAACTAGGTCTGAATTTCCATTGCAATTAATTCATTCTGATATTTGTGGACCAATGAATGTGAGGGCACGACATGGAGGTAGATATTTTATCACCTTCATTGATGATTATACGCGATATGGTCACGTCTATTTGATATCTCATAAATCTGACGCTCTTGCTTGTTTCACAAAATTTATAACTTTATGTGAAAATCAATTAAACAGAAAGGTTAAGGCTTTAAGAACGGATCGCGGTCGCGAATATTTGTCTGATGAGTTCAAACAAATGTGCGAAGAAAAAGGAATACTGAGGCAACTAACCATGCCATATACTCCACAACAAACGGAGTGGCTGAAAGGAGAAACCGGACTCTTTTGGAAATGGTTAGGTCAATGATGGCTCAAGCAAATTTGCCAATTAATTTTTGGGGTGATGCATTATTGACTGCTGCCTATATTCTAAATCGTGTA
Source organism: Carex pumila (assembly GCA_033356055.1). Taxonomy (NCBI): domain Eukaryota; kingdom Viridiplantae; phylum Streptophyta; class Magnoliopsida; order Poales; family Cyperaceae; genus Carex; species Carex pumila. The sequence continues at coordinate 162,872 of JARJHM010000295.1, forward strand.
CCTTCTAAATCTGTTTCTTCAACTCCTTACGAACTTTGGACTAATAGAAAACCAGATCTTAGTAATCTGAGACCTTGGGGATGCGCTGCCTTTGTTCATGATTCGTCTCATCAACATGGTAAATTGGGTCCACGAGGTAAAAAGAGTATATTTATACGATACTCCGAACATTCCAAAGGTTATGTGTTCATTGGTGAACAATCAAGTGGGAGTGTAATAGGATTTGAGTCCCGAGATGTCATTTTCTTGGAAAATGAATTTTCAAGAAAGAGTGAGATAGGTCAGGAATTTTCTTTATATGAAGTAGAGGAGGAGCAAGATGATTTGATTGTTGCAAATCGTTTGGTGCATATTCCTGAACCTCCAACAGTATCTCATCCAAGTGGGAGCAAGTCTGTAGATGATGCTGAGCCAAGTTCAGCACAATCACAAATTAGGCATAGCAATCGTGCTAGAGTTCCTAAACGTCATTTTCCAATCGAAAATGAATCTTACATGATTGTCATGCAAGATGAAGAAGAGCCAAGAAATATTAGAGAAGCTCTCACTTGTCCTGCTAAAGAGAAATAGATGAAAGCAATGGAAGAAGAAATGGAGTCAATGAGATCAAATAGTGTTTGGGAATTAGTTGATCTCCCTGAAGGACGCAAGGCAATTGGGAACAAATGGGTTCTCAAGATTAAACGTCTAGCTGACGGCTCAATTGAGAGGTACAAGGCACGTCTTGTTGCTAAGGGGTATACACAGCAAGAAGGGATAGACTACGAAGAGACTTTCTCTCCTGTTGTAAGATTTACTTCCATACGGTTGATACTAGCTATCGTTGCCAGTTTAGATTTGGAATTGCATCAGATGGATGTTAAAACTGCATTTCTAAATGGAAATCTGGAAGAAGAGATATATATGGAACAACCTGTCGGTTTTGTTGCCGAAGGACAATAGCACAAAGTGTGCAAATTGTTGAGATCCATTTATGGTCTCAAACAATCTTCCAGACAATGGTACATTCGATTTCATCAAGCAATCATATCATTTGATTTCGAAATGATTGATGAAGACCATTGTGTGTATGTCAAAAGGTCCAAAGACAAATTTGTGATTCTATCACTTTATGTGGATGACATACTGTTGGCTAGTAACAATAAAGAGTATGTACAAATCATTAAGGAATGGTTATCCTCCAATTTTGATATGAAGGATATGAGTGAAACAGCATACATTCTTGGAGTGAAGATTGAAAGAGATCGTTCCAAGAAGATGTTAGCTCTATCACAAGAGCATTACATCAAGAAAGTACTTGAAAAGTTTCATATGCAAGACTGTAAACCCATTGATACTCCTATAGCAAAAGGCGAAGGTCTTAGTTTAAGAATGTGTCCAAAGACTCCAGATGAAAAAGCACAAATGGAAAAAGTTCCTTACTCAAGTGCTGTTGGCAGCCTCATGTATGCTATGATGTGTACTAGGCCGGATATCAGTTTCGCCGTTGGGATGGTGAGTAGATATCAAGCCAATCCAGGACAGTTCCATTGGAAAGCAGTAAAAAGAATACTTAGATATCTGAAAGGTACTGCAAATTATTCATTGTGTTTCCAAGGAGAAAATTTGCAACTCATGGGTTACGCAGATGCTGATTGGGGAGGAGATTTAGATGAAAGAAAATCTACCTCAGGCTATATTTCCTTACTTAGTAATGGAGCTATCTCTTGGAGTAGTAAGAAACAGAGTTGCATATCCTTATCCACAATGGAAGCTGAATTTGTAGCATTTTCAACAGCAGTACAAGAAGCAGTTTGGCTTAAAAGATTTTTGAATCACTTGGGTTTCGGTGATAATAAAACTAACTCAGTGTTGGTATACAGCGATAGCCAAGCAGCAATCGCATATACAAAAGATCCCAAGTATCACTCAAAGACCAAACACATTGATACTAAGTATAACTTTGTTAGAGACATGGTGGCGAGAAAGCAAGTTTGCATGCAGTACATATCTACACACAAAATGGTGGCAGATCCTTTTACAAAGGCAATACCTAGAGATGTGTTTATTGGCCATGTAAAATCTCTAGGGTTACGTAGATTGTAATTATATTTTTGATTGAACAGTATATATATTATATATATTTGTATTTGTGGGATAAATGCAATGAATGCTATTTTCTTATTCATTTATGTTATAATTGTTATAAATTATTTAATACCATTATATTTAGCATAACACGTGAGATATAAAATGAAAGGTATGTCAGACAGTTGATTGGCCTTCTCACACAGGCAATCGCTTCTATGTCTTGGTAGGACATAGAAATGAGATTGATTTTAAGCTAGACATGATACAAAATGTGAGAGCAAGTGCTTAAAATATATATCGCCTTGATAGAGAATCAAGATGAGGTCATATGGATATATTATTATGACTGAAGGTGAAATACCCACTATTCACTTTAACTGTTTTATGCCAAGTGGGAGTCCTGTTATTGAATTTATATGATAAGTAGAGTTGTGGACTCAAGTTAGATATTATGTATATCTGAACTATCACTTGTACGGTATTGGATTTTAAATTAGACATACGCTCCATAGGAAATGGAGAATAATACCGTAACATATGTTTCATACCATATGTGCAACTGACCAACAGGGTAACAGAAGATATGATCTCTTCTTCTTTGTTGTGTGAGACCCGCGAGATCAAAAGGATCTCAGAGTACTCTTTGATTTTTTACTAAATACTTGAAGTTTCTTTTTAATTAGTTATTTTGGAATGTTACCAATGATCATGTATGATGCGATCTAATGGAACATATCTGAATAACAAATTGATTTGGAATGAAAAGATTCTAGATAAAAGAAAAAGATCATTTGAATGTTACATTAGGTTATATTCACTGGTGCGCACCAATTATGTTTATGTAACATAATTGTGAATATATAAGTATGGTTGTATCAATAAATAAAAGAGATCCTGTAATACTTAAAAATGTAACTTGATGATCTGGGGTACTGCATATTTACTCTACTTAGATGTTGTTATACATACCAAACAGTTAGATAACAACATATGCTCTAAAATTAAAATATGCTGGTCACGGCCTATTTCCTTGTATGAATTTTAATAGAGATTAGAGATTATGTTCTCTTAGTTTATGGCGGGTATCCCATTTTGTGCGAGCGGGAGATGTTGGATTTATTTAACGGTACGCCCGTTATGGGAAACCCAACCCAAAATCCGACCCGTTATGAATAGATGCGAACCCATTATGAAAAGGTGCATTGGTTTTATATAAACCATCCATACGTGTCTCTCTCTCTAATAATCAGAAAAACGTGTGAATAGTAACAGCCAAAATTAGAGAGAAAAGATAGAGAGCACCAATAAGCACTCTGTTAATATTTGAAGGTCTTAGGTCGTGGAAAACGCAGTGCTTCCGGCTTCGGCTTGTGATTCCTTGCAGAACCAGTGATACTGCTACACTCGTAACATCCGCTTCCGCACGAAGATTAACGAAGTAACTTGTAAGTTCTATCCGTTAATTAACACCTGACAAGTAAAAGATGGAACAAGAAATGAACCAATGAATAGCGTGAATATATAACTTGCCAGAGCAGACTCAATAGTGCACCAAGACATCATTCTAACTGTCAATTAAATTAAGCTCCCACAGAATTCCAAAACCTTAACGGGGGCTCCGTTAATACTTGATAAGAGCACTTCTACTGCACGAATATTGATGAAGATCCGAAGGTTTGGATTTTGAATTATACTTAGAAGTGTAATACGCGTCGTACCATAGACTCACTCATTAAAATATGTCAAATTGAGTACCCAGACTAATGAAGGGTTGATAGGAGAACAAACATTTGTGCAGGTTTCAATTTCCAACTGGTGCAATTAATTCTTAATTTTCGCTCAAACACTAATTAAACTTCAAACACTCGTAACTGCTTCTATGTGGATTAAGTTGAGCGAGTGGGTTTGACTATTGAATTCTGAATTGAAATTGTTACTTAAGACTAACTCGTAGCTAGCTTGTTATGCTGAGCCAAGTTGATTTGTTACCAGTTTGGTATATCAAAAATATGGATTCATTAATTAACAGTTAGAGCTTAATTTAATTCTTCTAATAAAAACAATTAACATTTTAATGAAACCAAGTATAGATGAATGAGCCTATTTTCTCTACTGAAAAGGCTCAACTATTTGCGTACGGGCTTGTATTGAAAAAAGGCCCAACTATTGAATTCATTTAAAAAATAGATGGACCATTTAACAATGCCAATGTAGCCTATAGACTTAGTTATATTGGGCCTTGTGTGTCGTGATCTGATATGCAACTATTAACAAATTGGGACCTTCAGTTCTCATTATCTCATCTCCAACTTCAATGGCCACTTCACTCGGTCTACCAGTGTTTTAAAATGCGGTTTTGTACCAAATTATTTAAACCGAAAAAACAAACCATATAATTCAATAATTATTGATTTTGTTGTAAACCAAATAGACCAGATCCAATCAGTTCCATCCCTATTTTGGTACAAATAAAGCTTTCCTTAAATTGATTCTCTTTAATTGCTTATTCCCCCAATATAAATATGAGAACAAAATCGTACATTTATTAATTGAGAATTGAGATTGAGTGTATGCAATCAGTCTTGCGACTTGATTTGTGTTGTTTATTTATTTTATTTTTATAATGCAGGAGCCAATTAAAAAAGTTTTATCTTATTCAATGATCAAATAATTAAAGCGGGTTGCCTCTTGAGTCTTTACTCCAACTTGACCAGAATTTTATACATTCTTTCAACAATAATTTGCACCGAAGATGAACACAAGTACGCACCTCTCTCTGACTCTCTCTGGTTTGGTTTGCTGGACGTGCTAATTTTTTAAACTGTCATGCGCTCTCTTTGGTTAGTGGAGCTCACATGAGACATTTTTCTGGAAGATTTCAACTCGTTTCCCCAGAGAGAGGCAGATAAAAATATATTTACACCCTACCCCTTCCAACTGAACATTTTTGTTGAAATCAACCTTCCTACTGAAAAATTTAACCGAAGTGGCCCTCCAATCAAATATTTGTAGGATTTCGGATAGATTATATGTGCAACAACTCAAATCAGTTCAAGATTTATTCACTATCCGAAAATCAAAATTCATGTATAAAATTAATTTCAAGAATAATATAGAGTTGACCACTAGACGCACAACAGATATCTTTGTCTAGTCATATAAGTTGTTATCCTCTTCAGTTCCTTTTCGTTTCAGCAATTGCTCTCAGATATCTTTGTCTAGTCATATAAGTTGTTATCCTCTTCAGTTCCTTTTTGTTTCAGCAATTGCTCTCTTCTACCTCTTCTCCGTGTCAGATATACATATCAGCGACAACAGTTGCGTCTCTATTAGTATCCACATGAACATATTCGAAAACAACTGCGAGTCAGAGTACTAGCACCGACTAACAGTCCCCTTTGAGTCTTTCTTTCCCTCTCTTGGTTTCTGAACTAGTGCAAACAAACAATTAGATTTTCGATCTAACTAAAAATCATGTTTCCCATCCTTTTTTTTTTGTCTCTTTTGTCTTCTGTCTGAAAATTGAACAGTTCAGATAGAATTCCGAAAACATCATATGTATGTGTATTTGTAATACAACACATCAGTTGATCTCATCTATTGATCGAGCCTATTAAGAAGACCTTATCCAGATGATCAAATCAGATTATATCCAGAACAGAAATTTTGGACCTACAGATATATATAGCCCAAGAAGACTTGATCCATATTATAATTTTATTAAGAGTGGGGTTAAAATGCACCCTCCTTTTTGTACTCCAAACATGCACCCTCCTCTCATTTCTTTATTTTTAAAATTCAAATAGTTTATTTGAATCTACCAATATGTTCTACATATTAAAATGTGCTTGGAGACCAAATTTTACATTTTTTGAAAATTTTTTACTATTTTTTCAGAATTTTTTATTAAACTAAACAATAATAAAAAATTCAGCACAGTGATGATTTTCAAAAATTCTGAAAAAATAGAAAAAATTTCTAAAAAATGTAAAATTTGGTCTCCAAGCACATTTTAATATGTAGAACACGTTGGTAGATTCAAATCAACTATTTGAATTTTAAAAATGAAGAAACGAGGGGAGGATGCACGTTTGGAGTACAAAAAGGAGGGTGCATTTTAATCCCACTCTTTTATTAATTAACTATTATTTGTGGCCTAAAATATTATGGTATGTAGAACATATTTCTAACAATATTTTACCCAAGCAGGCATGCACCATCACGTAGGATCACATTTCATAATTAGTATTTTAAAGGAGGGTGTTTTAGCTAAATTTTACTGATGAAGGACATATTGTAAGTTTTACCAAGGAGAGACAAGGCAATAATTAGCTAATTAAACAGTCCTACAAACAATGGGAATCTTCTCATCATACCACAAGAGATGTAGTTCTTCAAGGCAATTGCAATTAAGACTTAAGAGGGACAGAAGGGGGATATATATTTAAAAACCCTATTTACGGTTCATGCTGCACCAAATCTACCTCCTGCTGTCTTTGACTAACAGTTAGAGAGAGAGAGAGCTTTAATGGTTTAAGAAGAGAGAGGAATTAACGAGGGAAAAATGTACTGGTCTCCTAGAAAGGTGGTTTTGGTGCTTGTGGTGTTTCTCTTTGGCTTCTCTTTGCTTCATCAACACACTAGTGTTGGTAAGATTAATTAGCAACTCTTTATTAATTTTTTGTTGAAGTCTCTTATATTTTTTTGGTGGAATTTCTCCTTACTAAATATCTTTATATATATATTCCTTCTTCTGAATCCTATACACACACACACGGTAATAGGAAAAAAATATACTGTTAAATATATATCTCTAATAAGTTATGGTTAACTTCTTTTTCTCACATATGAGAAGTAATATTGTAACTGGGTTTAGTTCCATTGTACTATAATATTTATATTTAAGGTGTTTTTTTTTTATCTAAAATTTAATTATATATTTGCAAGCTCCCCTGTTGTCTTTAGAAATAATTGGAAGTCACATTCCATGCATTTTTCATCTCAAATAGCATAGATTTCAAGAAATGCAATATAATTAAGGAACTATCAATATATATAGGTACGAGATACAATGAGGAAACAAATATTAATTCGTAGATAAGAGTATTAAGAAAATTGTAAATTAAGATTTCAGCAATCATTGTGGACATGTATTTTTTTTTTGCATTTTTTCATATGCCACATCTATGTCCTAACAACTATTTTCCTTTTTGTTGCACAAAAAAGATGCTATCAGATTGCTCGAAGAAAGTCCGAGGAATGGAAAGTTGAGTTCTAGAGAAGAAGAGATGAAATACTGGTTACATAGGGACTATTCAAATCCAAAGAAGCGAAGGCCAGTTAATAACAGTTATAAACCCTAAAATTAGATTAGCCTGTTAGTTAGTTAACTGCTTAGTTCAGCTATCTTACAACTAATACCAATTTTGTTCTGCCCCTCAAGTGCTACAGTTTGTACACTTTTATAGTATTAGTGTTATGATATTTCTTGTTTAGATGACGCACATGTAAGATAGAATACCTTATAGTGAGGAATTTTTGTTTTTGTTTTTCATGCATGCAATATGTACTCTTCATGGTTCTTAATTTGTAATTTCTTTTGTTAGAGTTCAAAGTTTTCATTACATTTTTCTAATACATAATTAATGATATAAAATTATGGTTGCTACGGCTATTAAACCTAGCTATCCTCTGGCAGGAAGAGCTAGACCATATGCACCTATTAAACCTAGCTTGACATGCTAGAAGAAAGAATTATAATTAACAAGATTTATTCTAGTGAAATGTTGGAAAAGTAGCCAGCATGTAAATCAGGAGCTGACATCAGTCGCGGAACACAGTATAGTTAAAGGGTAGTTAGCCACCCCCATAAATTAGAAATTAGCACTTTAGTCCTCCATATTTAATAATTTATATAAGTACTTATACATATTAGCCCCCCTATAAAACAAAATTGTACTACAATAATTTATTTAGCTCCCTCAATCTTAATTTTTTAGTTCCGCCCCTGGCTGACACGCGCATTTCTTAGCCAAACTCAAGGCTTCTCACAAGTCTGAATCTGTTGTAATTCCAAGAGGAATTAGTAATTATAGATCCTGAAGCTCTGATATCAACCATTCAAACTTTTCCGTGCACAGATCTTGAAAATATTTTCGGAAAAGTTAGTTTTCATGCACACATCTCGAGAAAGACCAATAGTTGGGATCGGAATTATAGGTCCTGTAATTCTTTGAGAATTACAGCAGATTTATTTTGTTTTACAGTTTTCATTATAAGGTCATATATGTTGCTTTTGCATCGACTTTAATTTACATCACTAAAGTCCTTTTGACTCTTCCTAACGGTGTGAGCTAATAATATCTGAGATTATAATCATACACAGAATAAAACACAATTTATAGGTTAACAAAGATAATAAAAATATTACAAGATGAATACTGTATTGGTTGGCATGAAGAGGTGGGAAATATCTCCTTTTGTGTCATCACTATAACAAAGTAGACACTTTTTGTGAGGGAAAAAACGTTTTTATGACGGTTGTCTGTCGCAAAAAGAAAAAGCTGAACAATGAGAGTAGTCCGTCGCAAAAAAAAAAAAATTTTATTCTTGTGAAAAGTGTATCATTCTTGTTGTCATGCTTCTATTTTTTTTTACAAAATTTATTAGGTTAATTATAATCTATACTTAAATATCAAAATAAAATAGTTAGATATATTGTATTATTTTTAATTATGAAAATTCTAACTTCAATTTAATAAATTATACTTACATATCACGTTGATAATTTTTTTTTTCATTCCAATACAATCAAAATTTCATAATTTTACATGTGTGCGTAAACAAAAATGATATAGATCAGATTATATTTTGTTTATAAAAGAAGCAATTCATATATCAAGACTTATGATATTTTGTTTGACAATTATTTAAGGAGAACAAAGTCACCATAATATTGCCCCAAAGATTTCAAACACAATTGATCTAGATATATATATATATAGTATGCACTGTAGAGTTTATCAAGTGATTTATCAATTATATATGATTTTCAAGGGTCCAAATGTAAACACATAGCCTGATTCATTGTTAAGACCACACTTGACATGCAACTTAAATTAATAAAGTGTTTTTGATTAGCTAAAAGATAGTCTCATGTGATTCAACCTCGGTTTCTGTGTTCGGTCAAAGTAAACAGTGATTAGGCATTGACTAACAATTAATTTAATCAGTACAACATTTACCAGCCTGCCTACTGTAACTTTTTTGAACCAAGTAAAAGTTTACAAACTGTCTCTCAACTAAACTATTTTATTTGTAACTTCTATGTACCTAATTCAGTTTCAGCTCAAGACCTCAAGGCTAGTGTCTGAATAGGTGAATATTTTTCACACTCTGGTCTCAAGACCAATTATCAACTTCTCTGAAGCACTACACTTTTTTTTTTTTTTTTTTTTTACTTTTACTGGTTTCTAATTAATTAGGGTTCAAATGGACTGTGATTTTGTGCTCCAATATGCTTCACATTCTTTATTTTCGTTTACAAAGTCCGAACAGTTGATCTGAACCGCTAAATATGATATTTATAATAAAATATGCTTGGAGACCAAATTTTATATTTTTTACTATTTTTTTAGATAGGTACAAAATCACTATTTTAAAGAGATTCTGGACCATCCGAAAAAGTGATATTGTACCTGTGTCAAAAAAAAGTAAATAAAATTCCAAAAAAATATAAATTTTGGTCTTCAAGAATATTTTATTATAAATATCATGTTGAGCAATTCAGATCAATTGTTCAAACTTGAAAAATAGAGATAAAAGTTGTGAAGTATATTGGAGCGCAAAATTATAATGCATTTGAATTGTCCTCTTAAAATAAATAGTAGCTTTTGGTCAGACAAATAAGTTCAGCAACTATTTACAAAACCAACTGAAACCAAAAGACACAATTACCCAACAAGAGTACTCCGACACAAAAGGATCTTTTTTTTGTTCAAGCGCTGAGAAAAAATTGGTATCTAAATCAATTAAAAGCGGTGTTGTAAAATGCGGCCGCATGATCCTATATGCTTATGTAGTGGTCTTTCGTATATAAAATATCACGCAATCAAGTTCATACAGTTTTGAATATACGTGCATATATACGGTCCATGTGGACTTAAAAAAAATCTAAAAATTATTTTGCGTTGGAGGAGATTATAATCTATAACCTTTTATAATATGATAAAGAGCACAAACTACTAGATTAAATAAGTTTTTAGATATATATTAGTTTTATTTTATCTACATTTATTTTTTTAACAAAGCACAGTAAAACCGCATATGTACACAAATCCACATATGAGGCCGCATACAGCATATGCAGGTATACAATGGCTTTTCTCATACTTGAACAAAATTGCATTTTACAGCATGATTAAAAGTGATGAATTTTCAAGTTGAGGTGGCAAAGCAGCCAACCTTGTCCGTACAACTGGCTCCACACCAAGCAGTGGTACCGGACTGAAATTCAAAGACGGCTTCAAATTTCCAAGCTACTGTGGGAAAGCCGAAACGAATCACGGTTGAGTTGTTAACACGAGATCTGTATTTACTATTTACAAATCCCCTATTGCATAAATATACTTTTTGTCTTTCATGCATGGTCTGATGCTATGATTGCTTTATATAATAACTGCTCTCACTAGTCCCCATGGTACTAATCAGTTCAAAAGCAGTGCTAAAGAGTTTTAAATTTTTTAATATTTTATCCCACAGTTTATTTAATTCTAAATACACCAACTAATGCAACTCACAAAACAACAGCTTCCAAAGTAAATTATTACAATGTGAAAGTTTTTGAACTTCTGAATTCAATTGTCTTGTACTAAAAGATTAATAAAACAATGTGTTTTCTTCTATGAAGACCCTGGCTGGTACCAGCTGCTACCAAAATCTTAGGTTCCCTTGCATACCAGACCACTGTAAACCATCACAGCCTTAAAGCAGCTATTGTATAGTCTATAACAAGCAGCTTGCTAGTGCCAAACTGCCAATCTTCTTTTCCAAAAAGGAAATTAAAAGTAGATACATGATTTTACAGTTTTATATATCCTTATTTGTACAATTTGTTACTATGCATATTTTTACAAACAATTTCCGCATGGAACCCTGTGCTTATGTTATAATGATCAGAGTCTGTCAAAACAACAAAAGGTCCAAGACAAGCTAATTTGAATTCTAGCAACTAGGCACATAGATGCTACATTATATCTTCAAATATTAACATTATTTAATCTATGGTGCATCTGTAGCTAATATTTGCCATTTATGTGTCCTGATTAAACTATCTCCATAGTGCTTCCTGCAATTATCTGGATCAGACACATGTTCACAATCACCTGATTGAGAGAGCCTTCCCTTCAGTTTGTTCCTAATGGAGTGACCTGGTAATGAAGAATCATTCAACTGAAGCACATTGACAAACACCTAGGGAGCAACTTCATATCACCATACCTCCACACTATGTCGATCATCATTTGCTCCTTCAATAAGCCCGGCAGCTGCCGCCTTTTCTACCCAAAAAAATTCAACCTCGTCTTCTTTTTCCTGCAAATCGTCGCCAATCTCTTCCCAATCATCCCCAATTCCCACCTCAAATAAATCTTCAAACCCATCTTCTATCTCAAATTCTTCTTCCATCTCTTCACCATTTACTAAATCATCATCTCCCAAATTCAAGTCAAGCCCCTTTCTCCTTGCTCGCCGCATTCTCTTCCCTTCTCTAACAAGCTCCATCAACCTCTCCTTCTCCTTCAACAAGTCATCTTGAACAATCAACTTGCCACTGTCATCATACGCCTCGGCAAGAAACACGGAATGCCGTATTCCTTTGATGCTCACGTAGAACATTTCTGGGTGACGAACCAACAAGGCCCGCAGTCGATTCGGCAACCCAAAATCTTTCCTGAAGTGTGACAAGTGGTCAATTAGAGTCCTTTTCTCAACTGTCATGCCCAAAATTTCTCGCACCACAGCACAAGCCCTTTTCTCTGCCATTTCACAAGAAAGAGATGCCAAGTCATTGTCATCAAAAGGGGATATGTCAGGGAGTTTGCTTAGTCTGAGAAGGAATTCACGGTGATGCCGTTTGATATTCAGACCACGCCTCAACGGGATATAATCAAACCGCCTACGCCGGTTCATGATCCGATTATCATTATACGACCTCAGAGGCGGCATAGGTGAAGCTAACGACTGATCATACGAAACCAACTGGAGCGCACGGCCATAAGATGTATTGACTGTGATATATCGGTCAGGATGGAGATTGCAAAGTTTGTTACGGAAATCAACAGGTAAACCCAGGTCTGGTCCAAGGTGGACCAGCTTGGAGAGGAGGATGCTGCGACGATGCGAGAGCATGACGAGGCGGTGCAACTTGGCTGCGAGAGAGTCTGCGACGCGGGCCCGCAATAGAGACGATTCCTTGAAGAGGGAGATTGCGGCGGGGGTGAGGGAGACGGAAAGGAGGGAGGAGTAGAGAGGGTTATGAGAGGCAGCGTAGAAGAGGCGAAAGAGGGAGGGGTAGCGAAGGATCATGGGGAGGAGGGGGCGGGAGGAGGGGAGGTTGAGGTAGCGGCGGCAGCGACGGAGGATGCGGAGAGGAAGGAAATGGTGAGGCTTGGAGAGGAGCAGAGTAGACAGCTTGCGAGCGAAGCGGAGGTGGCTGTGGGTGGAGGCGTGCTTGTCGAGGGCTGGGTAGCGAACTAGTTTTGGAGCAGGGAAGGGCATGAGGCGAGGGATGGAGGGTGTGGAGGCGCGAACGGGAAGAGAGAGGATGGGTTTTACGGTACGGGAAAGGGAAAGGGGGAGGGGAAGAGGTGAGAGGAAAGAGCGGGGAGGGTTAACGGCTATGGATAGCGGCGCCACGGCCATGGCCATGGGATGGAGGAGAGGCTCAGACTCTGGAGTGAGGGACAATTGGAGAGGATTTGCTTTCGGGATGGATCATGGATGGATGATGTGGATCAAACGGAGGGTATGATGGGCTGACATTTCAGGCCCAGACGGCCCATAGATCGCAAGAATAATAGAACGTTCAGAGCCCGAGTGATTTAAGGCCCAACGTAGTAAGGGCTGCTGGAACTTTCTACAAACCAATCCGTGCTACGGAGATAAATGTGAACGGTTGAAATCCATCTAATTTAATTTAATGTATATATTTTTTGAAGTTATTTTACCACTTGATTTTATACAAAATTAATTTGAAAATTTAAAATTTTGTATTGTAAGATAAATGGATTTAAATAGTTTAGATTCGTTATTTGAAATTAATCCGATATATTTTAGAATTAAGTTCACAAAGAAATTTGGTGAACTTAAGAACATCCCAGTTCTACTCCACAAAATTCTCTAGTTTTAAAATTATTTTCCTATTTTTCAGATAGATGGAAAATTACAATTTTAAAATGATCCGGTATTTCTGGATCAAATTATTTGGTACAATCTAAAAATATAATAAAAAATTTAAAAAATATATATAATTTAGTCTTCAAATATAAGATCCATAATATACTATAGCCTCACACATCCTACAATTAATTATATTAATTACTCCAAAGAACACACAGTTTTTTTTTTCTTGAAAAAAAAAGTTATTAAAGAAGAGCAATTTTTAGTAACATTTTACATTTCCTGTACAGTTTTAGAAGAGTGCGCAAGAGTACCAGTTTGACTATTCTCTGACAACAGAGCGATCACAACAAGAATGAGACACCTTCCGCAAGGATAAAAAAATGACTTTTTGCGATGGATTACTCTCATTCTTCAGCTTTTTCTTTTTGCGACAGTACTTTTTGCGAGGAAGTACCGTTATAAATTTGTTTTTTCTCTCACAAAAAATATCTACATTGTTGTAGCGCGAGTACAATTTTACTAAACTATTTATAAAAAAAAATGGCTATAACAAATCCAGCTGAATCTGAATGTTCGAATGCTTTCGGTTTTACTCTAATTTACACTTGACTCTGAAAACTGAAATATGTACAACGCTTGTTCTAACCACATTAACGCCTTACCAAGTTCTATACTTTGCCCATGACCTAAACACCACTTCTGGCATCTTCCTGCTAGCCAAAGTTGACATTGCTCTAGCCACCACAACTCTCTTCAATAGCAATCTCCATGTCTTGTCTGATCTCCCTTCTCTCTGCGTCTTCATCTTGAATCGACCATCACTACTCAAGAACAAAAATGAATGAATATTAGCAATATGCATTTAGGGATGCTACTTTTTTTTCTAATTGAAACATATATACATAGGCTGTACAACTTACTTGCAGAGGGGAACTTTGCAAGAGTCTGGACGATTACAAATCGAAGCATGCAAATGCAACAGCTGCCACATTCTCTGGCAGTGAAGACAACCTCCGGGTGCTAACTTCTTATCGCACATGGTGAAGTGGCGCAAAAGGAGTTGTAACCCCTGGCACGTTCCAAACCAAGCACAAGGGCCTTTGTTCCTCTTTGAAAGGTTTCCGCTACAGGGCCCAATTTCTGTGCATCCTTCAGCGAAAATGTGTTGAAGGCAATCCATTGCCTCGTTTAGCCTCAGATATGCTTCCTGTGCTGCTCTCTGCTGTTTCCACCTTATCTTCCTCTGTGCACACATAATAACAAAATTAAGTAATTTGTTCTCCAGAAACACTTAATCTGAAAATTAAGGACAAAATACATCATTTGAACTTATCAATTGGCAACCAACCTGGTTGGTATCTTCGATGATTTGTAGGATCTCGAGCTCGAGTGCTGGATCATATCGCCTGAGAAATTGCCATCCATCAGACCTTTGCACTTCTGCAAACTCTTTAGCTATAAGCTTCATGCATTGCTGGTACAACCTCGGTGCATCGCACAGCTTAGCTACTTTCAACACATCAATTACCCTATCTGGTGTCAGCTCTGTTGCTACGGTGATCTCGCACTTCTTCTTCAGCCATCCGATTTGGTACGCATGTGCCAGCGCCAGGAGTTGCATGCCATGCTTGTCCAATATGTCTTCAGTCTCTGCTCTTGCTAATGCGGTTATTCTGATCATTGCCAATGAACTAAAAATTAATGTTCTGTGCTTTTCAATTCCGAATACAATGGTGTTCTGTGCTCTTTTTTTTTTATTATTTTTTATCATGGTATATTAGGGAGGCTTTTAGAATTAAATTTTATTTTCTGAGAGAGAAGCTGTGCGTATCTCTAGAAAAATTTTTATCAAGCTAACCAATACCTGGTAGAGTATAGAAGCTGAACAAAAGCTATAACAGCATCCGAAGGGGCACCAGGAATCCAAATTGTACAAACAGAGTTCCAACCTCTCCTTGCTCTGTCAATCTTCCTCTCCAATACCGGAGATGTCGAGGCCTGATCGAAAAAAGGACAATAAAAAATTGAAAATCAGGAAAGTACTGTGAAATGAATGAAATTCAGAAATATGAAAATTAAGCTGTGGAGTTCTCTGCTATTACAAGAATGCTACAATGTGCTAAGATGCTCTGCCCGTCGGATAATCTGACGACGATATCAGCCGGCTGTAAGTGTATTTTCCCTGCACCGTAACAACTTGTGCTGCAGTTGAATTCTGTCTTTACTCCCATTACTTGAAATTATATCGTTTCCTTTTCAATTTCTGAAAAATGTAATGTTCTTGGTTTAGTTAATTCTTTAGTGTAGAAGAGATGAATGAATGAATGAATGAATGAAGGGAGGTTTCGTTATGCTGGGGTTATATAGAAAACCTCTCAATGGATAAGAAGGAAACTTAAAATAGAGAATATATATTCCATGATACGGGAGACGCAGTGAAGAATTGTTGATGAAATGCAGACGTGGAAAAAAAATAAAAAAAACAAAGATATCGCCGTCCATGGTAGACAGCTAGAAAATGACGTGGCTGGATAAACCAGTCTAGTCAGCAAATAAATAGAGATGAACTTTAGAAGTTAGACGGTGGGTCAAACATATTATGGCTGACTAATTCTTTTTTTATTTTTTTGGAATTTTTTATTTATATTTATTCTAGTGATGGGGATGTGTTTGTATTAGCTAGCCACACAAATAGAATTAGTGTTTCATTAAGGAATTCGTATCCCCTCAGGTTACCTGACTGAGTAGAATTGAATCGGACGGTCTGAAAATAAAAAATTTAACTTGGCACGCATCTTAAAGCATTAATAATACTGTCCCATACTGCCCTCTGATCATCCACCGGCTGAAATAAAATCTGGGCCGTCTATTTCAATTGTATTGAGTCAGGTACCTAAGACTGGTTCTCTATGCTGATTGGTTTGGATGGTTTTCATTCATTTATTTGTAATTCAAAATTTATAATTGCACTATTTGCTGCCAACAAATGAATTATTTTGGTTGTTCCCACAATAGGTTGATACTTGATAAACTCAAGTCTTGACAACTGGATCTGACGTGAATTTGGTTGTCGTGTTCAATTTGCTTTAAAAAAAATAATTGAAGAAGTGTTTTACAAATAAGTTTGTATTTTGATTTAATTTTGTAGACATTTTAAGACTGAGTCATATTATCAAATATTTTAATGATTGGATTAATTATGAGATATTGTCATATTTTATTTTAAGACATTTTAAGATTGTTCTTGCGGTCGAAAATTATTTTACTTTTAATTTATTAGTATTCATCAAAGAACTAACTTTTAATTTAGCATCTCCGTATGAGAAGTGGCAAATTCAAAATTCCAAAAAAATAATTATTATTTGTGTATACTAAATAGCTAAATACCTTCACTTTTAATCCTTATTTAAAAAAAAAAAAGTGTTCATTAACATCTCTCAGAAATTGTTAATGAACACATGTGACAGGTGGAGTTGGGTTTTGGCTCTAGGCTCAGTGGGTTGAATATATTATTTTTTTTTATTGTATTTATATTTATTCATGTGAGAACATGTTCTATAAACATAAAAAAAAAAAAAAAAATTCGCCGGCTAGCTATCCATTTCTACTTTTGCTTGCATTTTTATATGTTGTTAACTTTGCTCATTTTTAATTAAAAATAAAAAATTAGTGATCATTTAATGTTGGTAAGGTATATGAACATACATTTTTATGCATTTAATAATCGTGTATATTTGGAATATTTTTAAAAATATTTCTATTATGTTTGAAACATTTGTCAAGAATGTAGCTGATTTATGATAGCCGTATATTACAGGCAACTCAAGAGTCTGGCTAGTATGATATTTGTGTCATTTCAGTCCATATAACACAAACTTCAAAACTTATCGAATCGACATCAAACGATAAATTCAAACTATTTAAACCGATCTATTTCATTAGTTGTGCGTTTCCATACAAAATTTATAATTTTTCGAATTTATTTAGTATCAAGTTAAGCGGTCAAATGTATGAGTTTTTAAGTTAATTTTAATGCATTCATTTTTAAAAGAGAATTTGATAAATTAACCTACTTTTGAAAAAGTACAAACAAAATAACTCTATAATTTTTTTGACAAAATAATCTTATGACCCCATATTTCTCTTCTCTCTCCCTTCCCTCTACCTCTCTTCCATTTACTCTAGTTTTTATTTAACTCCTAAGCATATTTATTACCATCTCTATCATACATTCAATATCATAAATCTCATCATATTTTTATCTGTAACACCTGCCTTCTTAAGATTGGCCTTTATGTGGTGTAAAAACCAACGATGAGCATGACCATCATTAGGAGAAAATACGTTACGTACCACCTCTTTATTACGAGAAAAATGATCGGATATGATGCAAACCTTCATTTCGCATGTAACAAATTCTCTCAAGGAGTAAAGAAACCATTCCTAATTATCTCCAAATTTTTTTATCACGTATTGCAAAAGCTATGGATAAAGTTCAAAAAAAAAAATTATGTATATTAAATAGTTAAATGTCTTCATTTTCAATCTTTATTTAAAAAAATAAAATAAAATTACGGTTCATTAACATCTCTCAGACTTTTTTAATGAGCACAGTCGTGTATATTTGATATATTTTCAAAAATATTTCTCTTATGTTTGAAATATTTTTCAAGAATGTAGCTGATTTATAATAGCTGTATATTACAAACAACACAAAAAGTTTGATTGTTATTAATTTTTTATGTACTAACTATGTTTAGTTATTTTCTTCTTGGTTTGTTTGTTAAATCTCAATTTATATTATCTTAAGAATATTCTAGATTTATGACACCTCATACAAAATATCTAAATATTTCTACCTCATATATATCTTCATTATTTTTCTAGATATATTTAGTCCTAGATATTTTACTAGATTTTTATAATCATCTTTTCCTCGAGATTTTCGTAAATATTTCTAGAGTTAAAGATATTTTTGCCAACATTCTATAACTTAAATTATGTTTATTCATTTTGTTCATCAATTATTGTTGTCTGCGGTGACATGCAACAATAAGAGAAATGCAACCAAAGAAGTAAAAGAAAAGAAGGCATTAATTATTTCATACTGAAATTATGCATTTAAAATAAATGGGCCACACTAATTAATTGGATTTCCATGATTATTTGAGAAACATCTTTGTCAATGGCATTATGTAATTAGATCGGAAATCTCATTAATCCGAATTAAGTTCCTCCGAGAAGAAAATTTCAAATTTGAACAGAACGTCATGTTAGCACAAACAACTACAAGTGCAGTTATTTTATACATTTTTTTTCATAGAGAACTGTATATAAATTTTTGGCACAAAAGATAGAAGGATGAGAGCAAAGTTAGAGTATGATGTGTTTAAAGTGAGAAAAATGGTACGATGGAGTCGGCTCTCTTACATAATGAAACGATTACAGTATCGACATGACACATGTATCGGTTACGTACTGTGATTTGTGTGTTCCGTGTCGTGATCATCTTTAGAAAATTTAGCACGACACACAAAAGATCTAGTCACGGCATGACACATGGTCACACGAGTCACGTGTAATTAGGACTGCTAGATTTTGATCAAATAATGAACCTTGAATAAACTAATATAAATTATGATCAAATGGTCATGCGAGTCACGTTTGGGCACAACGTGACTAACGTGGTGTGACAATTCGCGTGTCATGACCACCCCTGACATTTTGGTCACAACACGCCACATTTTTTTCCAATCTATATGTGCTCACCATGAGTAGTTTGTGAGCACAACTCCAAAAGTCTATTAGTTTGTTTTCAAATGATGAATTCAAACCGTTAAAATTCATCTATTTCATGAGTGCATGTACATATATCTTTTTTGAAGTTTCAAATTTATTTAGTACAAAATCAAGCGGTAAAAAAGATGAACTATTTATAAGTTATTTTATGTATTTATTTTCATTATTTTTTTAATCACTTGATATTGAATTAAATGAATTCAAAACTTTTTAAATTTTGGATATGCATGCATCACTCATAAAGTTAATGGATTTTAACATTTTTAATTTATCATTTGAAATCAATTAATTAGATTTTTTAAGTTGTATTCACCAACTAGCACATCCCACTCTAATTTTACTCTAAGTTTTATATAGACTATTTAATGAATATAAGTTATTGATAAATATCATGTGTCAAAATTTGTAAGCAAAATTAATAGAAACATAAATGATGTCTCGCGCGAATATTGAACTAGTCCATCAAAATTCTCATACGATCCGGATACAGTCTCATCCGATTGCATTCCTGTATTCGGACGACAAGTGTCGTAAATACGAATACGGATTCTGATACCGGATCTGGGATCCGTTAGCATGAGGCTTGGCCCAACGAAACCCAAAAACAAAGAAGACCAAAACCCTTGTTGCTTCCGATCCCTCCGGCGGCTGCCCCAATCAATCCCTCCTCCACCACTGCCACCTCCATTGACAGCAAATAAATGTCGAGCCAGTCTGCTCTCTCAGCCGTGAAGGATCGAGTGAAGGAGGGAGCGCTGAGGCGTCTGACTCTGGGCTCCTCGAAGTCGGCGGGAAGGAACTCCGCCGGGCGCATCACCTCTTATCATCGCGGCGGCGGAGCAAAGCGATCGCAGAGAAAAATTGATCTGAAGCGGAGCACCTCGGCGGTTGGGGTTGTGGAGCGGATCGAGTACGATCCCAATCGTTCCTCTAGAATCGCTCTGGTGCGATGGGTCCAAGGGGTAAAGCTCCTACGCCGGAGGAACCTCCAGAAGGTACAAGAGCTCTCTCCCCCGCCTCAAATCCTAGAATCTACCACGGCTGATGTCTCCAACCGATTTTCATTTGCGGCGTTGCCTGGTAGGGCGGATCTAGAAAAGGCAGCTTCTTCTGTACTGTACTCTTCTCTGGGTAAGGGAGAGATTCCATCCCTTCACTCTGGTAGCCACTTCAGTTTACCGAGGATAGCTTTGGCTGGAGCGAAGCCTGCTTTCTTCGCTCCTCAATTGAGAGGAAATGTAGAAGGAAAAGAAACATATTCTCTTTCTGAAATTCAAAAATGGGCATCGGATGGTGTTCTCTGGACACAGAGGATGAGGCGCCAAGCTGCTCTCTCTTGGCAGAATGATCTGAAGAAAAAACCTTCGCTTCCGGTACAAGCTAGCTGCACCATTAGCTTGCCAAAGAAGTCTATTGGTACAAGTGAAGGGTCGAAGGGAAAGGTTGCTTGTGTACCAGTATCTTACATATTGGCAAGTCACCATTGCTCGCCAGGTAGTACAGTGATGAATTGTGATTCCTCAAAACCTTCCAAAAGCAGCTCGATGCGACCTGGCAATAGTACATTTTCTGCTTCTTCGGATAATCAGTACGATATAGTTGATCAAAATTCAAAAGTTGGCAATTGCATACCACTAGCCGATGTACGGATTGGAACATTGGTGCATGATATCGAATGCCGCCCCGGTCAGGGTGGGAAGATGGTTCGGGCAGCAGGTACTTGTGCTAAAGTAATCAAGGAGCCAGGTGCACAGTGTGTTCTGCGCCTTCCTTCAGGTGCTGAGAAGATCGTCGATTCACGATGCCGTGCTACCATTGGTGTAGTCTCTAATCCCAGCCATGGCATGCAAAAACTCAGAAAAGCGGGGCACAGCCGATGGTTAGGCAGACGCCCTGTTGTTCGTGGTGTTGCAATGAATCCAGTGGATCATCCCCATGGTGGAGGTGAGGGGCGTACCAAAGGAGGTAGACCTTCAGTTTCACCTTGGGGGAAGCCCACTAAAGCAGGATACCGGTCGCCAAGCGTGGCAAAACGTAAAGCAGCTTAGTTTATGGCGGGACAGGTCATATGAAATGGAGCTTTTTTTTTTTTTTTTTTTTTTTAGAATTGAGAAGAATAAAGAACAGATGTTGGTGGAGGGAGATTGATGCAGCCACCCAGTTGTGAAATAGCCAGCGGCCAACAAAAGAGTAATGTTTTCATTCCAGTGATTGTTATTAGTATTTTCTTTTTCCTTCAAGTTTTTGCACAAACTTAGATCTTCATCAGAACTGATTTAGTGGGTTATTTCATTTTGTAACTTATGTTAACTCTGGTTCTGGTACTGATGTTCTGTTTGAGAAATGGTTTTGGAGGGCAATCCTGACTCATTCTGGAAACAAGGGAATTTTCTTGATACATTTTTTGCTGTTTTTGCTATTTCTTTCCCTGTATGTTTGTAGACTTTATTGTTCATAATTGGACAAGGTGATGTATTCTCACCAGTGTATTGAATTATATATTCCAATTAAGTTTACAAGAGAACTCATGTTAGCAAAACTCTTTTAAGTAATTTGAAATATTGATGTGGAATTGTAGATCATAAGCTAACTCGTTGTAATTCAATGGAAGTTCCTTGTAAAACAACCAATATATATATATATATTACCATTGTATACATCAACTTTTGCTATACCTAGACTTTTCTAATGCTAATACCAACTATGAGTATATGGTTTATCTCCATCTACTTTCTTCCCATGCACTTTGCGCATGACTTGGCTACCACTTCTGGCATCGTCCTGCTAGCCAAAGAAGACATCACCTTGGCAGTGGCCACCTTCTTTGCCAGCAATCTCCATGTCTTGTCCAACTTCTCTGCTTGAGTTTTTGTCTTGAAATGACTGTTAAATCGACAAGGAAATAAAGTATTAGTTTTGTTCGATCTAAAAAATTATTAGAGGGATACTACAGTGTAGGCAAAAATATTGTTGGTTTTCATATCTGATGTGTTTTTTTAGATTATGTTAGGGAGAGAAAAAATGATGAAGGTTGCAGTAAAGCAATTTCAAAATATCAGTCAATTGTATAATTGACCAAAAAAAAACCGCAATGGCTAGAATATATATTGTATGATTTTTCTACTTTCTACTAAAATAAAACCATACAAAATATTATTTTTCATCTACTGTAATTTATTTATAATTGTCCAAATTTACTTCTTGGTAATTGTTCATGTAACAAAATAAATAATGCAAGACTATAATCTGAACTACTTGCAAGTATAGCATTGGATTTTCACTAATTACCTGCAGAAAGGAACCTTGCAATGTTTTAATTCGTTGCATGTGGAGGAGTGGAGGCGAAACAACTGCCATGCTCTCTTGCAACGGAGGCAGCCTCCTGCCTGTGCCAGCTTCTTGTTGCATGTTGCAAAGTGTTGTATCAGTGATCTCAGCCCCTGACAACTATCGGACTGGGTGCACGGCTCTCTTGTCTGTGTGCATCCATCAGTGAAGATGTGCTGGAGGCAATCCATGGCTTCGCTCAGTTGTTGGTATACCTGCTGAGCCGCTCTTTGCTGCTTCCATCGTTTTTTCCTCTGTAAATTTGAGTTTGCCAAATAAGTGTCTTACTACTAAGAAATTCAACACAGTAAGCAAAATCTAGGAACTTTTAATGTCATAAAATTAAGGCAAATTATTTCTGAGTTCCAAAACAGAAAGTTCCTAGTTCATCAATTTTTTATCACAGATTAATATTGTTTGATATATTCTGAAAAGATCTTAGATTTAAAATTGTTTCACACAACTCACGTGAAGAAAATGAGTAATAAGGACAGCCATAGAAGTCAATAGACAATAGCTGGAAAACCACTTTTGTTTTTGTTTTTTTGGTTAGGACCTAATTATAAGACAACGACAGGAACGGTCTCCTTTTGCTTTCAATTGGATGCAGCTGCAGTACCTAATAATTTTGTTTGACCATGAGAAGCACATTGAAAGCGACATGAACGATCTCTCTTGCCATGAACAAGATTTTACACAAAACTTGTCCTATTGCCAAAGTGAGACATTCTCTTTCTTATGACAACGATGATTTCTGAATTTTGAACTATTTTTGTGGCACTGTTTGCTAGATGCATTGCAGATATTTTTTGGGACTAATTTACGAAAATATCATCAGATTTTTCATTTCATCTCCCTGCCTATTTGCTACTGTTTCATAGTAAAAGTAAATTCGCCACAAAAGATAGAGATCGGTTCAGATTAAGAAATCATTTTGCTTTTAGAAACCAATTGACAATTGGCCATAGATCATCACAAAGAATGGGGGCATGAATCCTATATAATCTAATAGATTTTTATTGTACTATTCATGAAAGCGACATAAATGATATCTCATAGGAAAGGATCGATACAAATTTCTGATAAGCAATCCTACATTTCCAAGATATTTATGCGGACTAAATTGTAACAACCATCAATATCACCAGATTTTTTTTTTTCCATAGGTATAGTTTCACCAATCAGATTCTCACTTCGTGCTAAAGTTTCATGACAAATATTTAAGATAAATCCAATTTCAGCCCAAGATTAGGTGGCACCAAACCGTAAATATACCTTTTCAATATAACACCACTGTGCAAATAGACCTTGTTTTTTAAAATTAATATGTTGTTCAGATCTTATCAAGAACAAAATTAGAGTATGATGCGCTCATTCAAAAGATTATTGGATTGATTTCGAATTATAAATTCAAACCATTAAAATCCATATAATTCATGAGTGATGCATGCAAATGCAAAAATTTAAAAATTTTGAATTTATTTAGCACATAGTCAAGCAGACAAATCAAAATTATTTTATGTATTAATCTTTCATCATTTTTTTAACTGTTTGATTATGTATTAAATGAATTTGAAACTTAAATTTTTTTGCATGCATATGCATTACTCACAAAGTAATTAGATTTCAATAGTTTGAATTCGTAATTTGAAGTCAATCCGATAGTTTTTTTTTATGTATGCTTGCCAATCTTTTTTTGTGAGCATATCACACTCTAATTTTGCTCTCTTATCAATTATGAAATACAGATTTTTATGTACATACAAGAAATTTAGCACATGTACAAATTCAAAATCTAAAAGATGCAACGAACCTCGTCAGAATCCTCCACGAATTGAAGAATCTTTAGCTCGAGTACCGTATCGTGCCTCTGCACAAACTTCCAGCCATCTGATTCCTGCACAGCCAAGAAATCCTTCGCCACCAGATGCATGCACCGCTGGTACAGCCTCGGTGCGTCACATAATTTGGCGAGCTTCAACACATCTACTGCTTTGTCGGGTGTCAGTTGCACTGCCACTGCTGCTTCACAGCTTCTCTTGAGCCATGGTACACGGTATTTGTGTGACATGGCGAGGAGCTGGAGGCAGTGCTGGTCCATTACATCCTCAATTTCCGGAGAGGATAGTGTGGCCATCCTGGATAATTTAATCAGGATTTGTGAGGTTTATATTTACGAATAATTGCAAGAAATTGATTCTACTGAAGGGAAATTCAAAGGAAATTTTATTGTTAATTGAAATTGGATAGGGAAATTGGAATAACAAGAATAAGAATATACCAGGAGGAATAGAGGAGCTGAACAAAGGCAATAACAGCATCAGATGGTACACCTAGTATTCTAATTGTACTGTCAGTATTCCAGCCTTTTCTGGCACGATCGATCATCCTCTCTAAAACCGGCGATGCCGATGACTAAAACAGAAAATCAATAATCAGAATTGACACATCAGTTTATAAATCAACTATAAGTCTATAATAATCATCAATTCTTAATTGCTCAATTACCAGAACGCTGGAATGAGCAGCAATGGTGTTTCCATCAGAGGTCACGATTTGCACATCAGTTGGCGGTACCATATCCGTACCATCCTCGTGTGATTTGCGGATGCAATTATTAGTGCTTTTTACTCGCATTTTTCGAAGTTAACCTCAGATTTTAGCACGCGATCGAACTGAGCTTCTGTGTTGTTTAGGAGAGAGAGGAAACGAAAGAGATGGGACTTGAGAGAAGAGAAGAGAGAGATCTACCCCTCAACCGAGGTTAGATATATATAAAGAAATTGAATAGGAGGTGAGCACAAGGCGACAGCGACATCGTTACCATGTCGCGAGAACATTTTTTTAAGAAGAAAAGGTTGGCAACTATTTCAATTATTTTGGAGGTAAAAATTTCTAGAAATGACGTCACCTACGAAGAATCCGTTTCGACAACAGCTAACAGAGTGCGAATATAACGCCGAGTCAAACAAATTAGGAGACTTGATCGATCGTTGGATGGGTAACACGTGGATTATCAGTTGGATTTCATAAGTTTATTAACGGATAGGATTTTTATCCGAAAATTTAAAATACTAGCGCGTGCCACAGCGTAGGCTCAGTTGTATTTGTATACGCGTTAGATTTATTTTATTTTTTTTCCTATTCTTTCTCTTATTGTTAAGGAGATTTGATGGGTACTTTGAGAATATAATTGGTTGATATAAGTTGCATTGCGTATCGTGCGGTTGAGAACTCAGTATTCTTTTCCTCAACCATATTAATCTGAATTTGATAAATGATAATTAATTATTAATAAGATAGCTGTGAGCCTGTGATGCACGGTACCTAAACCAATCCTTTCTTATCAATGTGGACCCCAGAGAGAGAGAGCATGATTAAATCATGACTGGTTTCTGAGAAGGAGCATGTACAATGCGCCAACAATTCTATTTTAATAAAGAAAGAATAAATTACTTGTTTCGATCCTGGTCCATGTTTGTTCCTTGTCAGATCCAACCTGTTTTTCAGTAACAGATTTTCTGTGGCGCTCACGATATAACCATCTTTCCAATGACCTTCTGTACAAACTCATAGTCACAAGATCCACGAATTATTCATGAATAATTCGTTTTTTTGGTGATGGCGAACCGAACGCTGAATTATTTAGTTGATCAAACTTTGACCAAATTATTCACGGATAATTTGTGAATTTTACAAATTTTTCCATAACTTTTTTCAAATTTTTTCCTTGTTAGATTGGAATTTCTGATCTAGATAATTTCGAATCATTTCCAAATTATACCCGAATCACAAATTTTTGACCCTCCCGAACCGAACTTGAATTATTCAATTGTCACTATGATACAGAGTGTGTTTCCCTTGGATATTAGAGGAGTGCAATAATAAACAGACGATCCGGATTAATTTCAACTGGATCAAACTCAATCCAGTTCGTATAAAAACTATAGAAGTCTGTTTTAATTTTGCACCTCAAGAATTCAAAAATAAGTTCAATCTTTCTCTAGGATTTTTCAATGATGCGTTTTCCCCTCTTTTTTTTTAATGAAAATAACATTTATGTCTCTATTTTGTCATTGATATTAAAAGTTAAAAGTTATACAAGAGTGCAATGAAAATAAAAAGGTAAAAACGTTCAAAAGTTGCGAGTGGTTTTGCAACAATACTTTGATTCCTATGTTGGAATTTATAAGAATGAAAAATTGGAATTAATCGGTGTTTAAATATACATTGATGGCTGAGGAGTTATGAAACAATATTTATTTTTTGCCACAAAAAAATTGAAACAATATTTATAGGACACTAAGTTTTACGGAGAGTGTTCAAAACTTCAAATCACCTCAAGTATTTCATGTCTCATTATGTCTTTATAATATCAATTTGAACTGTTTAACATGATATCAATATTAAAATTGATATAATTAAAATATGTTTGAAGACCAAATTTTAAATTATTTGAAAAAATATTATATTTTCATATTGATATAAAATTATTGTTTTTGGATGCACTCGCTGACTGTGCACCGATTTTTTTTTAAGTTTTTTCATGTTGTGTTTGAATTATGGGACCAAGTCTTTTTCCTATTCTATTATGTTTTATTATATTTTGTTCTGTGGTATTTATAATTATATGTTCGGATCAAATTAGATGGAGAAATTATAGAAAATAAAACATGCTTAACAAATAAAATTTTGTATTAAGTTTGAACTAAAAATTACTACAACAGTTATACACACAATTTGATCAACGTTTTATACTACTAATTATGTGCACAACATAACTAAACTAAAAAAATGGTGTACAAGCTGAGCTGGCACACACGTCAAAATCCGTGCATGAAATGGGGTAGCGTGGATGGTGGTTTTTGAATTTTAAAGTTTAGAATGGTAACTAATTTTGAATTTTTTGGTAACTAAAAAAATTTCGTCACCACAACTAATACCACTAACTTACACCCTATCATCATTTTCAAAATCTTGCTCCACTTTTTCTGATTATATTAATTTTCTATGACTACTTTAATCATAGCAAGGTTCAAATAATATTGTCTGTGATTGACTGAGCTATCAGCATCATAAAAGTCTTTAGTCTAGAAAAATTTATGTGACCTAAGATACTAGCTTTAATAAGTATTTATTTGGTTAACATAAAAAAGACACTTTAATCCAAGAGCCTCGTGATTTGTTTAAAGTCCCACCAATAAAATCATGTATAGGTGTAATCCGAATGGCAAATAGCTCAAGAATAAATATCAAAGATGAAATGGAAATGAACAAGTCGGTATTATATATTCCGACAAGGAGAGAGATCAGACAAGTAATAAACAATAGATATTCACAAGTGGGTAAGTGGGTGCTATTCTATGCCAAGTTGTCGAAATTTTTATTTGTACCATACAGCAACACAAAAACACCACAGTTTGGTGAGAATTTCATATTCATTTAGGCCGTTAAATTGTTTAGTGGCCTCAAAGACTGAAGGCCATCAATTGATTCTGCAGTTTCAGTCTAAGACCCTCCAAATAATTTAACATCCCTCCTTTTTTTACACTAAGGACAAGAGTTATCATTTTGCACAAAGGACAAAGGATGACGGACATTGATTCAAATGGTATAATTTGTCCGTTAAAAAAATTTATGTTAAAAAAAAAAGGCTGCTAAACCATTTGGAGGTTCCTAGAGGTGCAGGATCAACTGACGGCCTAGATGATTTTCGAATTCTCTTAAAATTAGAGTGTTTTGGTTTTTTTTTATTATGGTATAAATAAAAATTTCGGGGGAAAACAACTAAATAAGGTAGAATAATATTTTTTTTTTCAAATATCATTTACTTTTTGTGTATACAAGGTTTTTTTTTTTGAATAATTATAAGAAACTCTCCACTCCCATCCCCCCATTTTTCCCGCACTCTCTTACTTCCTTAACTACCATATATCCCCCCACTAATTTCACTAAAAGTTTCATTTTATCCCCGCATTAAATTAGGCTGTCATTTAATATCAATCCCCGCATTAATTATGCCTTCCTCTAATAACAATTCCCGCATTAATTATGCCTTCCTCTAATAACAATTCCCGCATTAATTATTCCTTTAAAAACAATATCTGCATTAATTATACTGTTATCTAATAACAATCCCCGTTAATAAATACTTATCTGTTAATTGATGTTCTAAAAAATATTTATCATTATTTCTGAGAAGTATTTACCTTTGTAACATAGAGTATTTATTCATATAACATAGAGTATTTATCATTATGTTTGAGAGTATTTATCATTGATATTTTACTGTAAGTTGCAATTATGTCTAAGAAGTATTTATCTATGTAATACAAAGTATTTATCCATGTAATATAAAGTATTTATCATTATGCATGAGAGTATTTATTATTTATGTTTTACTGAAAGTTGCAAGTATGCTTGAGAAGTATTTATCCATGTAACATAAAGTATTTATCCATACAATGTAAAATATTTATCCATATAACATAAAGTATTTATCATTATGTGTCAGAGTATTTATCATTGGATGAGGGGATTGTTTATTTAATGGTCTCCAGATGTGCGGGGATGATTTAAAAAAAAAAAAAGAAATTTTGTGCGGGGACAATTAATGGATTGATTTATTCTTTCATAAATAGGGATCATTGCATAGGGTTTAATACCTGACAAATTCAAGTTAAATACTTTGATGCTTCAAGTTAAATACTAACAGTTTTTTAAACGCTCATTAATGATTGAGCGGTCCCCCCATGTTTAATGGTCCCCAATTGTGCGGGGACGATTAAAAAAAAAAGCAAATTTTGTGCGAAGACAATTAATGAATTGATTTATTCTTTCGTAAATAGAGATCACTGTAGAGGGTTTAATACCTGACAAATTTAAGGTAAATACTTTGATCATTCAAGTTAAATACCCGCAGTTTTTTAAATGCTCATTAATGATTGAGCGGTCCCCCATGTTTTTTTTGGCAGTATCTGCGGGGATAAATACGGGGTGGAGGCTGCGGGGATTGTTATCAACGTCCTTTTTTTATCTCTAATTCCAGTAAATTACCTAGTGGTAATTTGGTATTAGTGATCAAATTGACCATTCATTTCATACAATTATAATATTTTAGCTCCATAATCCATGTTCTTAAACACGTATATCTATTTTTGCACATATTTTACTCGATGTATCTCAATTTGCAATTATATTTGAAAATGAGACAAACATATGCAAGTTTTGTGGCTACCAGGTTATGTTTAGTGTTCGATATAAATATCGAGCTAGAATTTAATTTACATGAATTAAATATTCGAGTTATTTGAATATTATTTTTATTCTTGGATCAGTAAAAAGCTAGAAAATTTGTTGCAAATGGTTTTTTACCAAATTTGTCTAAACAAAATAATACGAAAGTTTAGTATTCAGCTTATATGATTTAAGATATAATTTACATGTGTTTATTTATTACTTAAGTTATATATATAATTTACTATGAAGAATTAACAAGTTTCAGCTAGGGTGTAGCTTGCTTCCCATCTCACGAGCTAGCTCAGTCAGACATCAATTTGTGAATTTGTGTATATTTTATACTGTCTAGTTCAGTATAATTTACTATGAAGAATTAACGAGTTCCAGCTAGGGTCTAGCTTGCTTCCCCGCTTACGAGCTAGCTCGGTTAGACATCAGCTCAATTCAAAAAGTTTATAAATTTTATTTCCTTCTTAAAACAAGATCCAGCCAGACCCAGCGAACCAGTTCGTCAAGTCACGAGCTAGCTTGGTTCAACTTGTGACGATTTCAAGTTGAAATTTCAACTCGGACCTCTAAAATCAGTTCGCTCGTAACTCGAACGAACCAGCTCGTAACAAATTCAAACTGATCCTAGTTCGTGAAGAGGCAGTTCCTTGCCAACCCCGCCTACCAACCATAAGTTGATTCGGCTAACTTCGGAATTGGTGAATAGATGTCAAGATCAAGAAGACCATTTCCGAAAGGAGAAAAAAAAAATGAATTTTAGTTTTTAGGACCAAGATTTCAAAAGTAATTAATGTGTACAGGTGATTTATGACGGCATACATCCCGGTGGTCCTTATCATCCCCTTTTCCTCCTCTTGTTTGTTTGTTAGTTTTTTATTATTTTGAGAGGTGGTCCTTATCGTCTCAAAACAAAAAAAGGACTAAAAAGGACAGCGTTGGTTTGATGGTACTTGGTGGAGAATAGACTCCGTTCATAATCGGACGGTTGATATGTGTTAACTCAGAAAATCTTTTTTGAGTTAATGCAGGCGATGCGGACTCGGTTCGTACCCGGTGGAGGACCCCTTTGTAATTTTGTACAGGTGTATAATTGTATGTGTTGGCTTTATGAGATGCATAAATTAGTTTGGCGAAATTGGCACGAAATATCAAATATCTCCAAATTGACAAATTCTCATCACATCAAAATCGTACACCGTACCTATTTTTGGATGTAAATGATAAGCCCATGTAACTATTAACAAAGAATTTATTATTACAAAATGCACTAGTTGAGTTACATTTAATACTAGAATTGTTTGCTTTGAGAAAAGAAATATATTCATTGAAGAAAATTATAGAATTTTACAATGAGATTACGTATAAATTGTATTTAACAAATTTCTGGAAGAAATAGATTTGTATTTGTACTAAATATAATTCTCTATATAGTTTTTAAGTTATTTTAAAAAAAAATCGTTACACCTTTCAGAGAAAAAAACAAAGGGAAAAAAAATGAGATATGATCAGATTTTTTTTGTAACTTCATGTAATTTGAACCTAAAATAAATCCCAACTGACTTTGAATCTAGCTATTTAGATTGGGGGAAAAAAATCCTTAGGATATTTTGTTTGAGATCCAACTTGTTCTACTTTTTTCTTTTTTTAGTTACAGTGACAGTGAAAAAATAAGGGGGGCGTACCTATCCCTATCTTTGATTTTTCTCTCAATAAATGCCAATATACATCGATTTCACAACTGTTATGATTTGTTTCTTGTGCTGGGATTTTTATGTTAGCTTTTATCTTCTTTTACTTCGAAGTGTTCATTTTGATTTCTGAAGCAAAATCATCCAAGAAAATCTGTGCAACCTGAAATTTATACAAAGAAAACAAAATTTTGGATTTAAAAATGAACATATACCTTAAGAACCTCAGACCTGTTAAAAGATCTGCATAAATCCTTAGAACAATATTGTTATTAATTTATTTTCAGATGCACCGAACCAATTTTTTTTTTTTAATGAATATTGGGATACAGAGGTTTCTACGAAAAAAGAATACTCAAAAACAAAGAGATGGCATAAAAGCCCATGTTTTATCTTTTTTTTTTACTAGTTAAGTGTTCATGTATTGCAACAGAAATTTAAATATTGTTTTGATAATTTTCTTTAGATGTTCTTAATTTTGTATTTGATTTTTTTATCATGTCTTAGTAAATAATAAGAGCCAACGATAATTTTAGAGCTTGATAATATATTATTTATCTACATTATTAGTAAATAATTTTAGGGGAGATAATCAATTATAAATAACTCTGAAATAAAATTATTAATAAAAGTTTCATGCTATGCCGTACTAAACAAAAGAACACTGCATCCAAATGTCACTTTCTTTCCTAAAAACTACTAAAATTATGATACATCTGAGGAGAAAATTTGGTGATGTTAAAGGTAAATTGCATAAAATGATAGTTATGTGAGACTTAATTGAAATAAATGACAGTTTAATTAGAGGCAAACAGACCAAGACACTCTGGTATAGTACCAAAATATATTTAACTTACCCTAGTAGTAAATACAAAGAAATTAGTCAAATGATAATGGAAGTAATAACCTTTGCATCATGAAAAACAGCACTAAATGCATACATTCTATTATAAAATATCAACGCTATGATGATCCTGTCAGATTATTTAAGGTCAGTTTCAGAAAAATTATTAACAGAAGAATGAAATTAAACCATAATAATTACTCGTTTGATTGACAATTTAAATAATACCAGGCTAGCGAAAAGAGAAAAGGAAAGAGGGAGGGAGCCAAGAGAGAGAGCACGTGGCCGTCTCTTTGAGGAACTCTCGCATCAGAGCCGTCGTCGTTCTCCTTGGCCGCGAAATGGAAACCCTAGAGGCGCTGTCGTTGTCCTTCTCTCTGCTCCTCTCACTCTCTCTCTCTCTCTCTCTCGTGTGGTGTATGGAGAAAGGAGATTGATGCTTCCAAAAGAGTATGGTGCAAAGTTTCAGTACAATAAGATGTACCTTTTAACCCTAAATACACTTTTGGTTTAAATTGCAAGTGCACAATTCTATCAAAGTAGTATTTGAGGTATCGATCCACATGGAGTATGATAAAAACTTAGTTTAAACTTTAATAATAAATTTCAGAAAAATAAAATAAAGTAAAGTGCAATAAAAGTAAATTGGGGGGTTTGTTCTAACAATTCCTAAGGTTGGGTTCAATACCCAAAAGAAAGGAGTTTAAAATAATAATTGTAAATAAAAGTAAAATAAAGGAATTGGTTTGCTTTCAAGATTTAGAGATCTAGAGGTCTTTGGTCTACAATTCCTTGCTAACTCTATTAGTTCGGTATTTGTTTGAATTCATGTATGATTTGACGAGATTTCTAACCTCATATGTTATTAAGGGTTACTTTCATAAATTAATAACGTGCCTAGGTAACTCGAACTTCTCAATGAAGTTCCCCACCCTAGCTACCTAGACTTATAAGCTCTTGTTAATCTCTCCTCTCCTCAAATATTGGTACTTCGCAATTAAGTCCATCATACCAATACCAGATTTGAATTGAGATGTCCTAATTAGGGTTTGACTTCACGATTAGGTTCTTCACCAAATTCCTAACCTTAATTTCTATAGTTCCGGCTTATATTAAATTGGTTACAATCTTAACCTAAACCTAAGGTATTTGCATTCATAGTTTGGTACTATCATATTGATCACAGTCAATTTTGGTTCTTTCGAATCCAAAACGGGATACTACAATTCAAGTACTAACTATGTAATTAATACAAATTATTAAATTACAGAAATTAACAATCAAATCTCATAAAACAATCATAATAAAAACAAATAACCGAATAAAATAGAATTATACAAGTTCATGCATTGACCTAAACCCCTAGAGAGAGAACTACTCCCTCATGGAGAGATCCATTACAAAAATTGGCAAAAGTAAGAAGAAATGAATTACACCCTTTGACAAATCAAAAACCTCTATCTTACTGACTTCTTGCTCAGGAAACCCTTCTTCTCCTTGCTTGAAAGCTTTCCTTTCTCCAGAATTTATCGCTAAGTATTGTGTGTGTGTGTAGAGAGAGAATGAAAGAATGAGGGATAATATGAATGGAGAATGAACACCCCCTTTTATAGCCAAAGACCATACCCAATTAAGAGCCTAGAAAGTGGAGTTAGTGGGTGCTATATTTGGATTATTTTTCAGGATTCCCTGTCCACATTTAACTGTAACACACGTCCATGAAGTGCCAAAAATAGAACCCGTGTTGAAACTGTGTAAATTTGGTATTTCTGCGGCTCCAGTGCGGATGGCTGATCCGCACTGCGGGTGGTCTCATCCGCATTGGCTCTAAGTTTCCTTATTTAACTTCTGCGAATTAGTTGAATGCGGATGATAGTGCGGATGGCTGATCCGCACTGCGGGTGGATTCTGCTTTTCAAACATGTTCTGAAATCGGCTAAGTATTGAGTGCGGCTGGGCTCATCCGCACTGCGGGTGGAACTTCATCTGCACTAGGCTCGGGAAAATTCCTGCGCAGCGCTTGGATGTTGGAAATGCGACTAAGTCCTCAGTGCGGCTGGGCTGACCCGCACTACGGGTAGTTTGATCCGCACTGGTGGGTATTTTCGCCATTTTTCATCATTTCCTGCAATGAAAAGCCAAACAACCGTAGTAACTTGATTCTAGATATATTTAAATCACTTTATATTAAAAATACAAGATATTTGGGGTTGTTTTTATAATAAAACCTAGATTAAATGTGTATATAATTTATGCTTATCAGAGATGCCTAGTCGATGGTTCGAAAAAAAGGAAAGAGATGCGTATTCGCGTTGGGAAGAAGCGAAGATAGGAAACGCGTTCTTCTAAGTTGTCTTAAATGATGCAATTTTCATGTGTCTTTTCATGTAATCAGTACGTTTTGAACTAAATTTAAATTTCTACACGATTGACAACATAAAATAGATACATAAAATCGAAATTAATGGTTAATGGCTGAGATTGAACTATATTTTTTATGAGTGGCTCAGATTTTCTCTTGACAAATAGAGGGTTGGATCTCAAAAAAATATATGTTGTATTATAGTAGTCCCGATATTTTGTGATTTTAAAGTTTACACAGTTAATTTAAACCATTCAACATGATCTTTATATGAAAATATATTTGAAGATCAAAATTTACATTTTGTTGAAAATATTTACTATTTTTTTATAATTTTTAAAAGGAACCTAATAATTGCTCCTCCCAGATTCAATCTCCGATCAAATTTCTTGACTCAAACTATTATTGACCAAGACCACCTTTTAGAAGATCGCTAGTACATTTACAACTGGTTTTAGTCAATGTGTGCAAGGCTTTAAACCTAACATATAAAGTCTTTAAACCTATTATATCAAGTTCTTATACATAGCATATTGAGAAAAGAAAACAACAACACAAATGTAACTAAAAAATACTTTATCATGTAACTCATTTGAAAAAAACAATC
The DNA here is from genome assembly GCA_033356055.1 of Carex pumila. Classification (NCBI taxonomy): domain Eukaryota; kingdom Viridiplantae; phylum Streptophyta; class Magnoliopsida; order Poales; family Cyperaceae; genus Carex; species Carex pumila. The sequence continues at coordinate 198,217 of JARJHM010000295.1, forward strand.
GAGTAGAAGATATTCGTAGTTTTAGATTTGTTAAATTTCTCACAAATCATTGAAAAAATGAACGGTGTTGACTGGAAAAAAAAATTGAAAGAGTGGGTGCACATCTTTAAAATGTTCAAAATGTAGTCTTTATACATAGCATATGAAATCTTTAAACCTACGCGTACAAGTTTTTGAACCTAGCATATGAAGCATTTAAATCTAGCAGATCAAGTTTTTTATATGTAGCAAATTAAGAAGAAGAAACAAAATAACAACACAATTATAACTCAAAAGTACTTAATTATGGATCTCATTTGAAAGAGAACATTGATTAGAAGACGTTTATAGTTTTAGATTCGCAAAATCTCTCACAGATCGTAAAAAAATGGACGAGAATGATTGGAGGGAAAAAAAATAGTTAATCGTTAAAGTAGTTTGCAGTGGGGAGGGGAGTGTGAACGGCATTGAGGATCATAGTCACAAGATTTGCAAATAATTTTTTTTTGTGATGCCAAACTGAACGCTAAATTATTCGGTTGACCAAATTATTCGTGAATTTTACGATTTTTTCATGAATTTTACGAATTATTCATGAATTTTTCTAGAATTTTTTCCATAACTGTTTTTTTTTTTTTTTGGTTCCCTTGTGGAATTGAGATCTTTGGTTCGAATAATTTCAAATCATTTCCGAATTATATCTGAATTATTCCAAAAGCATAAATTTTTGATCTCGCCGAATCAAACCCGAATAATCCATTTGTCACTATGTTGGAGATGGATGCTTGGGATCCAACTTGTTCTATTTTTTATTTATTTTTATTTGTGTGCCAGTGTCAGTGAAAAAATAAGGGGGAAGGACCTATCCATATCTTCGATTTTTCTCCCAAGAAATGCCAATATACATCAATTTCACAACTGCTATGATTTGTTTCTTGTGCTGGGATTTTTTAGTTAGTTTTTTTCTTCTTTTACTTCGAAGTGCTGATTTTGATTTCTGCAGCAAAATCATCCCAGAAAATCCGGAAATCACATCCTCTCCAATACCTTATAAGGGAATCATTTACAATTACTAGATCTGGACTGTTCTTTTTAACTTGGCACGAATCTCAAAGCCCAATATACTGCCCTTATAGTGACTCGAATCTCAAACCAGTTGAGATATAACTTCAAACCGTAAAGGGAGAGTAATCCTCTGCAATACCTGAGAGGATACAAATCCGTACAGCTCGAAATTTATACAAAGAAAACAAAATTTTGGATTTAAAGAATAAACATATACCTTAAGAACCTCAGACCTGTTTAAAAGATCTGCATAAATCCTTAGAACAATATTGTTATTAATTTATTTTCAGATGCACCGACCCACATTTTTTTATTAATGAATATTGGTATACAGAGGTTTAGAAAAGAAGTTTCTACGAAAAAAGAATACTAAAAAAAACAAAGCGATGGCATCAAAGCCCATGTTTTACCTTTATTTATATTTTGCAATTTTAAAGTTTACACAGTAGATCTGAATGGTTCAAGGGGATCTCCATATTTAAATTTACTCGGATACTAAAATTTACATTTTGTTTAACATGTTTACTATTTTTTTTTAATTTAAAATTACTATTTTTTATGGTCCATACTACATAGTGATGTTCTAAAATTTTAAAAATATAGTAATTTTTTTCTTAAGAAAACGTAAAATTTATTCTTCATACACATTTTTATATGAAGATTATATTGAATGGTTTGGAGCAACTGTTTGGATTTTAAAAATGAACGAAAATTAAAACAACATTTTTAGAAAATTCTAAATGCGTGTTGCATGCTGCAACAATAAAGCTTTGACCTCTCTCCAAAAAATGATAACAACGAAAAAACACAACAATTTATTTGATAATAAAGTAATACTTAGATGTGATATTCTCTTTCTGAATTTCTCGGCAGATTTGATATCAATTGAGATTTTACTCTCTCTAATAATCATGAGCTTCTTCACACGTATCTGGTTTGTTACAAAAACATTAACAGAACCGACAACAGGAAACTTGAGCTTTGAAGTGGACTTGAGAGAAAACATCGGCTATCTTTGGGCCTAATTGGGCTTTCATCTTAAATTCTCTGATAGCGTAATGTCTAATGTCTATACCATTTAGATGAGACTTTTTCTTTAGGAAAAATTGTTTTTATGCCACTCTAAAATATGAAATTTAAAAATTTATCACCTCAAAACATTAAATTAGCTAATTGTCTCTCCAAAATTATTATATTTAGAAAATTATCACAATTATACATATAATTCAGATATTTGATTAAATTTGCTGAAAAATAGTGTATAATAAAACATATTTCGATATTTCCAAAATTACCCTTTTATCTCTTCACACCTCATCTCCTCCGTTAACTCTTTTATTCTCTTCCGACTCTCTCTCTCTGTCCTCTCCTTCCGCCTCCTGGGTTTCTCCTCTCCATCTCGCAACGAGGCAACTTCAATCTTTCTTCACGCTTTCCCAGCTGCTCTCCGGTTCCTATCCGTCTCTCCTCTACCACACTCAACCGCTCAGTATCTCCTCTGATTCTCGCGCTGAACTCCCTTGGCCATCCCCTCTCCGACCCTCTTTCTCTCTCCGTTGTAGTGTGTGTATGCCTCCTCGGGCTCAACTCAATTTCTAGAAGTGCTTTGTTTGCTGATATGGAATACCAGTTTATAATTTGTTTTGTAAACTTTGCTTACACTTGTAATTCCAAAAGGAAAAATCATTGTTGTATTTGGGATTCAATAAGCTTCTAAAATGCATAATTAGGCTACTGAAGCATATTTTGTCAAAAGGCCTCCATAAATTTGGTTTTATGTACAAACCCCTTCAAATTGTGTTTTACATGTGAACTTTTGTACCTTACTGTATTGCCTTATATTGTGTTCAGCATAAGTATCACCTCTTAATTTTCAATAAACATTACTAATCCTTTCTAATCCATACTATGCGGTTTTATTCTACTGATTTGAGTGATTCACATTTGAAATTAGTAAGATGTTTGTCATTTTTGATTGATCTAATTTCTTTTGATAGGCATCAAACTCTTTAAAAATGTCATCTTGTATCGATGGGGACGAGATTAATGACCCATTGCAGTTGCGGGTAATTTTTTGTTCTTTTGTTGATTTACAATTTTCACTTCCATTGTAGAAAAACTAGATTGTGATCAATGTCTCTTATGTTGTACAGGTAGATATCACTGATCCTTATACGTATTGCATGAATCCATTAGAAGATGCAATTAAGCCGTATATCGGCATGGACTTCCGTACGCCCGAAAAGACATACACACACTACAATGGAGAGAGGCAGAGGGCCAGAGAGGGGATGGGCAAGTGAGTTCAACGCAAGAATTAGAGGAGATACTGAGCGGTTGCGAGATGGAGAGGAGAAACCCAAGAGGCGGAAGGAGAGGACAGAGAAAGAGAGTCGGAAGAGAATAAAAGAGTTAACGGAGGAGATGAGGTGTGAAGAGAGAATGGCAATTTTGAAAATACCAAAATACGTTTTATTATACACTACTTTTCAGCAAATTTTAATCAAATATCTGAATTATATGTATAATTGTGACAATTTGCTAAATATAATGATTTTGGACTGGCAATTAGCTAATTTAAGGTTTTGGAGTAGCAAATTCCTAAAATCCATATTTTGGAGGGGCATAAAAACAATTTTCCCTTTTCTTTTTATTGAGGCTAGCGTGTGCTAGATTCACACAGAGGACTTAATGAGTTTGATTTTAAAATCTATTCAATTGACTTCAAAAAAAGAATTCAAAACATTCAAACTAATCCACTTTCCAAATGACGTGTATACATGAAAATTTTGAAAAAATTCAAATCCATTTGGTACGAGGTCAAGCAATCAGACAATGAATGTTTATAAGTTAGTTTAATGTATTTATTTTTCATTATTTTTTGACCGCTCGACTTTGTACGAAATCAGTTCAAAAACGTGAAGTAAATTAATTTCAACAGTAAGAATTTCTCATTTGAAGTCAATACGATAGATTTTGGAATTAAGTTTATCAAACTCTCTTGGTGAACCTAGCACACGCTAGCCTCACTCTTCTTCTTTTTGTTAGGAATGTTCTGATGTTCATTCTGCATTTAAAAAAGAAAAGAAAAAGGAAAAAAGAAAAAACAACTTAGAGCAAAGGCTGGAACCCTGGACAAGCTGCTAGAATTATAGATCTTTGAAGGGTATTTAGACTAAAAAGCGTTACAGAATGCTTGATGTAATTTTTTTTTTCCTGATTGTATTGAAAAAGACCAAAGAGAGTGACTTTCTGTATGGTGGTAAGGAGTGAATTTAGGCTTTCAATGGTAATGTCAAATAGCACTTAGCACGCAAGATATCAGAAAATTTTCCTCTATTAATGAATTACATAAATATCAATGGCAATGTCAAATAACAAAGGAACAGAGCACCCCATGTCATCCGAATCCATATCCTCCGAGGTAACAGAAAATTTCTATTTGAATCATGGCCGTCCAATCGGAATCCAGCCCCAAGTGGAATGTAAGGGGGTGCTTTAATAGTCGTGCAGATTCTGATTTGACGGTCCAGATAAAAAAAATATTCAGTTACCTTAGGTGATACAAATTCCTGTCATCGCCTTTCACAATGCAAATACGGAGGTTTATCATTGATGTGACGATGTCGTTACAAGTTTAGAAACCCATAATCCAAGATACTTATTTTTTCCACATCTATTACATTATTTAATAGTGGTGCTAACTTATGTGTCAGTATCATGGAAATTATTTTACAGTTAGCATGGTATGGTAGTCTTTTTGACCAAATCCCAAAAATATTTGTAAAAATATAAAGAAGAAACTGTGTACCTGAGCCACCATCAGATCCAGGCACTGACTATTTATTTTCATTTTAAATGTGCCTTTTCAAAATTCAGGAAGTTTTCTCCCAAAGTTCATCTTTCGCAAGTAGCTACTTCAAGGCCTGTCACTCCAGAAAAGGTTTTGTAAATCCTAAACATTGTCAAGTCTGGAACAATTTATTTGTTATGAATCAGACCCGTTGGAATACAATAAATAAACCGAAACAGCTTGCAGGGCATAACATAATGCTAAAACATAATAAACCCAAAAAGAAATAGGGGCACTGCCTTCATCTTAACACGTATAGCCAGTATTTTGACCTTTGCAATTGAAGAAGTGACTGTAAATAAGTTGTTCTATGAACGAAAGAACAAAACACCATATAACTCGAGGCTGGTATATTAGTAAAAAGTACCACTAAGAATTCATAAATGAAGGTTTGTTTGTTTCATGCCTGAGCCAAATTGTCAAGGAAACCACAATCCAGGAAAACCTTTACTAATCAACCAAAATATATCAATCATCCATTAACAAACAGACAATAAATAGTTGCATTGCTTAATGCATGGAGACTTCAAAACTTGTCTATGATTCATCTTGGCCCCTGAGTGCATTGATCCTAGTTACAGCTGCAAGAAAATAAGTTTTTTTGAAGGTTAGTGGCTTTAATGCAAGAAAATAAGTTATCTAGTTAATCCAGGCAAGTCATGCACAAAAATTAAGGAATTGACATATAAGATCATCACATTAGTATCATAAATTTAATTTCAATAACAACCAAAATTCATGATTGGCAGTTGCATTTGTTGGACAATCCATATAGAAATCTTATGTACAGTAACTCTAATTTCAATAATAAAAAAATTTCAAACGCAGATAAATTTAGCAAGGGTAAATTGATGATGAATGCAAGTAGTTTCTTCAATAATGGGCTAAGTAAAAACAGTTAAAATGGGGTCTGGCGTAGTAATAACTATTCGGGGAAGTTGCTGCCACACAAAGGCAGTGAAGAAGGCATATTTGACATGCAAGTTAACTGTTCAAGTGAATATGTAAAACTTATATGCTGATATATAAAACATCACCTGCTTCTTCTTCTTACGATGCTTCCTCTTACGACGCGGCTTCTGCGTATCAGAATTGGAGCTGATGTTGCTGTTGTCCCCTCCAGAATTCACATGAGATTGAGGCCTCCAGTTCTTTTTAGAGGTGGATGGGCCACTACTTGAAGAATTAGTGTCAGAGGTAGATAAAGTGCGCTTTTCACTGGACCTGGCTCTGTTTGGAGGTAGCGATCGAGGTGGCGGCATCAATACCCTAGCTGATCTCTGCCTCTGTGAACCCGAACAATCAAAACAAATAATTCATAAATTATAATTTGTAGAGTTCATTTCATTTGTGAATATTACACTTGCTTTTGTGCAAACGGATACAGGTTATAAACCCAGCTTTCATATATATATTTTTTTCTCTTGATTAATTAGTGAGCAATTTTTATTTTATCTTTTAGTCATTTTCTTCTTATTTTTCCTACTTAATATATTGTAGTTCCTTAAAAAAAAAAACCTCGTTTTTCTCATCGCTTGACATGCCAGATGCAGCTTTGCCCGAGGCACTTGAAGCTGGTTCTCTGCATTAAAATAATCAAGTATTATTGCATTGTTTCAGCATATCAGCTGTACACAAGACTGCATATCGATATTGTTCACAATTCTGACCAAACTGACATCAACACACTTTTTTACATCAGACAGGATACTAGGCTAGTTTAGTAGAATCCTAAAAGTTGGTATTTACTATTTAAAAAACACAATGGGGAATGATTTTATAGCTGGGGGCAATGTTGTGCTCCAGCTTGTCCACCAATAAGAGCATGTCACCCACAAGTACCAACCCGGCTTTGTTTCAATTTTGTACATGGTTTGCATTTGACGGAGGCATTGGTTGGCACTTGCGGGAATGTGGTACACTCTTATTGGTGGCTGAACCAGGGGCCAAATTGCTCCTGACAGCAGTTGCGTGCACAAAGAAAAAAAAATGAGGTGGCAGGACTAAACCAGTCATTAACATCTTATAGGTAGCACATGCTCATGCACGAAAGAGAGAATAAAAATAATACTTAGTGCTTTTGTCAGTCCATTCATCATCAGCCTCATCATCACTTGAGCTGGCCGACATGAAGAAGTCGTCATCACTTATGTCCAATGCATCATCATCGCTTCCAGTTTCTGTAACAAACCAACAAAATTTATTTTATATTTTAAAAACCAAATTTTGTCATTGCAGACAGAACCAGTGTTCCTGTTGGGGTAAAACTGAACTATCAGATCAAAGTGATAAAAAGGATAAATTCAATTAATATTGACAATTTTGCCCCCAAATCTAATCAATTATTATATCTCTCAGCTGCAAATTGTACTAAAATCCCGGTTGTGAAATTATTATTTGCAGATTTGGTACCAAAAAGATGTTGTGTTGGTACTAAAAGATGATGTTTCTTGCTTGAGTTAAAAATGCTTTTTAAGTTATCTTTATTTGCAAAGAGGTCCAAACAATTAGTACAGTTAATTGCAAACACGAACTGAGCTCAATGCTAGTCACAGACAGCTGAAATATTAGGTTAACTGGCAAAAAAAAAAAAGCCAAAATAATGAACTGACCTTCTAATTCTTTACCACTAGCAGCTGCTTCCATCGAATTAACTTTGATCTGCTTACGCCACTTATTTCTCTTCTCAACTGTATCGGGATCTTCACCTCCAGCAAACAAAGAAACGTACTTCTCATTCTTTGGAAAGAACTATATTCAAAGGGACAAACTGTTTATTCAGTACACCATTTATTATTATTCTCTTCACAAGAACACAGTGCACAAGATTAAAAATTAATGCAACTACAATACTCCTAAGTCAAACTTTAACTCATCCACACATTGAATCCACCCCTTTCTGAGTTTACACTACTCATGTATCAAAATTTATGTCATCTTCATATGTACCGCATAAGCTCCTGCGTCTTTCTGAGTTTACATTGAATACAACTCTTATGAAAACACTAAGGGTGTGCTCCCAAGGGAGTGAATGGGGAGGAAGGGAAGAGAAAGGAGAAAGAAAACACCTTCATCACTTTGCACCCGAGTTTTAATTAAGGAGGTGAACAGAGATGAATGGAGGAAAATGAGGAAAATTCCTATATTCATTTCTTCAAGAATTGTTTCCTCCTAATTTGAGGTGTAATAAAATTCCCCTCCTCATTCTCTTTCCTTCCCCCTCAAACTCAGGAGCAGACCCTAACAGATAAATAATGTGATAAAAAAGATAATATAAAATGATAATAAACTATGATAAATGGACTGCTAATTTCACTTACTCCCAATCTCATAGATGAAATGAATCATAAATCAAACTAAGGGGGGCATAAGGATAACATACTCTAACATACTCAAGATCCTCTTTCAACTTTGACAGCTGGCTTGATATTTGTGCTTCTGTGGCATGGTCTGACGAGGTACGGAGTTGTTTCTCCAGCCGCCTTAACATTCTCTCAATCTTTCTCCTCTCTATCAAATAAGAAGAGAAATCAACTCAGTAATTAATGGAGTGAATCATGAGTAGGAAATTTGCCTTTGCACAAAAGAGGACTTCTATAACATAAGACATCATCATGCCCTAGCAAAGACGGAGATGTTAAACTGCACCTTTCTACTCCTGAAATCTCCTTAAAAAAAAAATGAGATTGAATCCCAGTACTGAGCTGTTCCCTGATAATTTAATTGAACCAAAATGGTTTCCAAACTGAACAAATTTACTTCCACTCATTCACAGTAAGGGATACACTGGATCCATAAGACCATAAATGTCCCAGGCTCAGTCAGTTGTGTATAATCTATTAGTATCTCTCTCCTACTCGTCACACGTTTATCCTCTCATTAATGTAAGGTCTCTGATTCAGGGGCGGATCTAAAGTCATTCAAAGGATGGCTAAGCCACCCCTATGATTTTATAATTTTAGTTATGTGTACTAAAATTTAATTGAATTTTATTTTTTTAGAACATATTATATAGTCTAACCCCCCTTATAAATATCACATGTCTACTTGTAGTCTAGTGGTTAGAGCTTTTTGAGTGTTGGTGGAGAACTTGGGTTCAATTCCCACCAACCACAATTTATGCGTTTTAAGTTTTAGCACCCTCTATCAAGATATTCTAGTTCCGCCTCTGCTCTGATTTGTCCTGCCTTCAAGTTGCAAATCGACACCCCACCCCCCCGCGAGTTCGTATCCTCTCAGGTATTGCAGAGGATTACCCTCACTTTACGGTTTGGGATTCAGGTCACCACCATAGGGGGCAGTATTATTGGGCTTTGAGATTCGTGCCAAGTTAAAAAGAACGGTCCAGATCTAGTAATTGTAAAAGATTCCTTTATTAGGTATTGGAGAGGATGTGAATCCCCCCCCCCCCCCCCCCCCCACACACACACACACACACACCTTTCTTTCTACATGCCTACAGCACCTGACCCCAGGTGCTGTTCCTCATCTGGCCTACTTTATATTGCCTCGTCTACACCCACACAGCCCATCCCCATTCCATGTCTAGCTCTTGTTGACCCTCATTACATTAACTTGTTAAGCCCCACATCAGGAGTCGCTGAGCCCCACAGGTTGAGCTCTATATGATACCATCTTATGGGGCCTCAGCATGGCATAGGGGGGCGAGCAGGTTGGTACCTTCTTTTTGGATTAACTCTATTTATGTTACGCCACCTCATTGGGTCTAGAATCACAGGCCTTGTGATCTTGTCAGACCACATAACATCCCCTTTTCCAATATATTGCTATAACTATTACAGTTCCTCACCGGAGTCACCTAGGCCAACCCCCAAACCCGAGGTGTTTACCAAGTTGATGTGATATGGGGCCTCATAGGAAATATGACCAAACCGATAAAAAGAAATAGGACTAATGAAAGTTCATTGACGAGATTGGTTCTTTGTAATAGGGCCCAAAACCTCAAATTTTTCCTTTAAAACAAAATAAACTTTTGCAGTTTTAGAGGCAGTTGAATATCTGTTACAAAAATGCAGGGAAAAGATAAGTACCAAAGAACTTGATCTTTCTATCTCTTAGTTGTATTTCACGCTCAACTACGAGTCTATTTTGAATCTCAAGTTGCTTCTTTAACTCTTCCAATTTCTTTTGCTGAGCTTCTCTCACTTCATTAGGAAGTTCCTTTATAAACATATAAATGCTTAAATTCACAAAGCAAGCTTAGTATTTAAGGTTCAATTAAGTTGCAACAAAGCTATTATATAACAACACAGACCAAGAAAACTCAACCAACCAATTATAAATCAAAATGCTGCCACATTTACCGTCAATTTTTGTGACATTACAAAAAAAAAAATATTGTCCGACTGTGACATATTCCATGTTGACCATAACCAATTTAAGATTCTGTTCAGTTCCACTCTTCACCTTTTCAGGTACTTCCCCTTGTTGAGATTGTAATGTTTTGTGTAGAGTGCGACAAGCAATGGAATTTTTAAGGGCATGTATTTTCAAATACTTCTCTCCCATCCCAAAAGCTCTATTACAGATTCTTAAGTTCAAATCAATCATGTGATACTCCGTGCAAGCCTAATGATGCAATCTCAACTTATTCCACCATTATTACCTCTTACTATGACTTCTCCATGCTGCTAATATTAGATACCAATAATGAGTATTCTCAAATTCTCAAATCACTTACATACCCATGAAATTTCAGACCTTATACAATTATACACCTTAATGCTCACCACAGCCCAAAAAAAATCCTTAGTAAGAGAGTATCAGACTTAACTCCTAAAGCAATTAGGAAATTTCCCGTTTATTCTTCTATTTCCCCTCCGGTTTTCCCAGACCCTCTCAAGCCTCCATGCAATTAACACAAAAATACAGCCCAAGTCAAGTCAAGTCTGGCCATACCTTGCGGAGGTACCTCTCAATTGATCGAATCTGGTTCTTAATGGACACCGATTTAACCTTCTTACCCCTTTTGTCAGGACCTAACCCTTTGGCGCGGCGCGCTTTCACTGGCCGCCGCTCCTCCGAGCGACGCCGAGCAAAGCCTCCATGGGCCATGCTTGACTCCTCCTGCGCTCTCTCTCCTCTGAGAGGTTGTTCAACTCCAGAAATTGGGGTCTTGGAGGTTTGGCTCGTGTCTTTTAGGGTTCGAGGGAATTGAAAGCAAGGACTTCTATGAGGTTGTGAGGCCAGAGCCTCAGGAGTTCAGGTCAGGGAGTCCGGATCCTTGACTGAGGTAACTCAAATTTTGAGTTTCGATCCGGACCGTCCGATCAGAAGTGGAATGCATGAATTCCTTTGATATTCATGCCAAAACAAATTGGACGGTCTGGATCTAAACTTAAAATTTGAGTTACCTTGGATGATATAAATTCCAGGTCAGGGGCCACACTGTCAGTCTATCACACATGTATTTTTGCTCAACTCAAAAGAGCAGGCTGCTGACTTTGTAATTGCGGAAAAGAGGTTTTGGACATGATTAATGATCTGTGCACTAAATTTGAAATTTTTATTTGAGCACAAAAATTATAATTTATATTTTATAAAAATAGTTGAAATTAAGACTTCTCCACACCTTTTTCACTCAACACTTTTTTGTCAGTTCATTTATGTATTGAAGGACTAAAATATATCTCCTTTTCTGATCAAATATAAATAACATACGCTGTATAGTTTTCATATAACGAACTATAATAGAATGATATATATTAAAAAAATGGGTTATAATATTCTGTTACAATAAATAAATAAAAAATCAACGTCTGAGTTTTTTCTCATTGGTAATTTTAACAACCGTATATAATTTTGAAATCCAACTCGTAAACTATGATCTATGCTTCATACATATCATGCAAGTAAGATAATGAAGTCTATGCAAGTTTCGTTGCTCATAAAATGACAGGAAACTTACAATAATTCTTATTCTATGCCATTTGATGGAATATTGGAATGTCAAGTGATGTTTTTAATCGTACGAAATTTCATACACAACGTAACTAATTTATAAGAAAAATAAAATATTTTTGGAAAAATTTAAGAAAGTGTTGTTAAGGTCGTCAAGATAAACCGTTGTCAAGAATCCTGTCTTCTTAGTTCACTGAACTAATCCCAGTTATTAATCACGGGCTTGTTCAGCACAAAAGAATTGTGGTAGAATAGAGGAAGAGTAAGGAATTATGACGAAATAATAGCTGAATATGAATGGAATTGAATGAAATGGAGAAAAAGTGAAAATGTGGAATTATGATGAAAATATGCAGTCAAACCCTTCTCTTTTTTATTTTAGTCTCTTTCTATTCCATCCGACTATTCCATGATAAAAATGGAATTGAGGAAAAGTAACTTTTTCACATATGAGAATTAGCTTTATTCCACTATTCCAAATGTGCTTAACATAATTGAAATTGTATGAAATAGAAATCTCTTTGGTTTTTTCACTCTTCCACTATTTCATCTATTTTCTGAACGGGCCGTACGATTTATATATGTTTAATATTCAGACTAAAAATTGGGTTTACCAATGCACCCTCATATTGTATAAAGAAAAAAGAAAAAAAAGATAGTTATAGTTTTATAGAGATTTATCAGTTCAGTTAAATATTTCAACAATGTCATTTGTACCGATCAACAATCAAAATATATTGAATTTTTTACTTCAAACAATGCAACTTATTTACATAAAATAATCATTTATTTTATTTCATATTCTTATGTAATTACTAAAAATTAGAACATATCTTTGTCTGACATAGAAAATTATTGTTGTTTTTGTTAATAAACATTGTAAGAAAAATAAAATATGTGTAATTGTTTTCCATTATAATTATAGAATAACAAAGAGATTGCCGTTCTCTTTTTTATTGATCCAACGATTCATTATAGACACGATGTGTCTACATTTTGTCTTCTTTTATTATCGAACTGTCAAAAAATTAATACATTTTGTTATTTTTCAAATTTAATTTTCAGTAGAAAATGCTGAATCACCCAGCATTTCTAAGCAAGGGAAAACACTGAATAATTCAGTCTTCCTAGGCCAAGAAAAATACTGAATTATTCCACATTTGTGGTATGAAATTGAGATCTAGGAGATGTACAAGTTTGTTATTTTTTTAATACTGAAGAAAGAATTCAGCTTAAAAAATGAAAAGAATTGAAACTTCCTCTCCTAGCTACACGACCATACCTCTTCTTCTTCTTCAGAGCCTTTACTCTCAAACAAATTGAATCAGACTAGAAATAAAACCCAACTAGAATCAACAGCACAGGCAAAGACTTCTCAGAAGGTCACCCATCCTAGTACTACTCCTGCCCAATTCGTGAGAATTTTATTTTTAAAAAGAGACTTTTTTTTACTGCTGGCTCGCCAAACCTATCACGAACCCTCCTTTTTTCTGGCTTGGGACAGGCTACACAGGCGGAGAGCTCTTAGATGGTAAATATTCTATTCAGGGCCTCCTGGGTCATGCTGGAGGCCTAGAGCTCCTCCAGCATGTTACCAAAACATAATATAAACAATAACCCTGCTGCCAAAGAAAAAGCGACATATACAGAGTACACTTGCAACAAATTATACACAAATCGAGTATCTAGAGACTTAGAGAGGGTGAGCTACAAAAATCAGCACTTCAATTTTTTTCTTATCCAACATTGTCCACAAAAAAAGAGAGAAATAAAAAAGAAGTACAACCTACATCTACTACAGCAAATTTTATATGAGAAACCCTGCATACAGATGGACCATGAAATCAACTATTCTGATTCAAGTGCTTCAATTTCATACCGTACCTCCTCCATGTACTCATTAATGCAAGTTACAGCCTCTTGCACGCCGCAAATTGCCTCCTTTAATGCACTGTCATACTCTGCGTCAGCTTCTGCATCTTCTGTCCCAGCTGCCTCAGTTATCTCACGTACATGAACACACTGGTGCCCCGTAATATTGTCGAGTTGACAACTGTCATGCATTACTATCCGCTCAGAAGGTCGGCCTGACTTCTTTAAAACTTGGATCTTAACAGTCTTTAATCAAGTAATAGTTTGAATTAGTTGATTTTATTAAAAGCAAAAACTGTAAAGCAAACTTGTGAGGTTAAATGAAAAGAAATAGATTTAAATGTTTCCTGCCAAATGATGCATCTCTGGCAATCATGCATAGACCAGTATCACCTAAACATACGGTACCTACTACCTAGTAGTAAGGTAATTTGGTTTCATCACTCATACTAAAACTAGAGATCAAATGCCAGTGCTGGTACGGTATCATCCAAAACCAACAAATATACAATAGGAAAGATTGGTACATGGACATACTTTTTTGTTTGCGTGCAATGTATATACTGTGCAATTTATAAATATGCATAGCGTCTAACAAAACAACTCACCAGATGCAACTTCTGTTTCTCTTGCACCTGAACAGCTTTCAGTAAGTTGGCAAGATCAGTTCGACACAGATCTGGCAACATAAGCATTGATTCCAAATCAATAACCTGTATCACATTTTGGGTACAGAATGAAAGACGCTACATAAAAGATTACAAAAATATGAAGTAAACAAATGAAAAAACTAATACTTGTTTTGAACAGTCATTGAACTCCTGCGTTATCTCTCCACAGACTTGCTGGTATGCCTCCTCCCCTCCATTTGACATATATTCAGAAAAACCCCTAGAAAAGTGTTTCACCCTTTTTTAGTTCTGAATAACAATAAGTCGATATCAACAAGAAACCCGGGCAAATTTAATAAGAATACAGGATATTATCTCATTAATTGAAGGACAATTAATTGAAAGAAAAGTATCGAGACTATAATAAGCAAACTATAAAGGAAATATGATTTCTACACCAGTAATAATTATTAGAAGCAGAAAAAAAAAATTGTAGGCTACATACCTACAGTTTGTGATATGATATCAACTACTACATAAGAAGCCAGGCTACCCAGGTAACCAGAAATGGCAAAGTCAGAGAGAATTAACTACAGAAATAAATCCATGGATCAGCTAGTAAAACAAATCACGAAATAGGAACCTGCGGACCTACGCGCAATAACTTCTGACTTGTGCAAGAAGGTACTCAACTATTGATCCAAGAGAAAAACAGATCAAAATGCTTCTATTTCTAAGCAAATAATTTTGTTTTTGCATTTATCATAGTTACCTGCGAAGCTTGGTGTAGGCTTCAGCGCGCCTCCTCTGGACGGTCAGAAATTGACGGAGCAGATCAAGTACCTTTGCGGATTTCAAGGCATCGTCTACGGTGTCCATCCGTTCTAGTTTGCCTTCTTCTTCCAGCGGTTTCACTTCCCCTCCCTCTGATTGTTCCATGGTTGATTCCCTAATCCCTGGCTTCAATATATCTAGTTCGTTGAGGACAACACCACGGAGTTATTAATTAAAAAAAACTCCAGTTAAATTAACCGTTCAGTGGTGTACTGCTAGTGATAATGGACAACTCTCTTGCAGCAGATTAGTATTCTGTTAATTGGTAGATCGTCGTTACTCTAAACAAAAGGTGCAAAGAAAACAAAGTACAATATTTTAACACATTGTGGATTAAATTCATACCAACAATGTCGGAAAATGAACGGTAGCCACAATTCGAAAAGAGAGAAGGAAATGTTAACTTTGTTATGTTTGTTGTGTACAATAGGATTATACGATACATCTATGAAAAATGTAAAAAATTAAGGCATTGTGTCATATTTGTAGATTATATTTTAATCAATTAACAACTGATGTTGAATAATGATAATAGTCAATTTTAGTGCATAATAGCCCCGTCATACTGCTAATACTGATGAAGCAAACTAAAAGTTTCATACCAAACAGTCGGTAGGAATAAGCAAACAAAAGCAACATAAAGGAAGCTTACCTTGTTACTGATTAAAAAGTTGTAGCTATGTTTAAACCTCAATAGGTAGCACCCTGTAGTCACCTACAGTTATATTTTTCTTTGTTTTGAATACAATTACTACTGGAAGAAACAGTAAAACTCTATTGGAGTCTAAAAGAAGTGCATTAGCGGGGAAAAAAGGACCAGTAGTTTGTATATATAAATCATCAATAGTACCAAGCTCTTATACCTAAAAATTTCAATTTGTTTCGTAAATATGAGAGAATGATTCCAGTAAACTATTGTCATTCTAAGACGGTTTCTCTCAAAACAGAAACAAAATCAAAATCAGCCTGTTCCCTAGCTTCAATTGATGAACAATAGTCGGATCAGCAAAAGTATACATGAGGAAACTACCCAACAGTCAGTAACACGTACAAATCGTAAGAACAATGAGAACCTAATAACCTCATAAACTGCAACCAATAAATCAGTCATTAAAAAAACTTGGCATATAAGGAGGAAACTACCCAATAAACAGTAACACATACAAATCCTAACAACAATGAGAACCTAACAACCTCATGAGCTGCAACAAATAAATTAGAACTTTTTTTAATTCGGAAAATTATAGAGAGAGAAAGACGATACCAACTGTGGAGGAGGTCTGTGAAGGTGAAATCAGAAGCGCCAGTGGAGCGGAGGCAGAGGTTGGGATCTACGGAGAATGGCAGACAGCAGGGAAGAACGAACGAAGTGATAGATAAGGCCGACAAAGGGGAGCAGGCGGCGTTCGAGGTCAGAAAGGGCTGAACAATAGCTCAAGTAGGAAGCTTTGCGGGAACCGTAAAGTACAGTCGGAGTAGTCAATGGTAGAGGAAGGGAATCGGATCGAAGGAGAACAGAGGAGATGGGGGGAAACCGCTCAAGGAGAGGAATTCGTACACCCTAAGGTTACCTGACTGAGTAGAATTAAATCGAACGGTCCAAAAACGGATTGGCACGACTCTCAAAGCACAAATAATGCTGCCCCTCTGTCATCCCGAATCCCGACCGGCTGAGAGTAAATCTTAACCGTCTGTTTCAATTGTGTTGAGTCAGGTACCTGGGAGGATACGGATCCTAAGGAGGGGGGCGAATTTTTTTTTCACTCTTGGACGAATAGGAAAGGCGGCAGGATATTTTAGGTTGGGGAATTTTTTTGTCTTTTTAGGAAGAAGATGGAAGTGGCCGGATTTTTTGGGTGCTTATTTTTACAGCACAAATTTTTTGATACACAGCACAATAAAATTTTAGAGACGAAAATATCTCTGTTCTTATTTACACAGCACAATTCTATGTAAAAATTATTACGAAAATTTGATTTACTTTTGTTACTATTATAAAATTATAAAATTTTCATACTTGTTAGATAACTGAATTTTTCTGATAATCTCTGATTTAAATATAGTTGGAAAGAAACGGATTACGGATCACACAAAAGATAGGTGCCCATTTTTACAGCACCGAGTCCTTGATATATAACACAATAAAATTTTAGGAATGAAAATGCCCCTATTCTTATTTTCATAGCACAGTCTTGCATCCCTGTCTGTCTTTTGTGTCTTTTAACCCTCTTGATCTGTGACCTATTTTTTCCCAACTATATTTAAATTAGAGATTATAAAAAAAAATTCAGTTATCTGACAAGTACGCAAAACTTATAATTTCGTAATAATAATAAAAATAAATTAAATTTTCATAATAGTTTTTGCGAAGAACTGTGCTGTATAAATAAGAGCAAGGGTATTTTTGTCCCTAAAATTTTTTTGTGCTGTACGACAAGAAATCGGTGCTGTAAAAATGGGCACCCAATTTTTTTTATCGAATTCTTTTTATAAATCATAATTATAATTTTTTTTTATCACACCAACATGATTATTTTATTTTTTACAAAAATTATAAGGTCCAAAATATTATTTTAGTCCGAATTTTTTTTTTTTTGAGACCGACATAACATTTCGATCCCAGCTGTTTTCATAGATTTCGAGAAAAAAATACATTGAAAAATTGTAAAGATACCTAGACTGAAATACCATTTTGGTCCTTATAGTTTTTATTTTAAAAAATAATTATGTTAGTTTGGTAAAAAAAAATTATGTGGATTTTTTCTTTTTACTTTTTTAGCAAGAGAATGGAGAGGAGAGAAACGAAGAGAGAAGGTAGAAAAGGGAGTATTTTTTTTCCTTTGCAGTGGAACTCGAATGCCAGTAATTCAGATCCAATGAAGTAATTCAATATTTGGGTTTTAAATCAGGACCATCTGATTCGAATCCCAAAGCAATCTCAATCGACGGATTTGAATTGAACGGTCTCGATCCAAAACCCAAAGATTGGGTTATTTTAGGGGATCCGGACCCCGAATGCCAGGGATAGATTTCACTGTTGGAGTACTCTAGATGCGCGACGTGGATTGTAAGTATATAATAGATGAGGAGGGTTCAAATGTCTTCAATTTTTGTACCTCCATCATACCTCTATTTTAAAAACTTTAATAACTCAAAATTTAAAACTTAAAAGTCAAAATAAAACAGTTAGATGTGATATATGTTGTTTTCTCTATGTACTCATAAAAAAATTATTACATTTCAATTTTGTTTTTATGTGAATCAATATGTTGAAAAATCAACATCTATTTTCCACCTTAGTACTTTTTTTACAAACTCTCGATGACAACCAAAATAAAATTGAAATGTCACAATTTTTTACACGTGTATAGATAAAATAACATAGATCACATCTAATTGACTTTTAATTTTAAATTTTGAATTATTAAAGTTTTTAAAAATGGAGGCATGGTGGAGGCATTTGAATCCTCCTCATAATAGATACGCTATATAGTTTTCATCAATGTTGTAAATACCGATATACAGTCATCGGATGGATAGAGTACATTCAAGTGATTAATGGAGAATAATCAAGAATAATCGGCCATAATCGGGAATAATTAGCCGATTAATTGAAGAAAATTCATAACTGGTCACTGCCAATGATTAATCAACCGATTAATCGGTCTAAATGGACATTTATTACAACACTGATTTTCATATAACAAACTATAATAATGAGTAAAATTAGGGTGTTCTTAAGCTCACTAAGGTGTTTGGCGAGCTTAACTCCAAAATATATTATATCGATTTTAAATGACAAATCTAAGCCGTTGAAATTCATATACTTCGCAAGTGATGAATTTACATGCAAAGGTTTTAAGTTTTCAAATTATTTTAGTATAATGTCAAGTGGTCAAAATTAGAAGGTTTATAAATTAATTTTAAAGTATTCATTTTAACACTTTTTTACTACTTAAATTTATACAAAATTAATTCAAAATACTAAAAACTTAATATATAAATTCATCACAAGTGAAGTCAATCGGTTCCAACAATTTGAATTTATTGTTTGAAGCTAATCTAATAGATTTTGAAGTTAAGCCCATCAAACATCTTAGTAAGCTAAAAAAAATCCTAGTTCTACTCCTATAATAATATATTTTAAAATAATAGGTTATAATATTCTATTACAATAAAAAAATCAACGTCTGAGTTTTTCTCATTCACATGATAGAATTTGCACATTGACTCTTATCATCGTAAGAAAGTTTGAAATCATCATTTATTTAGTAATTATAATTGTCAATTCTCAAACAAAAACCAATTGTTGTAGCGTGCAAACCATGCATGATAATTTCTTGTTGTAATAATTTATGCAACATTTATGCATTACTAAGCTCTTTAAAAATTATTAATCATCAAATTTCTTAATGTAGAATAATTCTAAAGTTGGGAAAATATTCCATTATATGTTAACTAACGGCAGAGATTCACTGACAAAAGTTTGGTAATTTTGACAACCGCATATAGTTTTGAAATCCAATTCGTAAACTATGATCTATGCTTCACATACATCATATAAATAAGAGTATCTACATTCCTAAAATTATTAGAATTTTTAATATGATGTGTTAGTTTTTGATATGACTAGAAACTCTAAAATTTATTTCAAAGATGTGAGAATTAGAAACTTTAGAGACTTTAATTTTTAAAAGTTGTTAGCAGCTATTTTGAAACTTTGTTGAGTTTCAGGAATATAGATGCTTTAAGATAATGAAGTCCATGCAAGTTTCATTGCTCATAAAATGACAGAAAATTTACAATAATCATTATTCTATGACATTTGATGGAGTGTCAAGTGATTTTTTTTATAAGAAAAATAATGTCTATGTTTTTTTTTTTTTTCTTGAAACATTTTTGGAAAAATTTAAGAAAGTGTTGTCAGGGTCGTCAATATAAGCCGTTGTCAAAAATCCTGTCTTTTAATTTAAAAAAAAAAAAAAGATTTTCTCATATTTATCCATTTCTTAGTTCACTGAACTAATCCCAGTTAAAAATAATTAACCATACAATTTATATATGTTTAATATTCAGACTAAAAATTGGGATATTGAATTTTTAACTTCAAATAATACAACATATTTACATAAAGTAATCAATTTTTTATTTCATATTCTAATGTAATTACTAAAAATTAAAACATATCTTTGTCCGACATAGAAAATCATTGTTGTTTTGTGTTAATAAAACATTGTAGGAAAAATAAGATATGTGTAATTGTTTTCCATTATAATTATAAAATAACAAATAAATATTGCCGTTCACTTTATATTGATCGAACGATTCATTATAGACATGATGTGTCTATATTTTGTCTTCTCTTATTATCGAACTGCCAAGCTAAACAATAAATTTGCATGAATTTTTTTTAAATGTTTAAATGCACGAGTTAAATCTTCGTATTTGAAAATGTATTAATTTATATATGATGGTCCCATAAATTTTTCTCAAAGCCTTACACTCTGATCGAAATAAAAATTAGAGAATAGAGTTCAATTCAATAGAAAAGAGATGAAAATAATAGATTGTGAATTTAATTTTGTTGATTAGCATATGTTAATAATGTTAATAAAATAAAATAATTTATTATACATCTATTTTAATAAACCACTGATATTGTCTAAAATTACTAAACTACCATTATATAGGGTTTGAAAAACTTATGCAATAGAAAGGATGCGGCGCTAAAAACAGCTAAAATAAAGAAACAGAGAAAGGAGAGGAGAAGAAGAATATTTTCTTGTCCGAGTTCCAGTAGACGTTCAAACTGAGAAATTGTAATCTCCTCTCTCACCAATAAACACACAAAAGAAAGAGATTATAAAATTGACATTTCGTGTCCGTAGAAAAATTCTCCCAAAATTTCTGAATTCGTGTCCTCTGCATTAACTCAAAAGATAATTTTTTGAGTTAATGCATATGGATCATCCGATCTACTTTAAAATCTGTGCAGACTTAATTTGCACTAATATTCAAAAATTCATGTGTTAAAATCAAACGGTTAAATTAGTTATGTTTAAATAAGACGGCCAAGATGTATGGAATCTTTTGAGTTAATACAAAGGATACGTGTTCAAAATTTCTATCTTTTTTTATCATATTTTCTTTCAAGATTTCAATTTCAATACCTCTAAATTCAGAGACATAGGGAGGAAAGATGAATAGAGGTTAATTGACTCTTATTTTTATTTTTTTTTCAAATTTTTTATATTTATTTATAATTTTATATATAATTTAGAGTAGAATAGTATGATATTGTAAAATTGATTCTCATTTTCTGTAGAAATTTTTTATATAATTGATCTCCATATATATTTGATTTTCATAGTTTGAAAATTTAGTTCCGCCCTGTCAAAATTGCACCAACCCTTTGTTTTATACGATTCGTCGTTCTCTTTCTATCAAATAAGAAACTTGAACTCTATTTTTTTTAAAATAATTAAAATTGCGCAATAAATGTTTCTTTCCGATGAGAGCCTTAGCAGATGATTTTATTATCTTAAATTTTATTTAAGTAAGACGATATTAAATATGAGTCTATATTTTAAATTTTAACTCATTATCATTAAAATAATAACACAGTTTAATTCTCTATTTATAAAACGTTATCCCAAAATAATTAATTAAATGAGGCAAACTAACATGAGATTCTGAGATTATCAGTAAAGTTTAGGTCAATCCAAGATTATCTAACTGGATTAATATCTACAAAGATTTTTTATTTAGATTCTAAGCATGAAATTTTCAACACAAAAAACACTATCTTTATCACTAGATTAAAAGTTGAATTTTTAATCTGAAGATATTTAATTAAATTTTTAACCAAAATTAATTAAATTTAATAAAGCATGTTAGATTGTTCCAATGATATTCAATTAATATTAACATGTAACTCGATTTATGAAGAATTTTTATCCAATGGTGTTTTCTAATATTTTCTAATAATCTGTGGTGTGCATTACAGGAGAATTCATGAAGAATATTTATCCAATGGTGCTTTCTAATTCTTTTCTAATAATCTGTGGTGTGTAGTACAGGAGAATTCATGAAATTTTTTTATCCAATGGTACTTTCTAATTTTTTTTTCAAATAATCCATGGTGTGCATTACAGGAAAATTCATGAATAATTTTTATCCAATGGTGCTTTCTAATTCTTTTCAAATAATCCATACTGCGCATTACTGGAGAATTCATGAAGAATTTTTATCCAATGGTGCTTTCTAATTCTTTTCTAATTATCCGTGGTGTGCATTTCAGGAGAATTCATGAACAATTTTCATCAAATGGTGTTTTCTAATTCTTTTCTAATAATCTGTGGTGTGCATTACAGGAGAATTCATGAATAATTTTCATCCAATGGTGCTTTCTAATTCTTTTCTAATAATCCGTGGTGTGCATTACAAGAGAATTCATAAAGAATTTTCATCAAGGTGCTTTCTAATAATCCATGGTGTGCATTATAGGATAGTTCATGAAGAATTTTCATCAATGGTGCTTTCTAATAATCAGTGGTGTGCATTACACGAGAATTCATGAAGAATTTTCATCAATGGTGCTTTCTAATAATCCGTGGTGTGCATTACACGAAAATTCCTGAAGAATTTTCATCCAATGGTTCTTTTTAATTCTTATCTAATAATTGGTGGTGTGCATTACAAAAGAATTCATGAAGAAATTTTATCCAATGATACTTTCTAATTCAAGTGGATGTACCTAGACACCATTAAGAGAATGTTCATTTGCCTTCATGAATGAAGACTGTAAAGGAGATTTTATTAACAGCTTCCTTATTCATAACAACAACGAAAAATTAACTGAAAAAAAATTGATACATGCTATATCTAATTGTTGAATTTTTTTTTTTTTACAATTTAAAATTTTACTTGTAAAACGTTTTGAAAAGAGTTGAACAGGGAGCAGGGCTACTTATCAAATTTTCAAAGTTTTCTGAACGAACTTAAAAATACTTTATAATATTTATTATAATTTAATTCAACGTCCTTCACCAAATAAGATCGCCTTAATTATTTCAAAAACCCTCCTGAAAATGGAAACGATTAAAAAACGAGGAGGGATCCGATTATCAAATTTTGAGCTAACACAAAGTTACTACAATTATTTTTTACATTATTAAAGTCTAAATTGTTGATTCAAACCGTTCAACATGATGTCCACAATAAAATGTGTTTACAGATCAAATTTTACAAATTTTTGAATTTTTTTACTATTTATTAAATATTAATAAATAGTAAAAAAAATAAAAAAAAATGTAAAATTTGATCTTGAAGCACATTTTATTGTGGAGATTAAGTTGAACGGTTTTCATCTGCATCGACAAATTGGAATTTGAAAATGTAAAAAATAATTGTGGTAATCGGATCCGTCATCTAGAAAAAATTCCATCCCTTGATCAACCCTTCCCCAATTCTCCTCTATAAAGATTAAAGAGTCTGCCTAGTATAACATCAGTGTCGTTTCAGCCTATATAACACTAACTCCAAAACCTATCAAATCGATTTCAAACGGTAAATTCAAACAGTTCAAACCGATATACTTTATTAGTTGTGTGTTTACATCAAAATTTATAATTTTTCGAATTTATTTAGTATCAAGTCAAGTTAAGCGGTCAAATGTACGATTTTTTAAGTTAATTTTAATACATTCATTTTTCAACATTTTTACTGCTTGATTTGATACTAAAATAACTCTAAAACATAAAAAAAATTGTATCTAAATGCATCACTCATAAAATAAATTGGTTTGTATTAGTCATTTGAAGTCTATTTAATTGATTTTGAAGTTAGTATCATATAACACCGATGTTATACTAGCGGAACTTAAAATTAAAATCCCCTATATATAATCAAGCTCGTGCTGCTACATCCATATTCCATAACTCACTCACTCGTCAAACCCAACAAAATCCAGGGAAAGAAAGAGAAACATATCCAAAAATGGCGGAGACAAACCCCGCCCTGGGACCCGATCTCGACTTGCCGGAGGGTGGCACCGGAAACCAGCTGGCGCAGTTCGCTGCCGGGTGCTTCTGGAGCGTGGAGTTAGTGTACCAGCGGGTCGAAGGTGTGGTAAAAACCGAGGTGGGTTATACTCAGGGGCACCTCGACAATCCTACCTACAAAGATGTGTGTTCTGATAAAACGGGTCACGCTGAGGTGGTGCGCGTGCATTTTGATCCAACAGTGTGTAGTTATTCGACCCTTCTTGGGGTTTTCTGGGGCAAGCATGATCCCACTACTGTCAACCGCCAGGTAGGTGTTCTAGACTCTCTGATTTTAATTATTAATGTTTTGTTTTCTGGATTGGTTTGGTGTTATATTGGGTTTGGAATGTTGGTTTGTGTGTGAATTAGTGAAAATTTGTGCTTGTTTTGTTTCTGAGAAAAATTTCACTGTGCGGGAAACATTTTGCTTCCCTTTTTAATTAAAGGCTCAACAGCATGTTCATCTTCTTAGATAATTGTTCCTAAATGTAGTAGAAATCATGATGGTTTTTTCTATTCTATTACTTCTCTCTCTCAATGGTCTGTATTTCTATTTAACTTTCTTTTATTGTTAATTAATAATTAGGGAAAAGATGTGGGTACACAGTATCGCTCTGGAATCTACTACTATAATGAAGAGCAAGCCAAGCTTGCCAGGGAGTCATTAGAAGCAAAACAAAAAGAAATTTCTGCCAAAATAGTTACTGAAATTTTACCAGCAAAGAAGTTTTACTGTGCTGAGGAGTACCATCAGCAATACCTCGAGAAAGGGACCGGGGGGACGAAGCAATCTGCCAAGAAAGGATGCACTGATCCAATTCGATGCTATGGCTGATATTATTTGTCATGATCCAAATTTCGAAGAAGTTATGTATGTAATTTAGTATTTAGTATGTCTTATATTTTAGAAGAAGTTATGTATGGGTTTCTCGTTTTAGAGATTTTATGTTGTTATAAACAAATCATTTGTGCGAGAAATACAACCAAACTTCTCATAAAGTTTTGTCTCTTTTTTCGCCTTCATTTTTTATATCTTCTTAATTAGAAACCCTAACGATAGATTATGAAAATGCTAATAGAAGAAAATGATGTCTCCAAAAATGGAAAAAATGTTATGAGAGAAATTTAGTGAAAGATGTTAATGTTGCTCAGTTTTCCAACGGAATTTGTCATTTTAATATAATTAAAACATATTTAATTAGCCTAAAACTAATGATGAAATTAGCCCAAACAACACGGAGCCTTTTGAGAATTCACATTCTCTCCATTAACTGATAAGGGAATCTTTTACAATTACTAGATCTGCACCGTTCTTTTTAACTTGGCACGAATCTCAAAGCCTAATAATACTGCACCTGCGCTAGTCTGAATCTCAAACCGTAAAGTGAGGGTAATCCTCTACAATACCTGGAAGGATACAGATCCGGCTTTTGATGGGTTAAAGCGAGATGTTTTGATATTTTTTATTTTTTATTATGGTATATAAAAAATTTCGGGTCGTTCTCTTCCGATCAGATAAGAAACGTCAACTCTATTTTTTTTTTCCAATGAGAGCCTTAGCCGATGATTTTAATATCTTAAATTTTATTTAAGTAAGACAATATTAAATATGAGTCTATAGTCTAAATTTTAACTCATTATCATTAAAATTATAACACATTTTAATTCTCTAATTATGAAACGTTATCCCAAAATAATTAATTCAATGAGCCAAAATTAACGTGAGATTCTGAACCTAGTTTTTTTTTTCTTAGTGTAAAATTTAGGTCAATCTATTCAGCTGGATTAATATCTACAAATATTTTTTATTTAAACTCTAAAGATGAAATTTTTAACATGGAAAACACTACTTTTATTACTAGATTAAAAATTGATTCTTTATTTTGAAGATATTTAATTAAATTTTTAACCAAAATTAATTATATTTTATAAAGCATGTTAGAATGGTTATGGTTAGTTTGTTCCGATGATATTCAATCAACATGTAACTCGATTTATGAACTTGAAATTTTCATGGGTCAAATAAATAAGATCCTTATATTCAGATCATATCAAGCAAATTAACTCGAAAATCCTTCATTGGAATCCCCAATTAAAGTTTGAGGTGCACATGCTAAATTACAATTAATATATTATATAACTAAGAACCAAAGGATGGATTATATGTATCATAAGCTTGAATAGTGGATGCCAACTTATTGATTTAGAATAAGCTTTAGTTGTGTTGGATGCAGGGACGGGGCAGCTGTTCTCTTTGGATTTTGAGTTTTATTGGAAATCTGAATGTTCTTATTAACTTTGTCTCTTTTGAAACTTTTTTTTCTCCTCTTTGAATATTTGATTTGTAATTCGAGTCAAATTTAAATTTAAAATTAAAATTAATTTCTTGAATTATAATTGATAATTAGAATTATAGGTTAGAGAATCAGAAATTACAAGTCAGAGTATTGAAAAGTATAAGTTAAAACATTATTTTTTATTGAAAATTTAATTAGTTAACGGATTTAAATATAATTAGCTATTTAAACTCAATTCAATGTTTTTTTTGTTCTCCTGACGAAAGTCGTGGGTCGCCCTAGTTGGATGACAAGGTCCACACAACGTCTTTATGATGGCCTGACTAATTAATTAAATATAATTCATATTGCAATTTTAAACAAGACTGACTAGTATAGTCTGACTAATCAAATATATTTCATATTGTAATTTCAAATTATTAGTAACAATAATAATATATAACAAAGTCAACTTGAGAAACAGCTACATCCCATGTGCCATTTCCAAGAAGGTCGTATCTTCTTCACAGTTGACTTCGCTTTCAAGAGGCCAATATCTTATTTGAGGAGAGTTCAAATGCACTCAAATGCATTATATTTTTCAAATTTTTTTTTTCTGTTTTTAAAGTTCGAATAATCAATCCGAACAGTTAGATGCGATATATATATTAAGATGTACTTGGAGACCAAATTTTACATTTTTTACAATTTTTTTTACTATTTATTAAGCCACTTTGAAAATCGCTGACTTTACATTTTCTGAATTATTGGATCAATAATTTTCAAAGTGGTATAATAAATAGTAAAAGAATTTCAAAAAATGTAAAATTTGGTCTCCAAGCACATCTTAATATATAAACCGCATCTAATGGTTCGGATTGACTATTTGAATTTTGAAAACGGAGAAAAAAAATTTAAAAGATAGAGTACATTTGAGTGCACAAAAATTTAGATGCATTTGAACTCTCCTCATCTCATTTACATAGTAATTGAAAAAAAGACATATCCAACAACAAATTAATGCACAATTATATCGGACCATTTTTTTTCTTCTAATAATCTGTGATGTGCATTACAGGAGAAATTTATGAAGAAAATTTATCCAGTGATACTTTCTAATTCAAGTGGATGTACATTAAGAGAATGTTCATTTGCCTCCATGAATGAAGACTGTAGAGGAGATTTTATTAACAGCTTCCTTGTAGTTATTGATAACAACAACAACAACAAAAAATAACTCCAAAAATTTCATACCCGCTATATTTAATTGACAAATTGTTTTCTTACAACTTAAAATTTTACTTGTAAAACGTTTTGAAAAGAGTTGAACAGGAAGCATGGCTACTTACAAATTATCGAAGTTTTCTGAACGACCTTAAAAATACTTTATAATATGAGGAGAAATTCACTTGTATTCATTTTTTATGACATCAAATTACACCATACATTTTAAAAGTTTTTAAAGTCTAAACCGTCAACTCAAACCATTCAACATAATGGATATATTAAAATGTGCTTATATATTAAATTTTACATTTTGTTGAATTTTTTTTTTACTATTTATTAAGTATTTTACAAAATTATTGTTTTCAGACCATTGAATTTTTGTATTCATCTTTAATAAATAATAAAAAAATATTAAAAAACATTAAAAAATGTAAAATTTGATCTGCAAACACATTTTAATATATCAATCATATTAAATAATTTGAATCGACTGTTTGGACTACTTTAAAAATGTAAAGTGTAATGTAAAGTGTAATCCGATGTATAAAAAAAAGAACAATTATATTACTCCCCCCCATTCCATCCCCCTACCATCGCCCCATTCTAAATTATTTTTATCTCATTTCAATCTCGTTCACATATTTCACGATATATGAGAAATTTTGCGAATCTAAAATCACGAACATTTTCTACGTAATTTTTTCTTTCAAATGAGATCCATGATGACATACTTTCGGACAAGTTATTACAGAAGTATTTATCCCTCATCGTGCAAGTATTCATACCTACACAAATATATGAAAGTATTACTATCAATTATTATAAGTATTTATACTGATATATGAAAGTATTAATATAAAGTATTATAAGTATTTATACTGATATATAAAAGTATTAATATCATGTATTATAAGTATTTATACTGACATATGAAAGTATTAATATCAAGTATTATAAGTATTATATGCAAAAAAATATTTTCAAGTATAGGTATATATACTTGCATGATGAGGAATAAATACTTCTGTAACGACTTGTCCAAAAGTATATCATTATGGATCTCATTTGAAAGAGAAAATTATGTAAAAAACGTTCGTGGTTTTAGATTCACAAAATTTTTCATAGATCGTGAAAAATATGGACGAGATTGAAATGAGATAAAAAAAATCCACCTCTAAAAATGTGCATGGTCTCCCATGTGATTTGAGATTCCCCCCACCCTCCATAAAAAAATTGTGCATGGTCCCCTAAGTTCTTTTGTGCTTAGGGATAAATACTTTCGTTCTTCGAGATAAATACTTATGTACGTAAGTATTAATACCTTATGAAAAAAAATGACAGCTGGATTTTTTTGGCATTTTGTGCAGAATTAATTGCAAAATTGGTTTTGCGGGATTAATCACTGTCCTAAAAAAAATATATATAAATTGATTCCTAATCTTGTAATATTTATTGTAATACAAGTCAACATCCTTCACCAAATAAGATCGCCTTAGTTATTTAAAAAACCCTCCTGAAAATGGAAACGATTGAAAAATTGCATCCCCTCATCCCCTGGTCAGCCCTTCCCCAGTTCTCCTCTATAAAACCCCCTATATATATATAATCAACCTCGTGCCTCTACATCCATCATTCATTCATTCATTCGTCAAACCCAACAAAATCCAGAGAAAGAAAGAGAAACATATCCGAAAATGGCGGAGCCAAACCCAGCACTGGGACCCGATCTCGACTCGCCAGAGGGTGGCGCCGGAAATCAGCTGGCGCAGTTCGGCGCTGGGTGCTTCTGGAGCGTGGAGCTAGCGTTCCAGCGGGTCGAAGGTGTGGTAAAAACCGAGGTAGGTTATACTCAGGGGAACATCGACAATCCTACCTACAGAGATGTGTGCTCTGGTAAGACGGGTCACTCTGAGGTCGTGCGCGTGCATTTTGATCCAACAGTGTGTAGTTATTTGACCCTTCTTGGGGTTTTCTGGGGCAAGCATGATCCCACTACGGTCGACCGCCAGGTAGGTGTCCTCGACTCTGATTTTAATTAATGTCTTGTTTTTTGGATTGGTTTGGTGTTATATTGGATTTGGAATGTTGATTAATTTGGGCTTGTTTTGTTTCTGAGAAAAATTTCACTGTGTGGGAAACATTTTGCTTCCCTTTTTAGAGGCTTAACAGCATTTATCTAGATATCTGATACGGAATTATACAACATCCATTTAAATCTCAATTAATGCGATAATTCATACATTGGGCTGTTTGGTCTAATTGTCAACTGGATTAGTATATGGTTGGTTCGTACTGGTACGGTGATACCCAGTTTGACACTTAAAAGGTACATACTCAGTGGTTGAGGGAGAAACTTTACTGATCAGTAGTGTTATTTTTAAATAGCTAGAAAATTAACTAATTTATTAAGTATACAAGGTAATTGTGCAAATTTTGATGGGGTTATTTGACCCCACTATTTTCAATGTGGCCCTGCCAGTACACAAGCTGGTGCTGAGTTGACTACTGGTACAATATATACCATGTATAAGTAAAGTTTAAATTTTTGTATAAAAAGTGTGGATGATCAAGAAAGGGGTGCTAGCTATTAATATAATAATGGGTTATATGTGTTGTTTCACACGTAAGTACAAGCAACATGAAATGACTCTTCAATTAATGTGATAAATTTCCTGATCTATTATTTTGCTTGTTCTCCATGTTGTGTTGGAACTTGAAAGTAATATCTGCATTTTGTTTTTTGGTCATTTTTTATTTGCATGTTCATCTTCTCATGAAGATCCATTGTCAAATGCATTAGATAACATAGTGACAATTGAATAATTTGGGTTCGGTTTGGCGGGATCAAAAATTCGTGATTTGAAAATAATTCGGATATAATTCGGGAATGATTCAAAATTATCTAGATTAGAGATTTCAGTCTCACAAGAGAGCAAAAATAAAAATAAAAAACAAAAAAAATGTCCTGGGAAAAATTCAGGAATAATTCGTGCAATTTGCGAATTATTCACGAATAATTAGGTCAAACTGTCAACCGAATAATTCGGTGTTCGGTTTGCCATCACAAAAAAAAACAAATTATTCGCGAATCTTTTGACTATGTTAGATAATTGTTCTTAAATGTAGTAGTAGAGATCATGATGTTTTTTTCTATTCTATTACTTATCTCTCTCAATAGTCTTTTATTTCTATTTATCTTTCTTTTATCTTTAATTAGGGAAATGATGTGGGTACACAGTACCGCTCTGGAATCTACTACTATAATGAAGAGCAAGCCAAGCTTGCCAGGGAGTCATTAGAAGCAAAACAAAAAGAAATTTCTGCCAAAATAGTTACTGAAATTTTACCAGCAAAGAAGTTTTACTGTGCTGAGGAGTACCATCAGCAATACCTCGAGAAAGGGAGCGGGGGCATGAAGCAATCTGCCAGGAAAGGATGCAACGATCCAATTCGATGCTATGGCTGATATTATTTGTCATGATCCAAATTTCAACAGAATATTTGAAACAAAGCTGGAATTTGTTATCCAGCATATGTCTCTTGTATGTTCAGTTTGGTCAATTTTTGTTGTTGTATTATTGCTGCAATAAACCACTTGTAAGTTGATTTCTTTTGCTTGCACTGAAGTTATTAGTGCTTATTATTGGATGGCATAACTTATAATTAATTAAAAATTCAGCAGATGTAGTCTGAGAATTTCTGTAGTAGCACCACAATTACTCTGTATTGCATTAACAATTGTTTTGAATTACTTCTCGTGGTGTTATAATCCCAGTAAAATGTGGAGTTAGATAAATTATGCTTTTTTTATTATCATATTCTAATTTATGGCTATGTCTTTGTATATGGTTGCGGCTTATGGTGTGAGACGAAGGAGCTGCTTTCATATATATGTTAAATGTTTAAAGGTTTTTTATTCAAATAAATAATTTGATATATTATATTTTATTTATTATTGTTAAAATTGAATTCTTTTGTTATTATGGTCTCGTACATATTAAGTTATTTTATTTTGTAGTTGATTTAATATGTGCGTACTCGAAATTTAACAAATAATCTTTATCAAAAGTTGATATATAAAATTTTGCAGGTAGGTAGAGGAAGAGTAAAGAGAGAATTTATTTTGTAGTTCGGGAAATAATTTTATTTTAATCTTCAAATAATTTTTTTGAAAAGAAGGCATCTAATTCAAAGATTTTTGAGTGACACATGTGCCTAATAAATACAACAGATCGCATGTATATTGGAGGTGCTATTAACAGGAAATGAATATGTTGTTATTTCTTGCTATTCATAGGAAACTTTTCATGCGCAAATTTTAACGAAGTTTTTCATGCACAATATCAACTGTTGGGATCAGAATAACATGTTCCTGTTATTCAAAGGGAATAACAATAATTATATTTTCCGGTTAACATGGGTCCCAAGTGTGCGGTGAATTTTACGGTTTGGTTTTGTACTAGCAGGGTGTCAACAATAGCAGACTCATATTTGACAGGTTATATTAAGGAGGAAACTTTTGGTATGTCCTGTATCTTAGAAGTTGTGTATAGCTTTCTCGTTTTAGAGATTTTATGTTGTTATAAATAAATTATTTACACTATTTAATATGAAAAAATACAATTAAACTTTCTCATAAAATTTTGTCTCTTGCTTCTCCTACATTTTTTTGACGTCTTCATAAAAACACTACTGATCGATTATCAAAATGCTAATAGCAGAAAATCCTGTCTCGAAAAATAGGAAGAATGTTACGAGAGAAATTTAGTGAAAGATGTTAATGTTGATCAGTTTTCCAACGGAATTTGTCATTTTAATATAATTGAAACATATTGGGCCTAAAACTAATGATGGAATCAGCCCAAACAACATGGCGCCTTTTGATGGGTCAAAGCCTTGTATTTCAAATAGGGGCCCGTCTTCTTTCCGGGTTACAATCCAGAATCTAGTCTAATTGGGCTGATACAAGCTACAAAAGATGCATCTGGATGAAAGGGTTAAGCTAAATTCAAATTGAAAATAGTAATTAATTCAATATTTTACTTAAGTTAGTAAAATAGTGAGTTAAAACACACAAAATAAATTAAAACTAATTGACAGTTATTAATCTAAATATGAATTAATCTAAAATAATAGCGTTATTTTTAAATTAGTTCTATTTTTGCTCCAACTAAATGTATGCAAAGTAGGGATGAAAACAGAGTGAATAGTGAAAAAATTATATCCATGTTCTTTTTTTTTATTTTTCAAATACGAATCGGAGCATATATAAGACATATCAGACAAATGTGGTTACAGATCCGAATTAGATTGAATATTTATTAAAATAATATAAAAATATTAAAGTCTATAATATTTATCTAATTATAATGATGAATAATATATATTAAAAATTTAAAACATATAGTATATATTAATTATTCGAATACAGATAATTAGATATCGGATATTATCCGTACCGTTTTCACCGTAATGCAAAGATGTTATACTCGGATCTTTTGCAAAAGTGAGCCACTGAAATTGACCCGAACCCGATCTGAACCAAAACCGAGTCGGCGCTTGGCTGATGCGCTGCTCCCGGTTACGTACCAATCCACATCTCCAGCTCCTTGCTTCGACCGCCGGAAAGCGCACGATCAGCTAAGAACAGGTTTTATTTTATTCGCAGTTAATTGAAAGGTTTGCTACAGCTATTAGATCACCAGTACAAACCAATTATTTTCGAGAAAAGGTAAAGAGAGGAAGAGAGGTGCAGAGATGGGGAATATGTTCACGAAGAAAGTAAAGGTCACGGAGGTTGATCGTGCTATTCTTACGCTCAGGACGCAGCGCCGAAAGCTAGGCGAATACCAGCAACAGGTGATTTTGATCGATTCGCTTTTGCATACTTCTGATTTAGTTTAAATTGTAGAGCTTTAAAGGAAAGGAATATTGCTAGTTTGAACAATCTTTGTTGACAATCTTAATTGTTGATGCTGACTTAGTAGAAATCTAATGTAATTGCGTTTTGCAATTTCATATTATATGAATCTGACAATCATGCCTTTTTAACAATAGAAAAATGTTTTTTGCAAGTTGAAGTGCTTTAATGAATGTTAATCTGTAAGATTTCAGTGGTAACCTTTATATTGATCTAAATTGTAGTATCTCTTTCTTAAATGCAACTGTCAAGAGATATATTTCATACTTTGGTGGATCTGTACCAAATTTTACACAATTACATATGTTGATTTTGTCTATATTTCATTGTGTAGCTTGAAAAAGTTATTGATGCTGAAGTAAAAGCGGCAAAGGACCTAATTGCGCAAAAGAGAAAAGACAGGGCTTTGATTGCACTAAAAAAGAAAAAAGTTCAAGAAGAGCTACTTAAGAACGTTGATGGATGGCTAATAAATGTTGAGCAGCAGGTATCATTGAAACATTTTTGCATTTAGTTAATACTGAGAAATAACAATCTTGAAGTATTATTACACAGTCAGTTGTTTTATCTTTCCTTATAAAGAGAATGTGATTGACAAAATGAACCACCAGACAATTTTGTTCGTGCATTAGAGTTTACTTTCTGTTAAACCTATTGGGAAATGAGCAAATGGTCAGAAGTTGTGTGCAGAGATCGATTAGACTTAGCCAGTGGTAATCTGAGCACGAATGTAGGTTCTAGGGTATTTCAATATATTTATTTGACATTATATTGCAATTCCTTCTGGATGGTCTTAATAATATCAGACATATATAAGCAATAATCAGGTGCAAAGCTTAAACTGAGTATCAAAGAATCAATAAACACTGCACTGTTCCGAACTAAGTTGTACATACTTGGTTCATTACTGACTGCAATCATGACCAAGTGTTATTATCATTTTTGTGATTAGTTTTTTTTTTTTTTTTTCATGTTCAGTTGGCAGATATTGAGTTGGCTAGTAAACAAAAAGCTGTATTTGATAGCTTAAAGGCCGGAAGTAGTGCAATTAAATCAATACAAAGTGAGATTAACATTGATGATGTTCAGAAGTTGATGGATGATACTGCAGATGCCAAGGCCTATCAGGAGGTAATCTTGTCGCTTCATTTAATTTTGTTCATTTACTCTCAATATACAGTGTTCATTCCCTCTTCATTGATCTTATATGGCTCCTCATAATTTATTTTTTTAAAAATGGCTCCTCGTAATAATTTCTTGAATGAATATTCGGGGGTTCAATTGAACTGAAGAGGACTTGGGAAACAAATTGAGCAAAAGTGTGGAAGTTTAGGGGCTATTTTCTTGATGTTATTTCTATCAATGTGAAAATTCGGTTCTTTCTTTTTATTTGCACTTTCCTCACTTTGGTCTTGTCCATGCTTGTAATTTTCTGAGAAAATTTCAAACAATTTTTTTTAACATGGTAGTTAGTCCTTCAAACAGGACAACCTGGTACCTTTGCATTAAATCCCCTAATGATCCATACTTGATAGAGAATGCTCTTTTCCCAGCTAAGATAAGGAACTTTGTTTAGGCACTTGTGTTTCTCATATCTTGCTTCCTTCTGGGAGTATTGGGGCTGTATTAGTGAGATTGTACCCTTCTATATTATCATTCTCTTTCAACTGTTCTTTTAACTTTTGCTCCCTACTCTTGTGCATCCACTTTATTTGTAAATCTTTATTTGATTCATAATGCAGTAAATCAGTATATCTAATAATAGTAAGTAAACAATTTGCAATCCTTATTGTCTATTCCCTCAATGAAAGTGCAACTTAGAAAAACCTAGTCCGGAATACTTATGTAAATAGATTCATTCTCTCTATCTATGTTTGTGAATATTTAGTGTTATATAAACTACATAATCTAGTATTAATTCAGTTATTTCTTGAATGTAGGAAATTAATGCGGCATTCCAGCTATCTGCTGAAGAAGAACAAGAAGTCATGGATGAATTTGAGAAATTGGAAGAAGAGGTTTGCATGGCCATTTTCACTCTATATAGATTAGGAAATTTATTCCCTTTGAAATATTTTGATAATAAATTATTTCCTTTTATCTCCAGATGGTGGTGGAAGATTTACCAGAAACCCCAGTGGAGCCTGTTATAGTGGAGAAGAAAGACGAGGTATGAAAATAATCCATCTGCTTTTCTTGTTCATCCTCTCACTTTAATATAAAAGAATATTGCTAATCCCATTTAATGCTGAGTTTTTCCGTAATTCTCTGTGTTTAGATAAGTGAAGAATCATTGCCAAATGATGAGATTGAACTTCCTGATGTACCCAAAACCCCTGTACAGGTTGCTGGTCAGAGTTCTACTTCTGAAAGAGAAAAAGGTCTCTCTCTGTCTCTCTCTCTGTGAGGTTCATGCACACACAAACTCACACAATCACACTCTTACTAAGTACAAATTCTGTACGGAAGTGGGTGCAGAAACAATGGGAAGAAACTAACGGCCTATCTTAACATTACTGTAATTGGGGAAGTAAAGAAGATTACTGAACATCTAAAAGATAAGGGAGCCCTTGTTTAAAACAAAAAAAAGTTGCTAAAAGATGTGAAATATATTTGATGCATAATCAGTGCATTCGGTGTACCATGGATGACAGTTTCAGTCCCCATCACTAAATTGTATCTGTGTACAATTTGGCTTGAACTGTGCAACATTTAGCTTCTTTTTCTTCATTTATCTTCTTTGTTTGAGAACTGAATGTACGGCCAAGTTGGTTGTTTGAGAGCTATATACGGGTCAATCAACTATGAGAAGTTTGGAGAAATTGTCTGTCATTATGTGATTATTGACTAAATTAGTTCATAAATTTACAGTCTTGGAGGAGCCCCTCCCAGCTTGAAGAAGGGAAAAACTCAAGACGAAAATGGTCTCTCCAATTTATCTTGAAACTTTTGTAAAGTATGCATGAACAAATCAGATCTCTCCTATACAGTTCTTGGTTTTCTCATGTGATCTACTGTTACATATTCCATAGAGAATAAAAATTGTCCTGTGCTGTTTCGTTATTTGTACATCGTTTAGAGTATTGTTTATTAAGTTAATTTATAATTTCGTACCTTTTATCGTGACTCGTCATTTTTGTGCGTACGAGTGAGAATTGTCGGGAAATCACAGACTGTAAAGCTCATTTTGGTTTTTCTTAATCATTTTTTGAATTTGCCTTTCTGTATAGGCGTCAAATGCAAGCAATTGATGATTTACATTGTAGCTCATTTTGGTTTTTCTTAATCATTTTTTGAATTTGACTTCCTGTATAGGCGTCAAATGCAAGCAATTGATGATTTACATTGTTTCCCTCATAGTACCTTTCGTTTTTTTTTTTTTTTTTTTTTGGTATCTTTCATGACCCGTAGGCCTTACAAACCTCCACTAGTCACAGAATTACAAAATTCCTGCACACTTAAATTCAAATCCCATCCCATTCTATCAGTACCCTCTCTTCTTGCCCGATTTGCCAATGTGTGAGCAATTTGCAGCCGTTGATCTTCCCTGCTGAGATGCAACACCCTCAAACCTCCTGTGCTTTGATCTGTAAGTACCTTTCGTTCAATTGCAACATTGCATGATTAAAATAAGGTTCCGATTCCATTGGAAATTTTGTCATTGGAAAAAAAAATTAAATTGGTATATGCAGTACCGTATTATAACCTTTGTTAATACATCACAGAAACCCTGAACTTATGTGAGAATTGAAGCATTCTATTATTTCTATGCTGCTTAGGAAAAATACAAGTACCAATATATTTCAAGACTTGAAACTACACCAAACAATTCCATGTCACAGCAAGGCAGAGCAAGCATTCCCAACATCATAGGAAAGTGTCAGGATCAACTATTGTCAGCTTATTAGCATAACAGAGATTCCAAAACAATGATTTCAAAGCAAATCGAGAAAAGAAAATTTAGAAAGCAGATGACAAGGAATTTATGCAAGAGATTCATTTTGTTTTGCTTCCGCCAGAAGCTCCTGCCTGACCCTCTTGATTTCCATCTCCCTATCCAGTCTTTCTTTCTGAAATACAGAATAAAATGGTTAGATTTGAGTTCATAAAATATCACAGAAAATAATGTATCGTATTTAAAGCTAACTCTAACAGTACTTGTTGGAGATAAAAGATAAACTGTTACATTAGGAGGCAACTAAGCAACATGAGAGGGATTATTTGTGGGATGTATAATCTGGGGACAAAATACTGATGTTCAGAATAGAGCGAGTATTTTGCAATAGAGTCTTCTGTTAACACTATATCATATAACCTAATTAGTGGTGGAAAGAGATCAAATTACTGGTAAATAAATGTACACCATTTACAATAGTCTCTTCGGAACAAGGAATAAATTGTAAACAAAATATACGTGAGTTAGCGGGACATGTTGAAGAGAATGAATTAAAATGGTATGATTTTACCCTCTGAAAAAGGGTTAGATCATATGCCCCTCCAAAAGACGGATCAAATATCATATCTCTTCTCTCCCAGCTCTTTAAGTTCCCAAATCAGGTTCTCTTCTTCCTTGTTCAATAAACGAAAAACAACTCTCAGGATCATGCTGAATGTATTCCTTCTCTCTATTCATATTCTCTACCTTTCTGATCCGAACAAGTATGTGTAATAAAGTAGGGGGGAGGGATAATGAAGAACTCGCATAATCGTGACACTTCTTATTTGCAAGAAATGTCATGTGCAAACTAGTATAGATGGATACAGAATTCTTATTCTCTTGAGGACATGCATAATGTTTTCAATATTTTTATATACTATAGTATACATCAAATTCTCCTTTTGACTTTCTATATTAAGCTTAGACATAATACTTATTATTTCTTTATGTTTATCAATGTTTATAAAATTGAGACACATTGTCTTGGTTCCCTGTGTAAGTTTAGGATACGAAAACAGGGGTATGGTTATATACTTCTCACTCTGGAGAGTTTTCTCGAGAGATAATTGATATTTATCTACATTTTTAAGCATGATGTTGCATTGATTGAAATTACTTGCTTTGCTCATCCCTTGAAAATGCTAATTGATATTTGTTGTGCTGTGTGAAAGGACAACACAACTTAAATTAGAAAAATAAAAATCAAAGCAAGAAAAAGGATGCAAGGATTTATTGGTTTTATTATTTGGCTTGATTGTTGGGTTCTTCAGCTTAAGAATCATAAACTAGAGTATTACTGCCTTTACTATTGAAAGATTAAAAGAAGCAGATCACAGCGTTCAATATAGGCAATATGATTTTTAACTAACAAATTTTGCATTATGATAATAAGCTAAGAACACAAAGTCTAGACATCAACACAAAATAACACACTATATTTTCTTAGGGTTATCTTTAACTTTTGAGTAAGCTGCTAACTCAACATAATCTAATTAACTTGAAAGATCTGATAGGGCATAAACTTTAACCTTGATTATGAACTAACAATTGGATCGATACCAACCCAAAATTCAATCCATTTTTACCTGACAGCTAAACCTAACCTACTACTCAACTCAGGATATGACTGAGATCGAACACTGTATGATCCAATATTACTCAGAGGACTTGCCATTAAAAATCTGACACATAGAGGTACTGAGCCACAAATCGAGCTAACTTGAATGTATATTCCAAATCGGAGCAAAATAAACCCGGTTCCCTTTCAAAAACCTCAACATTTTACGGGAGGAGGGAAGTGGTGTGTGAGAGACAGAGAGAGAGAGATACCTTCTCGTCTTGGTGAAGAGCGATCCAGACATGGAGTTTATCCATGGATTGCCAGAAGAGAAACGCGCCGAAGCTCATACCGAAGAAGGTGGCAACTTTCACCATTGTTTCTTCCCTG
The DNA here is from genome assembly GCA_033356055.1 of Carex pumila. NCBI lineage: Eukaryota > Viridiplantae > Streptophyta > Magnoliopsida > Poales > Cyperaceae > Carex > Carex pumila. The sequence goes on from JARJHM010000295.1 coordinate 237,704, forward strand.
CTCTCTCTTGTTTTCTCCTGATTGCAAAATCGAATCTCTTTCACTTCTCCCCTTCTACCTTCCCTAATTTATGAACTTTTTGCATATATGCCCATTGAAACCATTTTATTAGGATCAGTATCATCCCAGGTACCTGACTCAAAAAAATTGAAATGGACGGCCTAGATTTAATATCAGCCGGAGCCTGTTCGGAATGACAGAGGGGGCAGTATTATTTGTGCTTTGAGATACGTGTCAAGTTAAAAATTCCAATCTTAAACCGTCCAATTTAATTGTACTCAGTCAGGTAACTGAGGGATGTGAATTCATTTTATTAGGTTCGAAGTCTCTTCGTCCGTGGTGCCGATTGTACAAATGGGCCTCTTAGTTACATTGGATGGTCCATAAATGCTATCTCTATATATATTTAACCAGGCCCATTATTTATCAACCTCGGCCCAAAATTAGAGGACAACTGGATCCCTTTACTAATCTACCTCAACCCAAATTCAATTCGTTCTAAAATTGTAGGTGTACGGTGCACCGCTTCTTTACAACAAAAAAAAAAAAACTTAAATCAGAAAAATATCAAAACAACCAGAGAGATTCTTTAATTTGTTTTCAAGCAATTCCTTATGTTGCTCATTGCAAAGTTCTCCCTTTTTTGAAAATAATTAAACGAGCTTTGGAATTAATTATTTAAATCATAGAACTCTCTTTTAAAAGCAGTAGGATCCATACTTTGCCCTTGATGCTTCTATTACTGCTTCCAAATATCTTTTCTCTTTTTGCTTTTACCTTTTTTTGGGGAAAAGTTAGGCCGGTGACTTGCTATTTGATTTTGTAAATTAAAATAAACCACCTATTTGCATCAATTTGGGCCCACCTGTCTGGTGCTGATCTGGCCCAACACCCCATTTCTATCCTATAAACATTAAACACAACACAATACAAAAAGGGAAAAACATTCCAAAGAAAATTAAAAGCAAGCAGAAAAAGAATTGCATTCTACATTTCTACTTTTAAATTTGAAAGATGTAAAAAGCATCTCAAAGCTAAAGAACAATATGCTTTCCTTTTGTGCTGAAAATGATGGCCATAAACAAGTTTGGTTCCATTTCCTGTGTGTTGCAATTTGTGTTCAACATAACAATTAAATTCTAAATACATATGAATTTGGTTTTTCTTAGACAGATGATAACTCAATCTTTGATAAATATGACTATTAATTTTAAGGTTATATTAAGTCTCTGCAACACAATTCATTTTTTTTGTGCCAATGAACATATATGCAATTATTTTAGGTTGGTGTTATAAGTTATTTAATTTAGACATGCCATACCCACTAAATCACCATTAATTATTTAATAAAAAGTTTCTCACATATATACAAATATACAATACCATGTTGGGAAAACTATGGTTAATATAAAGGCAGGTGGGCAGCCCATACGACCCCATACTAATATAAATTATACATGTACCAATATGCCATATATCCTAACAAACAAAGTACAACTTTTTGCAAATATATTTATCCGAAGAATTCAAAAACATTAAGAATTATATGTTATAAGAATGGCCATCATTTTATATTTCAGCAATATAAGCTGCTTATTTAGAAAAGTAATTAGCATTACGAAAGTAGATTATAAAATTTAAGCTGAACGTTGACAATGGTCAGCGTTTACAGAATTTATTATACATTTGACAATGATCAGTATCAAAACGATATGGATAATATCCGAACATACATAAAATATTATCTTTTTTCATTGGACCAAATGCTAGTTTTTGCAATAGTAATATTATTTTAATTAAGGTTTGCATCTGAATATAATCCTGAATATCTTACAAAATAAATTTTAAACATGCATGAAAAAAAATGGTTAAATTAGGTGTAAATATTTGTTAAACTTGTCTCATTCTCTGTTTGTGTGTGTGTGGGAAGGGAAAGCAGCAAAATCTGTGGCTTCATAAAGTGAGGCACCAAGCACTAAAGCAGGGATATGCTCTGCCACTTATAAAACATATAAAATCATATCATATATGACCAAGTGGCACTGTAACATTAACTTAATTATCTATTTTTTTGGAAGATGAGATTAAGATCACTTTTTATACAATCAACTAACATTTTTAAAAATCACAAAATAAAAATCTAACTTTGTTCTTTTCTAAGATGGATTTTTTTAAGGGTGGGAGCAAATCCTAACTTTTGTCAAGGTTTAGTGGGTGGGTAACTGATAAGTACCAATAATAAATTAAGTATTTTCTTTTTTGTCAAAGCACACTTTGGGAGTTTGTTATTTAACAGCATGCAGAAGAGGATCTCTCTCTCTCTGTTAATGTACTTTTATGCCTACTTGTAAGATGTTGAAAGTGCACTGCTGGATCAAAACACAAGGGGAGCTCAATACTTTATTTTTTCGTAATCCAATCATGTTCTATATTCTTATTTTTATTTTTGAAGTTATAAAATGAGATTATGTACCATCTGAAAAAATAATATTGTACCTATATAATTTTTTTTTAAGAAATATAAAATTTGGTCTCCAAAAATATTTTATTACAAAGATCATGTTGAGCAGTTTGAATTGACTGTTCGAACTTTAAAAGAAGAGATAAATGATGTGGAGCATATTGGAGCACAATATATATATATATATATATATATATATGAGAAGGGATTCACTTACAACATTTGTAAGTTACAACATCTTATAACAATTTGGTTTTATAATTTTTAAAGTCCAAGCAATCGATTCAAACCGTTCAACATGATCTCTATATTAAAATATGCCTGGAGATCAAAATTTACATCTTTTTTACTATTTATTAAATATTTTACAAAATCATTGATTTTAGACAATTTTGGACCACTGAAAAACAACAGTTTTGTAAAATACTTAATAAATAGTAAAAATAATTTAAAAAGAATGTAAAATTTGATCTCGAAGCACATGTTAATATAGATATCATGCTAAACAGTTTGAATCGACTGTTTAGACTTTGAAAATCATAAAACCGAATTGTTATAAGATATTGTAACTTACAAATGTTGTAAGTGGAAAAACACACACTACAAATATTTGTTCTTTGTTTTTCTCGTTGGAGATCTATCTGAGCAAATTATTCCTTTAAGAGCACAATCATGTGGCCAAGACTAATATAATTAATTACGATATAAAATGTCTTATTATAATAGAATTTGGCTAAACACATTTGTGACTTTGTGAATTGTGAGTGTGTGAATGGTTGTATCTTAATTTATTCTTTCCAATTAGCTTACATTAATAAAGCATGTGGAGAATGAGCCATTTATAAGAAACTAGAAGTTTCTAAATAAATCACTAGTCAATAATATTGCTAAACTGCTAGTTATTTTTTATTTTATTTTTCTAACAATTTACCCACGGCATGATTTTAAATTTCAAACAATTATTTAGGAAGAGGAGGGTTCAAAAGCACCCAAATGTACCCTATTTTTTTAATTTTTTTTCTCTGTTTTTAAAGTCCGAATAGTCGATCCGAACCGTTAGATGCAATATATATATTAAAATGTCCTTTGAGACCAAATTTTATATTTTTTGAATTTTTTTTTACTATTTATTAAGCCACTTTGAAAATCGCTGATTTTACATTTTCCATACCATTGAATCAGCGATTTTTCAAAGTGGCTTAATAAATAGTAAAAAAATTTCAAAAAATGAAAAATTTGGTCTCCAAACACATCTTAATATATAGATCGCATCTAACAGTTCGGATTGACTATTCAGACTTTGAAAACGAAGAAAAAGAATAGGGTGCATTTGGGTGCACAAAAATTTGAGTGCATTTAAACCCTCCTCATTTAGGAAATCGTTTGATCAGATAAGCTAGGTAGTTGAATTATAATAATATGGCACTTAGAGGCAGATAAAATTTGAATTTATTGTATTGTATTAATTTTTTAATATAATTTTTAAAAGACAATTGATCTTCAATTTATTTTTTAATTAAAATTCTGGTACATCTTAACATCTTTTAGATATTATTTTCAAAAACTGAACATGAACTTGCATTACTCCGTTATGTCCACAGTTTTAGGAGACCCTTGCTCTTAGGAGTGTCAATGACATTTTTTTATCCGTTTATCTAATTCGTATCGTATTAATAGAATTAAAGACTGAATAATAAAAAATAATAATTCGATTATATAAGAAATGAAATCCTTGGACTGATTAATCATGTTTGGAGAACAACTATACCTATGAGGTGCAAATATGTAATTATACCTATAGCACCTAGCTAGGCAACCAATCATTGCTTAGACTAAGTTTTCTATTTAATTTACTTTGACCCTATGACATATCATTTTTATTTTCTTTTACCATATTTAACTTCAGAAATAAAATAAAATTATATTAAGGTCTTTTTCCTAGAAGTTCTTTATATTTTGGAAACATTTAAACTACATTAATTAAAATAAATGGTACTGCAATCCGAGTTTCTTTGATTTCATGCATTTTACTTGTTAATTGTTAATTAATGACAACCAGAACAAGTTTCTAGCAAATGCAAAAATGTTGTACAAATTACCTCCTTTTATTAAGAAAAAAAATATATCATGGGAGCCCCCAATATATTATAAATGTTTCATTGCATATAACGAACGCATTTTAATATAATACATAATATAAGTACGAATGTACGATCGATTTAGACAAATTGAATTAATTAATTTAGAATTAGCATGGACGTCCACAGTGAAACAACTTGGGCTATATAAATAGTAAAAAGATTCTAAAAAATAGAATATTTGGCCTCCAAACTTATTTTATTATGAATATCATGTTGAGTAATTTGAATTGACTGTTCAGACTTTAAAAATAAAGACAAAAATATAAAGTATATAGGAGCACAAAATTATAATACATTTGAACCCTTCTTATATATACAGACACACAACATACTACAAATATTTGTTCTCTGTTTTTTTCGTTGGTGATCTATCTGAGCAAATTAAGTGGAAATTTGAATTCATAAGGCAACTCAAAATTCCAACTGTAAGGTATTTGCATATATCTTCTTAAAAAAATAAACTCCTCACTCATGACAATATGTCTCACAGGGGCTTCCAGTGTCACCTCCATTGTGTTGTATGCCAAGCATGTTCCCTAGAAACATCTCTACACCTTAATTTTTTTTCCTTTGTAATTTTGCAATTACTTTCTGGTCAAGACCATCCCTATTGTCAGGTTTCAGAATATTGAGACAGGGGGATTCAGTTAGCTCCACTGTAGAAAATTCATGCAAACCTTACAATAGTTTGAAGGCAAGAAGAAAAGAGTATAGCTAATATAACATTAGTGTTATTTCTGTCTATACAACATCAACTCCAAAACCTATTAAATCAAGTTTAAATAGTGAATCCAAACTATTCAAACCAATTTATTTTATGAGTGATGCATTTACATGCAAATTTTTTATATTTTCAAGTTACTTTAGTATCAAATCAAGCGGCAAAAAAAAAATTAAAAAATGAATGTATTAAAATTAACTTAAAAACTCAAACATTTGACCGCTTGACTTGATATCAAATAAATTCAAAAACTTATAAATTTTACATGTAAATGCACAACTAATGAAGTAGATTGGTTTGAACAATTTGGATTCACTATTTAAACTTGATTTAATAAGTTTTGGAGTTAGTGTTGTATAGACAGAAATAACACTAATGTTATATTAGCCACACTCAGAAGAAAATGTGGAGTATATTTCTTGGCTGGTTGCTGGTTCATATGGAAGAATAGAAATAGCATTATTTCTGAAGGAAGGGGTACAGAAGCTCTCCTATAATTTTAGCTGAACGGGCTAGAAGAGAAGCCATTTTATGGATCCAATTTTGTTGACAGAAGCTCTAGCACGGAGGTCTAGGGGATGGGGTTTATTTCTGGTTGCTGGTATTTGGAAGAATAGAGAACGTGTAATTTTTGAAGGTAGAGGGACTGATCCGAAAAATGTAGCAAATCAGGCATGACGGGCTCTGGATCCAATACTGTTAAGGGAATTATAGGAGATTTGAATGATGTATAAGTTGCTTTGTTTAAGATATTGTATTCTTGTTGTAATTTTCAAGGTGAAAATTACACTGTTGGAACCATCTGATAGCCCCTATCAGGCTTTCAAAAAACAAAAAAAGATCTATCTGTAGTTCATTACGACATAAAATGTCTTATTAATTAGACATGTGGACAAGACTAATACGTACTATAATAGTTCATTACTTCATTACGACATAAAATGTCTTATTAATTAGACATGTGAACAAGACTAATACGTACTATAATAGTTCATTACTTCATTACGACATAAAATGTCTTATTAATTAGACATGTGGACAAGACTAGTACGTACTATAGTTCATTACGACATAAAATGTCTTATTAGAATATAATTTGGCTAAACACAGTTGTTACTTGTGACTTTGTCAATTGTGAGTGTGTGAATGGTTGTATCTAATTTTATTCTTTTCAATTAGCGTACAATAAAGCATGTGGAGAATGAGCCATTTATAAGAAACTAGAAGTTTCTAAATAAATCACTAGTCAATCATATTGCTACACTGCTAGTTAATTATTCTTTATTTTTTTAACAATTTAATTACCCACGGCATGATTTTAAATTTCAAACAATTATTTAGGAAATTGTTTGATCAGATAAGCTAGCTAGTTTAATTATAATAATATGGCACTTAGAGGCAGATAAAATTTGAATTTGAATTAAAATTGTTAGAAATTTATTTTAAAATTTCAAAATTTAAATAAAATTTATTTTAATATTAATGATTTTTTTTTTACTTTATGAATTAAGAGCTATTTGTAACTTAATTTTATTGATCTAATGTCTACATAGAAGATTATTGTTTGTCGCCACAAAAGATCGAACAATAATATGTGCTGTTGAATCAATCCAATATTTATAGGCAAATAAATTATGAAGCGTCAGCTTCAAATCAATTCATTCCATGGATGAATTTACCCGTTTGAGCTACTATATGACTCATTCATTTTAATTAATATTTGGAATGTTAAAATATAATGAATATGAATGTCATTAATGCACAAATTTGCCTATAAAGAGTACATGATACTTGAAGATAATATCATCCTAAAATTATCCAATAATCTATTCAACAATTTACATACTTTTGCTCTTCCTATTAGCTCTATAATTCATAAATTCAATTTCTATTTTCCTACAAATAAATATTTTCTTTATAGAAAATATATTATTATGCTATCATTGTTGAAAGAAGTTACATCAACTTCTATCACGGTTGTGTCCAAAGGTAAATGAATATCGGCGTAACTTGGGGCAAGCTTAGCTGATTATTTATGCGCTTAGGACAAGAAGTTGCCTTATGTTCACATTTTGCAGCTCCGAGTAATAAAGTTTTAATTATTCTTGATTATATTTTTTAATATAATTGTTATTTATTTAATGATCAAAATTCAGATTTAAAACTAGTTAGTTAGTTAATATTTTTCCAATAAAAATTGAATTAATTGTATAGTATTTTTTTAATATAATTTTTAAAAGAATTTGACAATTGATCTTCAATTTATTTTTTAATTAAAATTCCGGTACACCTCAATATCTTTTAGATATTTTTCTCAAAAACTGAACATAAACTTGCGTTACTGCATTATGCCTGCGGTTTTATCATCAAATCTTTTGGTGATGATCATGTTCTTCTTAAAATCAAGCAGGTGTTATTAATTGCTTGTATTCATACTTCTCATCAGAGGTTTATCAGCTCACGTCTTCCTTGGTGTGGTACAGCGTAATCTCAACTTCATTTTATTATTTTATAAACATTATACAACTTTACTATATAAAGAAAAGAAACAATTTTGTGAACATATGGAGCTTATACTAATATGTATAGTGCGGATTGGTTGATACTATTAATTAATATTTTCGTTTTTAAAGTTTAAATAATCTATCTGAATCATTCAACATAAAATTTTTATGAAAATCTACATGTAGATCAAATTTTACATTTTATTAGAATTTTTTATTACTTTTTTAGATAGGTAGAAAATCACTTGATGTAAGCATTCTAGATAAAAAATTGCCAAAAATATAAATTTGATGTACATGTATATTTTTCATGTGGAGTTAAATCTTTTAGCTTGATTGTTTGAATTTTGAAAGAAAAAAATATTGATCCATAATAGTGATTATCATGTCATCACAGAGAAACTAAAAACAAAAAAACTATCGTGAATAGTATAGTTAGAGCAAATGTTACCGTATAATGGAGTAATAATCAAATAACAACTAATTTAAGTGTACACATACCTTTTAAGTCATGCAAATAAGAAAAAAAAACTACAAAGTAATATTCTTTAATAATTCATACTTCATAGTATTATATGTTATAATAGACGTGGAGCAATTAATTTTACAAGTGAAACAAAATCAGTACATATTTGATCATTTTATATATTATAATAATTGAAATCAACTTTTAATTGAAACAAAAGACAGTAATTTTACAAGTGAATATTAGATGAAGAACAAACAAAAGGAAGAATTAATATGTAAACATTTTTCCGATATGGAAGAAGAGACTAAATCATAGATAGGAACAAAAATACAGAATTAAGTTTAACATACCTAGCATAGTGGATCATTTAACATTACAAATAGGAACAAAAACACAGAAGCCCGTATAAATTGCAAAAAAAGAAGTCTATATAGTATAGTGTGTGGTGGTAATATCAGTCATCTATTACAGCTATAATAATTGTAACTGAATTAACACACTTTTATCTTATAACTTAATTTTTATGATCTAAAACATATTATAGCATAACTATAGCGCAACTATAACTACTTATCTAGAACTTTGATGTGAACCAATACACTTTGATGCATAGACAAACGAATAGTTTGGGTTTGGTTCGGAGGGATTAAACGTTTATAGTTCATATATAATTCTAATATAATAAACGAATGATTTGGTACAATAAGGAAGCAAAAAAAAAAATACTCAATTTAAAAGAAATTAAATAATTTTTTTTTAAATTCGTGTTTTTCTTGTTAATAATTTGTAACTTGTGTTCTACTCGTGAATAGAATATTATACATTTTTTTTTTGTTTTATTCAAATTCAGTTCGAAAAAGTTCGAAAAACGAATAAAACGCATATAGTGTTAATATGTGTCTGATATGAACCAATACGCACTGTGCAACAGCGTACCATAGCCTCAGTCGTACAAATTAATTTGATTCCACGTGTCACTACAAATAAGCTAACCTAACCTGACAATAAAGTTCTCTAGTTCCTTTACATACTCGCCTACAATGCACATGCGCTGATTCACTGATCTTTTGATCTAAAATTGCGAATTCCAAAGCAAAAATTACTTAACAACCAGAGAGTCGCCATTTCCGCCGGTCCTCGCAACAATCACTCCAAATCATAAAAAAGAAGAAGTAACAATTAAATATTTTAAAAAAAAAAATTGTATAAACAAACTAAAGGGGAAGGCTTCAAATTTTTAGTTGTGATTAGTTGATCCCAAACTTTTAATTTTGAAATAAAAAGTCATTATTAATTTAAAATTGATAATGAAAGTTTCAAATAATTATAAATGGTAAAAATATTTATAAATATAAATTTATCAAGGGTATTATGATTATTTCATAATTAAAACTGAGAGCATTAAATAGTAAATTAACTGTCTTTGAGACTAAAGTGGGAAAAATAGCACAACGAAGATGGCTCTATGACAGAATGCCACGGTTACAGCACGGAACACGTGCTAATACGTGCCATAACTCGCGTGTTATGTGCTGTGATCATCTTTAAAAAATCGGCACGATATGTCACACGAAAGGTCTAGCCACGACACGACACGTGGTCACGCGAGACACATGTAATTAAGACCATTAAATCTTGATCAAAAAATAAATTTTGAATAACCTAATTTAAATTATGACAAAATAGTTATGTTTAGGCACGGCGTGACTCATGTGACGTAATTATTCGTGTGCTATGATCATCTCTTAATATTTTAGTTACGACACGGCACATGAAAAATTAACTTAACCACAGCACAACATGTCACAAATCCAAAATCATAATTTATTAGTCACGTTACAACACGTTTTTCCCACTCTATTTGAGACTGTTGTCACTGATTGACATAGTTTGGAAGGCTATTGTCAAAAATAAAAGATAATTTTTTTTGTTTTTCACACCTGAAAGACTAATTTTTTTTTTTTTTCGGTGCAATCAACTCTGAATTATTGTATTTTGTTCAATCTAGCCATCTTTTAGTGTTTCGTCAATTTTATAGTGAAGTAATGGTGTGGCATCAATGACTGCACAATTAAACTGTCACCTTAACCAGTATTTTCATCAAATAAATTATTCTCTCCTTCTCTTTCACCATCATAGAAGCAATCCAGTCAATTGTTTAAAGATATCATAATTTGCACCATATTAACTTATCCCTCTTTAACCAAACATAGGCTTCAAGTATAATTAACCAAAATTTGTGTATGCAAACCATGCTAGTTTCTTTTTCAAAGCTACTTACACATATGGCTGTATCCTGATTTGCTTCCTGATGAACAAATCATTGCCAAAATTGTTGCTCAATCAAAATTGGATGTATGGTATCCTAACTTGGTTTATTCTCAACTAGAATTTTTAGTATTTTAATGGATCAAAAGAGAGAACTACTAGTGGTTATAGACATTGCTTTCAAGAAAAGAGAGCTTCTCTGTGTAATTAAGACTGAGAGAAGTGGTCCTTGTAAATGACTGAGAGAGAGAGAGAGAGTACCAGCAGCATTGAAACGAACATGCAATGGAGAGGATCGAGATATCGAAGGTGCAAGGTCTCTAAAGGCTTGGAGGCGAGAATACAATGGAGAAAAAAATGAAAAGTAAAGAGGGAGAATGAAAGAATAATGAAATTTGGTTGATGAATACACTGGTTGAGGTGGCAGTTAATTATCTATCATCACTGACACGTCAGCTGTTAGCAAAATACAATAATTTAGAGGTTGATTCAACCTAAAAAATAAAAATGTTCAGTAGCTCAGTTGTATTAAAATGTAATATAATAGTTAAGGATAAAATCAGAGTTTCTTAAATACAAAAAAGAACTAGGACTTGATTACAAAATGACACAGCACATAGTTAAAAGAATCATTGAATTGCTTTCAGTTGAATCAAATACAGGGACTGGATTTGACTTCTTTCGTCAAAAGATAAAGATAAATAAAAATAAATTGCGATACTGATTTTTTATAATTTGCTTAATTACAAGGACTATTTTATAAATATGCTGCTAAGTCCATCTCGGCACCTCTTACCGATTTCCATTTTTTTATAAATTGCCATCATACAGTCCCTTATAAAAACCACTTGCTAACCTCTCATTTGCTCGACTTCCTTCAGCTTCCTTCTCCTCCAAATCAAACTCTTCTCTTTCACCCGATGCCTTTCTCCCTTCCCAAATCCTTCTCTTGCCACACCTCCACATCTCTAGAAAAACAAAACCTCAATCCAAACCGGGATGCCTTGAGAAATCCATCTTCCAATTCCCCTTCTATCTCCTCCAGCTGCTCTACCTCTTCTTCCCCCGCCATGTCAGATGATTCTGCCTCTGTTCTCACCTTTCCTTCCCTCCCCTCTCTTCAATGTCTGCTTCCTTCTTCTACCTCCTCCATCTCCACCACCACCTCCTTTCGCCATCTTACCTCTCTAAAAGCCCTTTCCCCTGATTCTCCCGCTTCACCACCCGCCTTAACCATCTCTCCATCTTCGCTTCTTCTCTACACTGCCTCCCCTTCTAACCTCTCCACTTATGATCTCACATCTCTTGACCTCGTCAGTTCGCATCCTTCGGCTCCTTCAGCCGGTGCAGTGAAATCTCTTGTCATTCTTCCGAAATCACAAGGCATCCTCTCGGCACATCAAGACAGCCTCTTGCGCCTCTGGCGACACTCTTCTCGCTCTGGAGATCTTCGCCTCGCCGGTTCCCTTCCCACACTGTCAGACCGGCTTCTTCGCCTACCTTTTCCAAAGAATTACACCCTCATTAGGCGACATCACAAACAGTTATGGATTCAACATGCCGACACCGTATCCGCACTGGCTACAGCAGGAGAATACATCTACTCTGTCTCTTGGGATAAGACGCTTAAGATTTGGCGATCGAGTGACTTGCGGTGTGTTCAGTCCATTAAAGCACACGACGATGCAATCAATGCATTAGTAGTTGCACCAGATGGGACGGTTTACACCGGGTCGGCCGATACAAAGATACGTGCCTGGGCACGGGCACCTGGTGAAAAGCGACATGCGCTTGTTGCCACATTTGAACGGCATCGATCGGCAGTAAATGCACTGGCCATCAGTAGCGACGGGTCGGTGTTGTATTCAGGGGCGAATGACCGGTCAATCGTTGTCTGGGAGAGGGAAGAGAGCGCAAACCACTTGGTGGTAGTCGGTGCATTGCGAGTCCATGCGAAGGCAATACTTTGTTTAGCATGTGTAGGTGACATGCTTTTCAGCGGATCTAGCGATCGGACGGTCAGGATTTGGCGGAGAGGGAGGGAAGACAGGGAGTATAGCTGCCTTGGCGTTATGGCCGGTCATGTCAGTGTAGTTCGGTCGATCGTGGCGGTTCAAATGCCAAAAGAGAAGTCGGCGCCGGCCGAAGGGGAGGAGGAGTACCGGGTCTGTAGCGGGAGCTTTGACGGGGAGGTCCGGGTCTGGCAAGTTCGGGTTTCGGGGTTGTCATGACCGGACTTTCTAGTCACGAATCCAAAATATTTGAATCTTTATATATGCTTGGAGCTAAACCACACGAGTGGCTACATGAGAAATACCACAGCTCATCGGGAGCTGATTTATGTCCCACGCGGAGAGTGTAACTTGGTTTTGTTCAATGAACCTGGTGTTAGGTTCTAGGTTCACTGTCACTGGAGCATAATTTTTGAGTTCAGTTGGCAACTAAGTTTTGATTGCATTTTTTTTATTGTTGTTAATTTTATGTTAATAATATTTAATTAAATATTAAGAACGATAGCTAATTATAATTAGACGACTATTTTTGTCAATCATACGACATTCGAAGTTTGCAATTAAAAGAATAATTGTTTTGTTGTATGAACATCATATGTTTGATCATCATTGTTCTTTATAGTCATGATGATAAATAACCTTTTTCTTAAGGCTGATGATAAAAAAAAAACTGAATTCACATCCTCTCCAATACCTGTTTTAAGGGAATCTTTTACAATTACTAGATCTGAACCGTTCTTTTTAACTTGGCACGAATCTCAAAATCCAAAATCCAAAAATACTGCCACCAAACCAGTTGAAATGTAATCTCAAACCGTGAAGTGAGAGTAATCCTTTACAATACCGGAGAGGATACAGATTCAAGAAAACTTACGCCTGTTGATCTAATTAAAAGTAATTTATTATGTGTGGAAAGTGTGGACAGGGGCGGACTCAAGATTTTCGTTAGAAGACAGAAAAATATGGAATCGGATTTAAATAGCCTATCGAATTTAAACTCATTAACTAATTGGGTATTCGATAAAAAAAAAAAACAATGTTTTGACTTATATTTTCAATACTCTGACTTATAATTTCTGATAATTTAACTTATAATTCTAATTAACAATCATAATTCAAGAAATTTATTTTGATTTTAATATTAAATTTAATCCAAATTACAAATTAAACATCCAGAGGGAGCTAAAAAAATTTCTAGAGAGAGACAAAGTTAGTCGATACCAATAGATCACCATAAAACTCGAAATTTAGAGAGAGCGCTTGCCCCCGATCTACTTTGGGTCCGCCCCTGAGTGTGGATTAGAAACTCGGAAGAGTCTTTTGTGAACATTAATTCCATTAATTTCATTTGTTGTTTAAGAGAGAGAATTGGTTCTGATCAGATTCTAGACCTTTATCTTTCTAAAAAAAATGTCTGATAACAGATTTGCATTAATTATATATATATATATAATTATTTGAGTTAAAATAGTTTTCTTACTCGTAAAATAAGCTTATAATAAAGTTTTAATTTCAAGGTGTTATATTATTGACGCAATTGTTGGTTAAATAATTAATTAATATAACTTACCTGACTTTATATATAATTCATTATGACTAATATTTATTAAGTAATTATAACAATAAAAAATGTGGCTCATGTTATCTCCTAATTTTTATTGTTTGGAGTTCTTATATTATTTAGCATTATCTTTACAAATAGTTGCGTCGCCAGACAAGACGACCAAAGAATAGATTTCTGCAACGGCCGGATTTTGTGTTCCAAGTTACACCAATGCAAATTATGATGCCCCACACTTCATATATATAGTGAGAAAGTTTGATTGATGTATTTTCGGTAGCACTCTGGCTGAGTCAAAATTTAAAATTTTATATTTGAAACTTCAAACTAAGTAGCTCAGTAAATTGGTTATATATTGAACTTGTAAAATACTAATTTTTTTACTATTTTAATGATTTATGAAAGATAGTAAAAAATGACTTAAAAATAAGAAAAAATTGTAAATATTTTAGGCTATTTTTTTTTGCTATATTTCATAAATCATAAAAATAGTAAAAATTAGTATTCTACAAATTTAACGTATAACCAATTTACTAAGTCATTTAGTTTGAAATTTCGAATGCGGTATTTTGAAATTTGACTCGGAACTAAAGTGCTACCGAAAGTATATTAATCAAATTGGTATTTTACAAAATTGCTAATGACGCATGATGTGGCCACAGATGATCCTAATTAGGTCTTATCTCGATGAAGAATGACTCGTGCAATTGTTGACCTGCTACAATATTTTCCAAAATAAACAGCCAGATATTAATAGAGCCGCCTTTATTTCAACGAATTTATCACGGTAACGAACAATATCCATCATTACGACTCAAAAAGAAACCAAAATTAGAATCTACAAAACTCCAAGCTGTACTATGAACTCCAGACCTCAAGACAATTTTTGAAAAATAATAAAAGCAAAAACAGAACCACCATCATTATCGATATATTCCTGTCCATAAATAATAAAACAAAATTTGTACATGACTTTGTAATTTATACCTTAGGTGTCAAAATCAATGAAATTGGGGGCTTGACTGAGTCAGGATTTTCGTCCGGAGGAAAAAAAATATTAGATTTAAATAGCTTATCAGATTTAAATTAATTAATTAATTAAGTATTTGATAGAAAAAATAATATTTTGACTTATATTTTTTAATACTCTAACTTATAATTTCTGATCCTTTAACTTATAATTATAATTTAAAAAATTTATTTAAATTTTAACACTAAATTTAACCTGAATTATAAATCAAACATTTAAAAAGAGACAAATTTTTTTTAGAAAGAGATAAAGTCGATCGATACCAATAGATCACTATTAAAATTCGAAATCCAGGGAGACAGCTGACCCCCTGCCCTCTGTTTTTACCTCAAAAAAAAAAAGAAAAAGAAAAAAAGAATCAAGTCTCAAGTCTCCATGTGACAGAATCCTGTAATGAAGACTGTTATTGTCCCTATGATCACGACTTTCACTTAAAAAATAATTTAATCAAAACTTGACATTTAAAAAAAAATATTAATTAAGATAAACAGAGTGGTGCAGTGCAAGTGCAAGTGCAACCACTGTTTGTGGTGTTTGTAGTGATGGATTTTCTTGAAGACAGAGAATCTCGCTGGAAGGAGAAAAAAAATGGTGGTGGTCCTTGAGTTGCAACTGATCTCCCTTTTTCCCAAAATGTTGCCAGGTGTGAGGTGTGAACCATGCTGCATGTTATCTTATTCTCTCCCAAAATGTTGCCAGGTGTGAGGTGTGAACCATGCTGCATGTTATCTTATTCTCTCAGTTTATAGGTTCAGTGATAATAGACGTCCCCACTGGTTGTTTGTTGTTAAGTTTAATTTGAATAGAGTTGACATTAGATATATATGTACTTGGCTTTGTGCATTAATTGTAGATTAATTTGTAGTGTGCTCTTTTTGGAAATCTGATTAATTGTGTTAATTAAATTGGAAGTGCTGATCATAAAATTGAAGTCGGTGATGTCATGATTACCAGTTCGCCACCATCTTTGTGCTGGAACATGCATCGATCATGCATGTCCTTTACAACGGAGTTTGGGATCTTTTACACCAAATGAAATGAATTAATGTTGTTTCTTTAATTTCTTTTCTAATAAATTGAAGAGTAGGGTTAAAATGCCGACTTTAAAAAATGAAAACAAAAATAAAAATGTTAGAGATATATATTGGAGCAAAAAATAACGAGGCATTTTATTATTAAGCGAGAGAAAAATAGATTTTATTATGATTTTTTTTTAAAACTAAGATATTTCTAAGACGATCACTTCCACTAAAAGCAAATGGTCGGGATCCCCTAATTAAATTAACCTAATTTTTGGGTTTAAATGTGGACCGTCCGATTTAAATCCGAATCAATCCGGCCGAGGTGGAGTGCAAGGGGCCCCTTTAATATGATGGCCCAATCTGAATCGAAACTTAAAAATTGAGTTATTTTAAGAGATCCGAACTCAAAAGGTTATGCTAACTTAGCTATATGTTCATATATATATATATATATATATATATATATATATATATATATATAGATTACAATGATAGAAAAAAAAATTCACCAAAACTATATTAATGCAAAAAACTAGCTAGATATGGTCCAGATGGAGTAATAATTGATAGCAGTACATGATATATATATTTACCGTTGCACTTGAACATGAACATGTGTCAAATATATATCCCAAAAAGGCCATGCAGGATAGCTTTGGATAAGGCATGACGATGTTTACATTTATAATAGAAAATGGCAAAGTCATGGTTTTGATTGCTGGATTATTTTACTTGCACCTAACATGACGAAATTCATATCCAAAATGAATTAATTTATAAAAGGTATGATAAAGTGAGCCAGCAATGAATTGCTAATACGTACGTGTATATATATATACGGACCAATGGAAATGAGACAAGGATCATCTATCCTATACTTATATAATTACCGACATAAATATCTATATACATATTTTAAAATATTATGTGTACTAATTATTAAGCCAAACATAATGAGAGGATAAAAAAAGAGAAAGGAAAAAAAGGAGGAACAAACAATGCTCCCAAAAATAAAAATAAAATGATAATTAATGAGGTGAGTAATAAGTGAGTTTTTTCTTTAAAAAAAAAAGATAATTAATGAGGTGAAGCTCATCTTAGCCAAGAAACAAGATTACTATTAGGGGTGCAAATGGATCAGATAATATCCGACCGTATTCCGATCTGTATCCGACAATTAGATATGGATATCCGATATCTGAATATTAGTGCGAATACGGATATGATTTTGAATTTTAATTATCCGTATCCGAATAGTAGATATATACCATATAGTTTAATATATATTATGAAAATATTTATGTATAAATTTACGGATATTCGATATCCGATCTGTATCAATACGTATCCGTCTAATATCTAATCCGTATCCATATCCGAAAAATAAAAACGGATACGGATATGGTTTTACCACTATCTGATCCGTATCCAATCCGTTTGCACCCCTAATTACAATAAGATCAAAATTAAGCAACATAGCTAATTAATTATGGACCTTCCATTGTAATAACTAATTAATAATTGAAGCTACTCATAACAGTGCATGTAAGCAACCTAATTATGGACTTTCCATTGTATTAATTGAAACCTACTCATTACAGTGCATGTGAAGTGATCGTTCATTCCGAGGTAATTATCTTCTAAAATCACAAATTCTTTATTGAATTCTGCTTGCCTTAATGATGAATATTCTCTTAAAAGGTAGCCAATGAGTGCGCGCGCACACACAAATATACATATACATACCGAATATATATAAAACATTGAAATGCAAAAGTTCATTTTAAATTTAGTGCATGTCTGAAATGGGGACTTGATCCCTATTTTTACTCAAAAAAATTTAGTGCATGTCGTGTTATGATATACCAGCTAGAGACCTAGGTTTGGTATTGATAGGTTATGATACAACTGAGACCTATTTAATAACTATTTTATACGTACCTAACATGGTTTAATTTTTGGATACTGTTGTCGTCACATAAGATTTTCTCCTTTTGTTTGTCACCAGCTGAATCTTGATATTTTAAGTTTATTTTTTTTTATTAAAAAGGCCAAAGCCCGTTTCATGCATTGAAACAGAACAGTTTGAGCGAAAATGTCAACAATCATGTTTTAAGTTTATTCCCCAAATATTTTGCATTTAGTCACTTTCAATGGTTTTTCTATTAACCATAGGTAATTTTAAAATTAAAATACAAATAATTAATGAGAATTAACAGGAAAAAAAATAAACATCCACTGTCAGACAAAATACATATATAAAAAGAAGAGAGTGAGTCTATGGTACTATGCATATCATGATTTGGCACCGTGTTACGGCTCTATATTTGAGTTTTCAAATCCTAACGGTCGATCCGAACCTTTCATCTTGTTCTCCATATTAATATATGTTTGGAGACCAAATTTTACATTTTTTTGAAATATTTTTACTATATTTTTAGATTTATTGAAAATCACTGTTTTTGGATGGTTCAGAATTTTCAAATCAAGTGATTTTCTAAATATTTAAAAAAATAGTAAAAAAATTTCAAAAAATGTAAAATTTTGTCTCCAAACACATATTAATATGAAGAACAAGATGAACGGTTTGGATCGACGGTTAGGATTTGAAAACTCGAATATAGAGCCGTAGCACGGTAACAACCAGTGATATGCATAGTACCATAGACTCACTCAAAAGAAGAAGAATTAAACAAAGAAGCCAAAGACTGGCTCAGATTCGAGTCATCATTAATTTGTAATGATAATTGAAGCAATTAACACTTGGAATAGATATGTATTACAGACCTAATTAATGATCATAAGAAGATTAGTAGATCTGAAACCAAAAGTCTAACAACGACTATTTCATACGAATGTAGCACACAGGTTTCGTGTTGGTTAGTTACCGGATAGATTATCAACCGAGTTGTATTGGCCGTGGCATTGATGGAATTTAAATATATTTTAATTATGTGCACGCATCCAATTAGTTGGAAGGTCAGAATTAAATTGTGACCATATATGATACCAGATTACCAGATAAATATATATCTTTTACTACTTTCGTCGGAGCCAGACGATCCATTTTAAGGCATGACGATGTTTACATTTATATATAATAGAAAATGACAAAGTCATGGTTTTGAAATATAGCAAGTATAAATTTCATTTTTTTTCTTTTTCTTTTTCTTTTTCTTTTGGAATATAGTATATGATAGAAATGTTGGAGTTTGCGTGGGAATATAGAGACATGCTAATACGCTTTCGGCAGCACTTCGACCGAAGTGCTGCCACTCTATTTTCGATTTTTCAAAATCCAAATGGTCGATCCGAACCGTTCATCTTGTTCTCCATATTAATATCTGCTTGGAGACCAAATTTTACATTTTTTGGAAATTTTTTTCTATTTATTAAGCCATTTTAAAAATCGCTGATCCAACGGTGAACCCCTGATTTTTACTGTTTTGGCAAGCCACCGTTGGATCAGCGATTTTTAAAATGGCTTAATAAATAGAAAAAAATTTCCAAAAAATGTAAAATTTGGTTCCCAAGCAGATATTAATATGGAGAACAAGATGAACGGTTCGGATCGACCATTTGGATTTTGAAAAATCGAAAATGGAGTGACAGTACTTCGGCCGAAGTGCTGCCGAAAGCGTATTAGCCTGTCCCTGAGAATATATACTGTTCAAAGTGGAAACGGATAGATCGAACTTTCGAGCACATTAAATTTGGGTTATATATATTTTCAGAAAATTTTGTGGTTCATACAAACGATATTATATATCACTTGTATATACTCGATCGGTGCATGATTAGCTGCAACTGGGCTAGCTATATAGCTAGGCGGCTAGCATTTTGGTAGAACAAGCAAGCAATTTTGATTTTTCTAATAAGATTCATTGCTTCTTTTCGGACTTCCTAGGTAGACTATATGTATCAGAAAAGTTTGTAGTCCAATTCACTTCGGTTTGAAAAAAAATCACAATTAAGTTGTTTGATTGAAGTTCATTATGAAATAAATCAAACTAGTTCAGTTTATTTTTTATTCAAACTCAAATTGGATATAGTTCGTTTGAATTTGTTTCACGAACTATTTATGTTCAAATCTCAACTTAACATGTACAGTTCAAATTAAAACAACTCCAGTGGCTCAGTGCAAAATCAAGGTTTCATTTCGAATAAGTATAAATAGGTACCTGATATGATCGATAAGATAAGATTCAATGCAATGCTTAGTTTAAACTATCTAATTTTTAAAAAATAACTAAGAGCGGTAGGGTTGTC
This sequence comes from Carex pumila, assembly GCA_033356055.1. Taxonomy (NCBI): domain Eukaryota; kingdom Viridiplantae; phylum Streptophyta; class Magnoliopsida; order Poales; family Cyperaceae; genus Carex; species Carex pumila. The sequence continues at coordinate 258,162 of JARJHM010000295.1, forward strand.
AAAAAAAACTCATAGTTCGTGATTCGATTGACTTTGATTTGAAAAAAAAATCACAATTAACTCGTTCGATTGAAATTCGTTTTGAAATAAATCAAACCAGTTTGTTTCGAATCTTATTCAAATTCAAATTCAAACTAAAGTTTGACTTGGTTTGATTCGTTTGCAACCCTAATACGAGTAAGGACATGGAACAGTTTCATATATTGATAATATCAATTTACCACTAATCTTAATTAATTACTTAAATCTTTTTTTAATTAGTTATGAAAATAAGCTGGCAAATATAATATATATAGTTGTCGCGCGTTAAAGACATTTATATAAATCTTCGGTATGAATGATATATAGTAAATTTAAAATTTAGATGACAGATTTTTTATAGATAATTTAAAAATATTGAATAACTATACGTCTATATTTATCAAGTTTATCAAAAAAAACTATACGTATATATTTGAATGTTAATCTCAAAGAAAAATTGTTAATAAAACTACAACGTACAATTACATATATAATATCGACAAACATATAATACAAAAATATATACATAATAGTTCAGATTATTTAAATTAAATATCAACTGCTCATTAATTAAAGTTATACAAAATATTAGGTAAATTAATTTTGTCATAATTATAAATATCATATGGTATATTTAATGTTTTCTATTATATATGCGTTATCACTTTTATAGAGCGCATGACATGAAACAAATATTTCAAAGAGGGTTCAAATGCACTCAAATTTTTGTGCACCAAAATGCACTCTATCTTTCAAATTTTTTTTCTCTATTTTCAAAGTCCGAATAATTAATCCGAACCGTTAGATGTAATCTATATATTAAGATGTGCTTGGAGACCAAATTTTACATTTTTTTTAAATTTTTTTACTATTTATTAAGCCACTTTGAAAATCGCTGATTTTACATTTTCTGGACCATTAGATCAGCGATTTTCAAAGTGGCTTAATAAATAGTAAAAAAATTCCAAAAAATATAAAATTTGGTCTCCAACCACATCTTAATATATAGATCGCATCTAACGGTTCCGATTTGCTATTAGGACTTTGAAAATAGAGAAAAAGAATAGAGTGCATTTGGGTGCACAAAAATTTGAGTGCATTTGAACCCTCCTCAATATTATGAGTTTGAAATTAGAAGAAGGAAACGAACAAATATCAAGATTATGAGTTAGATAAATACATTTATTCAGTGATGAAATGAAAGTAGGTAGAACAACGAATCAAACAAATATATGAAGACCCCTAAATTAACTAATTAACTGCCAATATAAATTCCCGGAGATTACGGGTGTTAGCCTGTTAGGGTGCAGAGATTCCCTAATTATATACTTTTTTGTCTTTTATAGCTATGCATTGCATCTAATTTGCCATCATTATATTAAGAGCGAATTAATTAAACACTAGGATTATCTCGTTTCTCTTCTTTCGGCCGGGCTCTTATCACCAATTGCAAAACATATCGCATGCCGATCACACACAATATATATATGAGGAGGGATCAAGTTACAACAATTTTTGAGTTACAACAAATTACAACAAATTACAACAAGCTTTTATTTCATTTTCAAAGTCCAAATCGTCGATCCAAATCGTTAGATGTGATCTACACAATAGAATGTGCTTGGAGACCAAATTTTATATTTTTTGGAATTTTTTTACTATTTATTAAGATGGGTACAAAAACTAGTCAAATTTATACCATTGAATTTTGTACCCATCTTAATAAATAGTAAAAAAATTCCAAAAAATATAAAATTTTGTCTCCAAGCACATTTTATTGTAGAGATCACATCTAACGGTTTGGATCGATGATTTGGACTTTGAAAATAAAATAAAAGCTTGTTGTAACTTGTTGTAACTCAAAAAATGTTGTAACTTGATCCCTCCTCATATATATATATGGAGAGAGACCAATATGCTTTTAGTAGCATTTCGGTCAAAGTGTTACTGATTCAAATTTTAAAAAATTGCATTCGAAACTTTGAACTAAATAGCTCAATAAATTGGTTATATATTAAACTCGTAGAATACCAATTTTTACTATTTTCGAATTTTTTTTTCCTATTTTTTATTATTTATGAAAGATGACAAAAAATGGTCTAAAAATAAAAGAAAATTGCCACTATTTTAGACCATTTTTTGTCAACTTTCATCAATCATAAAAAATAGTAAAAATTGGTATTACACGAGTCCAATATATAACTAATTTACTGAGCTATTTAGTTTGAAGTTTCAAATTCATTTTTTTAGAATTTGAACTAGTAACACTTCCGCTAAAGTACTAGTGAAAGCATATTAGTCAATCTCTCTCTCTTATATATAGAGAGAGAGAGTTGAGCTATGGTGAGTTAATGGTCTTGATTTACTTCACGCTTATATTTTTTATAATTAAAACTTCAAAGAGACAATCTGAACTGCTTAATATGATCTTCATATTAAAATGTGTTAGAAGACCAAATTTTGCATTTTTTTTAAAATTGTTTACTAATTTTTTAGAATATTTCAAAATCGCTGTTTTATATGGTCCAGAATCTGTTCAAAACCAACAGTTTTCTACTTACCTATAAAAATAATAAAAAATTTCAAAGAAAATGTAAAATTTAGTTTCCAAATACATTTCAATATAGATATTATGTTGAGCAGGTCGAAATGACTATTTGATATTTAAAAACAGAGATATAAGCGTAAAGTAAACAAGATCCTTACTTCGCAACTTATCATAACCCATCTCTCTCTATATAGAACAATTTGAATCTAATTAATATGATCCGTCAGTATCTAATTAATATGTCACTGCTGTCTAGAGTAGCTAGTAAGACACTCCACTCTCTCATAAGAGAAGTAGGTTCGATCTCTGCCAAAGACAAAAAAAAAAAAAATGTGTGCAAAGCCTACGGGCTATAATAATAATAATAAAAATAAAATTAATTAATATGATTCGTCAGTACGCTTTACAAATCTGCAACCCGGCCCACATGGCAAACCGACCCTACTAATTATTCATTTATTTACAAAACAAATACTCAGCTTAATACCTTTCTGTATTAACAGAGGGACGTTTTATTAATTAGAAAGGGACGCGCGAAACCGCTGGCGGGCGGTGCTGGAAAACTGGAACGCAATACAGCGGGAAGAATACGAATATATTAATTATACTGTTACCCCAGTATCATTTTCATATCATATTAATTGTTTGATTAATTAATTGATTGCTAATGAGTGAACTTAGTGTGCTATACGGAGACCTAATCCATGTAACAGTATAATATAACAGTGTTAATTAATTAATTTCGCATGGCTCGAGGAGTACCTGTTGAAAATATGTTATACATATATAGTATAGAGAGATGATTTTATGTTTTGTCCCTGCTAAATCATGAATTTCAGCAATTTGACAGAGCTGCAAAGAGATTGGTTTCATGCGCTTATTGCCTCGTAAATAAATAATGAGAAAAATTCAAGCACTGTTAAAAAATAGAGGAGGGATCGGATGACACCTTTTTTTAATGACATCAGATGATATTGTGCATTTTCGAAGTCCAAATAGAAGCTGTTCAACTTGATGAATATGTTAAAATGTGCTTGCAGATCAAATTTTACATTTTTCTGAATTTTTTTTTACTATTTATTAAGATGGGTATAAAAATTCAATGGTCTGAATATAGCGATTTTGTTAAATACTTAATAAATAGTAAACAAATTTCAAAAAAATCTGAAATTTGATCTGCAAGCACTTTTTAACATATCTATTATGTTGAACGGTTTGGATCAACTGTTTGGACTTTGAAAACTTTAAAAATGCACGATGTTATTTGATGTCACAAAAAAATAATGTCATCCGATCCCTCCTCTAAAAAATAATATATATATATATATATTTTGATGAAAATCTCCTAGGGGATTAAAAAATAATTTTACTGGTATATACATCGGATGTATTCGAGTGCGTATCCTCTGAGATATCCTAACTTTTGCGTGACCGACGTGTCCGGTGCCTATTTGGGAGTGAAGTAGGGGTCAGTATTATAGTGCTTTGAGATTCGTGCAAAACGTATTTAAACGGTTAGGATTTTCCATTAAGTCATGCAATGTTTGAGATATCTCAGAGGATACGAATTCGATGTGTTCATGTGCCTATATAATGGGGATTTGGCTACGGTGCTATGGGTTGCATAGAGGACTACGGTGCTACGGCTCAATATTCGAGTTTTTAAAATTCTAACGATCGATCTGAACTATTCATCTTGTTCTCCATATTAATATGTGTTTGGAGACCAAATTTTATATTTTTTGAAATTTTTTACTATTTTTTTAGATTTATTGAATATTGCTGGTTTTTATGGTCTAGATTTGTCTGAAAAATAACGATTTTCAATAAATATATAAAATAGTAAAAGAAATTCAAAAAATGTAAAATTTGGTCTCCAAACACATATTAATATGGAGAACAAGATGAACAGCTCGGATCGACCGTTAGAATTTTGAAAACTTAAATATTAAATTATAATACCGTAGCTCTCTATGCAACCCATAGCACCGTAGCCAAATTCTATATAATGGATACATACATATATATATATATAGAGAGAGAGAGAGAGGGGGATGGGCTATGGTGCATTGCAATGCATGGACCCCTCTGTGCATTGCACTATAAATCACGGATTCAAAGTCCAAATGACCGATCCAAACCGTTAGATGTTTAATTCATATTGAAATGTGCTTGGAGACCAAATTTTACATTTTTTGGAATTTTTTTACTATTTATTAAGCATTTTTTAAAATTGCTGTTTTGCTGTGAACAGTAAAAAAACAGTAAAATTTTCTGGACCATCAGATCAGCGACTTTCAAAATTGCTTAATAAATATTAAAAAAATTCTAAAAAATGTAAAATTTGGTCCCCAAGCAAATATTAATATGAAAAATAAGATGAACGGTTCGGATCGATCATTTGGACTTTGAATCCGTGATTTGTAGTGCAATGCACAAAGGGGTCCATGCAGAGATGGACTATGGTGCATTGCAATGTATGGACCCCTTTGTGCATTGCACTACAAATCACGGATTCAAAGTCTAAACAACCGATCCGAACCGTTAGATGTTTAATCCATATTGAAATGTGCTTGGAGACCAAATTTTATATTTTTTTGAATTTGTTTACTATTTATTAAGTATTTTTTAAAATTGCTGTTTTGCTGTAAACAGTGAAAAACAGTAAAATTTTCTGGACCATCAGATTAGCGACTTTCAAAATTGCTTAATAAATAGTAAAAAAATTCTAAAAAATGTTAAATTTGGTCCCCGAGCAAATATTAATATGAAAAATAAGATGAACGGTTCGAATCGGTCATTTGAACTTTGAATCTGTAATTTATAGTACAATGCACAAAGAAATCCATACATTGCAATCTACAGTAGCCCATCTCTATATATAGGTATTTGCTTTAAACTTTTCGTTTCCTGTCACTGTTAATGTCATTATCAATGTCAATTGAGCTCTGTCACTAATTGGTTTGCACTTGGCACCTTTCTGTCTCGAAACGCACAATACTTTTGTAGTGTAATGTTTTTAATTAATTTTAATCGGAAATTTTAGTTGACCGACCTGATCACAGCGAAAGTAATATACAACTCCTCTACTTGATCGTATGATTGTATGAATACGAGTTAGGCTAATATGATACTAGTGTTATATAAAATTAAATAACACCACATCTTAAATTCTTAGATCTACTTTAAGAGCTGTACAAAATGAAGTGTTTGAACAGTAAAAACGGATATTACAGATCTTAAAGCAGATCTAAGAATTTAAAATGTGGTGTTATTTAATTTTATATAACACTAGTGTTATATTAGCCCAACTCATAAATACCTCCATGATCATATATTGATAAGTTTTTATTAAATTAATAATTATACCCTTCGTAATTTGTTCATTTGATTTCTGCATCTGTCCTATTAGTGTGAACATCTTTTCTCCACCACAACGGATTATTTATTATACATGGGTGTTAAATGTTAATTCAACATATTATATTATATTTATATCAGAAAAAAGCACGAGCAAAATTGGAAAAGAGATGAGACACAAAAGATGAGTCAAGACTGAAGACTGTCAGAGAGAGGTACGTAGGTCGAGGTGGTAATAAAAGGCATGCAGTGCAAGTTGGCCTTGTCCAGTTGGCATGGAGCCATTTCCAGTTGCCATGCATGCATTATTGCATTGCCAATTTGCCATTGCGCAATTTTCAAGTCAACGCGCTCCCAGTTTGACTGGCCTAACAGGTGGTTAGGATCTTCTGCGGCAAATTTATCCGAAGTTCAGTGTGGTTTACTTCACTTGTATGGATTTATCTTAGGATTTCACTGCAAAATACATATGCCATAAATTTTTAGAGAATGTTAAAGAAAATAATTTGACAGTAGAGCTATTGGTTTTGGTTGTATAGGTACAGGGAAAATATTTGTAATGCTTTTAGTTAATTTGTTATATTATTAGTTAGGTACAAATTCGGGTTAGGCCCTCTAAACAGAATTCTACTAGCAGAATACACATCATTAAATGCTCTTGCTTTTCCTGAGAGATTATAAAATTCATTGAAAACTTTTCTCTTGTAAAAGAAATATCTCAGAAACCTCATGAAGAGCTTTCTGTGGAATAAACTTTTCAACACAAATGTGTCCTGTGTTAATTTTTCAAGCCACAAAAACCTAAAAAAGACAAAAACATTCATCACCAAGCTTCGATTTAAGAAAAAAGGAAAAAAAAAATTATCACCTAAATCTCCCAATTGGCCCATGAAAAGGGAGGAGGTTGCTTGATACGCAATTGGCCTCTTGATGTTCCTATTTTCTATTATTTATCTTTCATCCAACTTTTACACTCACGAGATTAAATTAAAGAGGGGTAATAAATAGTAATAAAAAAATAGCAGGAGATAATCAATATGTTATGCGAATTAAGTTGCAAAGAAACAAATGGATAAAACGGTCCGTGATGAGGAGTGGATATACAAGTTGGCCAATTGGCCGACAGCCGCCATTTCTGTCAAATCTCTTGTTTTCTTGAAGTTGACAATTGAACCTCAACAGTGTATTTCTGGCGCCTTCTATTAATATTGAAGTTAGCACAACGAATTTATATTGTGTTCGACTTGATGCCGTTGAATGTTTGAATGGATATAAGATTGATTTTCTTAATCATTTATATGTATAATTGAGACTTGTATATATATTTTTGTGAATTAGATCAACTCTATACTGATTTTAGTGTACTTTTCAAAATTATTTGATTGCCAATCAATGTCGATAAAATTAAATTCTTGATATTTCGAATTGTTCAATGAATAATTAATTTATTTTTGAATTGTACCAATTTGCTGCACAAGCTCATGTTAATTACTGAGTATGAAAGGGAAGGAAATTAGAAAAATCAATTATGCGGCCCATGGTGTACACAAATTGTACCAACCGGCCCAAAATAAATTTATTCATATGTTTCACTCGAGGCTTTATATGTTCTTGGGCCTCAAATTATAACACCAATGTTTTACATAATTGGGCCTGATTTTAGCCCAATTATATATCTTCGCGAGGTGTCTGCTGTGCAACATACATACCAATTGATTGGTAAGAAAAGAGAAATCAAATTCAAAGCCGCGCCACCGTCGGAGCTGTTTGGATTCGGATTATTTTCGAAATGGAAGAGAACTTTGATCCTGTGCGTCATTAGAATACTCTTGCTCTATTCCAATCGTTATTTCTAATGTTAAAAATCTTTTATGAAACCGAATTTTTGAGTGTACTGATGTGATGTGATCAGGATCTCATTCACGCGATTTTCAAGCTGGTTTGGAGCAGGCGAAGCAAAAAGGTCGAAGGGAACGAAGCCATCGATCTGGAGGTACGGTGTAATCTTCGAGTTTAAATCTAAGTGGTGTTCAATTTTGTAGGTATTTAGATTTAGTTTCAGTTTGCTTTGTGTATGTGAGAAGAATTAGATGACCTAACTAAATTAGTACTTGAACATTTGAAGGTGGCACTGTCTGATTGAGATTTAAGAATTTCTCTTAGTTAAGCAATATTTTTGAAAAGCCACAGAGCAATTTCCATAAATCAAAAGTTGGCATTGATGTATTGATGTAATTGTTTGGTACAGCAGGCTGGCCCAAGCACATCAAAGAAGAGTCGAGCGACAACAGGTACTTCATTACTATATAAAATTTATATATACTGTTAAATTTAACTTTTCTAGTGATGCATGATCAACTTATCCATGTATAAAATATTAAAATGTAAGAACTAAGACCCATCCTCAAATATAAGCAAGCCCATAATAACTGAAACCTGCATTATTTACCCGGTTGCATCCTGATACTTATATAGTATCTTTTAATATGCAAGTTATAATTTTTTTGATCCGTTTTACTTAAAAACTTTTTCATGATAACAGCTAATGCCAGTGCACTGAAAGTAAGTTGTGAGCTTCTGAGGTTATTTGTTGCAGGTGCTTATGCTTTCATTTATATAGTTGAATAAAGATCGTAAAAGTTATTTAGACTGAATCTTTGACCATCCATTAAATAATTAATTAATCACAGAGGCTATTCATCGTGCTGCCTTAATTGCTGAAGCAGAAGGAATTGACACCATTGAGCCTACTCATCTGGAGAGAGTGCTTCCTCAACTTCTTTTGGACTTCTAAGACTATGGAAATGAATATTCCAATAGTAGGTAGGTTCCATGAAAGTTCTACAATACTGTTCTTTGTACATTTTTGATGAGAAATTTGGGGCTCTTTGGTCTTTCAAAAAATAGCATGCATTCTTGACTGTGCTAAGATCTTGACTCTGAGATCAGAATTCCATTAATTATTAGTTTTTGAAGTTAAAGTTGTAGAAATTTCCTTTGTCTCATTCATGTACTCATTTTTTTTGCATTTCAGATTACTCGTATCAGTTAGTGTTCCTGTGCATTGTAAAAAAAATATTTATGACTAGCAAAAAGTTAAACATCAAAGCATCTTTTTTTTTCTTTTGACTGCATTTGAATTGGTGGAAGTTATAGCGTAGCTACATATTAGTTAGTTTCTCTGGTATCTGTATGGTTGAAAATTGATATAGACCCTATTGAAAAGTTCAAAGTATAATAATTGCAAGTCTGATTTGGCTGCTTAATTATTTATATTGAAAAATTTGATTCATATAATGTACCAGTCAAATGAAAAAGACCGGAAAGAGATGTTTGTGCAGTTGAGTTGTAGGAACATAGTTCAAATGAAAACAGAAAGAAAATGATTATAAAAAAAAAAAAAATCTAAAGTAAGGTCTTTATTTTCAAATCAGTCCAAACTTTTGAAATAATATGTAGAACAAATAAAATATGTTGTATATAGGACTTGGAATTTGAATCCTACCAAGAGTGATCAAATTAAAAAAAAAAATATGAATTCCAAATCAGGTATGCTTTAGATGACTCTATTTGAATATGAATAATTCATTTTACAATAGATAGAAACAATACTGTTTTTAGGATGGCTTTGTAATTTCTACCTAAAAAATAGTTAGAAGTTTACAACCCTATCTGAGCCAACATGTACCGTAAATCTCTGCTGTTAGGCCTCTCATTGGGATCATCATATGTGCAAAAATAAAAGCTATTTTTGCCACCAACAGCATCTGCTCCTCAAAACCTCTGCCAATCAACTTTGGATCAATCACTACTGTTGGATATTCTGACTGCATAATTGCCCTCACCCATCTCACGATGCACAACTCATCTGTCATCTGAAAAAAATTCATTGCTGGGAAACCTCCCAGTAACCAACACAAGCAAAATCACACCAAATGAATAGATATCACACTTCTATGTGCATAAGAGCCTCTGGTAGTACTCAGGTGCAATGTATCCAATTGTTCCTGAACATTGTTGGAATTGATTGCCCCACTGACAGTGTCGAGTTGGACAAGCTTCGCGAGCCCGAAATCTCCGATTCTGGCATTTAAGTCTATGTCTAGGAGAATATTACCTGGTTTCAAGTCATGGGGTATTACCTTAGGTCGGTGCACCATGTGGAGGTACTTGAGACCAGCAGCTATGCCCAGTGCAATCTTGTACCGGCGAGGCCAGTCTATCTCAGGGTTTGTATGTTTTAACACATCATGTAGTGAGCCATGTGGCATGTATTCGTAGACAAGGCAATGGCTTCCTGGCTGTGGTACGTGTGCCAATAGGCGAACTAGGTTGGGCTGTCGCTTGCGGCTTAGTGTCTTGATCTCAGATCGGATTTGACGCATGCGATGGTCTAAAAATTTGCTTTCTTCAGCACAGAGCTGGGTGGCACCGAGTGATGGGTACGCTACCTTCTTGATGGCAACTGGGACGGTGCAGTCGGCAGAGATGAGGTCTGCACAGTAGACTTCACCACATCTGCCACGGCCATGGGACAAGTTGTCAACAAAGGAGAGATTATCGGGTGAAAGAAGTAGAGGGGTGAATACTGTCGCAGCATGGGTTGGTTCAGGATGAAGGTGTTTTTTTGATAAAGACTCTAAGATTGCAGTATTTTGCGGAAAGTCGATATATGGCATAAAAGATGGTCCCAAGATAAAAACAGGAAGCTAAGGATACTGTAACACCAACCCAAAGTGGATGTGACATGAAGTGGGCAGCTGAGGCGGTGGTGGCATGGCTAAGGAGGAGATGCAATGCGATTTGATTGTCAATTTGGTCTGGATTGATGATGTGGATTGTTCTGGCAGAGATGGAAGGGCCATGGAGAAAGTGGATACGGAGAAGGAGAGTGAATATGATATTAGCCATTTGTGCTGGTCTAGGTCTTTGCCTCTGGAAAGAGGGAGATTTCAAAGAGGATCAAACTAGTGTTATAAATAAAGGTACTATTAAGCGATAAATCGGTATGTGACAGATTAATCAGAATTTTACAGATAATTTTGCATTTTCATTAAAGTTATGTGCATATACTTGCAGTTATAAAAATGATTAATTTAGCTCATCAACCTTATTAAATAAACATATTTTAACTTAAGTTTGTTGTTAATTAATAATTTTTTTATAAAATTGTCATTTAGAAAAGATCAGATAAAACAAGGCAGGCTATAATACATATAATAGATAAATGCAAAAAAAAAAAAGCAATAATAATGCCCAACTAATTGGCCTAGTTTGGTCGTATAAACATAAACGGACGATTTGTAATGGTTTGGTCACTGCCAACTACTAATTGTCCGATTAGTCGGGCTAAACGGCTGTGGTCTACAACACTGGATCAAACATGTACTAGCATTCAATAATATTCAGGAAGAATTATTTTTTTGTGAAGACGGTGGAAGAATGTAACACTTTCATATGGAACCATACCCAAACCCCAACTGAAATCTAGTTGAACTTAATTGATTTTCATTCTTTTATTTCTCTTTTTATCTTTTCTTTAAACGAGATTTACAGTTGGCCGGTCAAAATGAAAATAAATACAGAGAACAAAATAAAAAACTTCATCAAAAAGAGACCAATGGAACATCTTTGTATTTGTGGCATTACACTCCATATGGAATTCATAAGACATGGACTAGACATTACAAACAATAAAAGTTTATTCAAAGGAAAAAAAGAAAGAAAAAAGAAACCAAAAACAGAGAAAGAGGGCAGGGAAAAAGGAAAAGTAGTCGTTGAAAGATTTTACTATTTAACTAAAAATAACTAGGAGATCCTTGCTTAACAGTCACATGTTGTAGCTCAGGAGGTAACTGCAACCTTACCAACTTATGTACATGGAGGTATGTAAGCATTGGCATGACCCCTTTTGCCACCACCAAATCCTTAAAGTTCAAATCTCTCACTTCCAAGCATTGTAGGATAGGGAATCCTTCTGAACAGATAGTTGGAACTGAGGACTTGATCACTCCATGTAGTAAGGAAAGTTTCTTTAGGTTCTTCAACTTTCCAAGTTCTGACATAGGATTTTGCCCGAAGATACATTTACTAAGTTTCAATTTAATGAGACGTCGTGGAAACAAACTAGCATCTAAAGTGGTAGTTGCGGGCCACATTCCGGACAAGTTTAGAGATTGTAAAATTTGATAATTTGGGAGACCTTTTGGGTAAACAATCTCCATTGGGAGTTCACCGGAGTCTTTGTCTATGATCCATAGGGATACCAAAGAAGGCAGTGTTCCAAGTAGATTAGTCATTACAACCCGATATTCAATCCTCCAAAGTTTAACACCTAATTTACGCAGGTTGGTTAAAAGGGGCAACTTCGTAGCCCATGATCTAGGAAGGCGTATCCATTTCATTGTTTGGAGATTTATTTGGTCAACTGTTGGGTTTGGTCCATTGATGGGATTACATCCGATGACACAACACATGCCTTAATGTACCACCAGCTGCCCATGAGAAATTAGATTGGACAATTTTTATGCCTCGCAAATCTAGGGTTTCGAGAGTTTTCATACGACGAAAGGAAATTGAGGACAAATTACTGAACAAGCAATTTGTAAATCCCAAGTATCTTAGGTGAATCAATTTCTGAACTTGGCCACAATCCTTGTTTCGGACATTTACGAGCTCTAAAACTTTAAGTAGCTTAAAATTAGAGAACTTGGGTATTTGGATTTCTGTATAAAGGCCCAAACCAAAAAATAGTAAAGAACGGCTATTTGGACCTAAATATTTCACGAATTGCAGATTTTTCTGTTGGGCTTGAAACGAAGAACGTCGAATTTTCCTGTTAGGCAGGTTGTCATCTGATGCTTGCGAAAAAACCGTAACAAAGTTTTGATGCTTGGCTTCATGCATTGCTAAGTCCCGGAGGAGATCATGCACATTAAAGCTCTTGATCAAACCATATATGGATCGGCTTGATACTTGAATCATACTCCTAAATTAATTTTAGTTTATAAACAAGTCAGAAAAATACTCAAAGTATTGTAACCATAATAAAGGTTTATATATCCTAACTAGAATTATTAGTACCAAAAATACAGGATAATAGTAATTATGTTGATTATTAAGATGCACTGAAATTTAAATATAGAATTAATGAAAATTATACGTAATTCTATCATAAAAAATTATATAAATATTGCTTTAGATTTGAATAGAAATATTTAATTGTACATATATGTTGGTTGAAAAATTGGAATAATATAAAAATTTTGAACTAATTTTAAAAATTATAATTCCTTACGCAAAATTATAATTTTGTGTATCCCCCAATCAGCCAATCTCCTAAACAGCAATTTTCGATTATTTTCTGGGAGCCATTTTTTAGTATCAAATTATATCTACCGTTTTCTTTGCAAAGGAAGAATACCTAATTTAGAAAGAACTTTTGTTAAATTTATTTTAAAAAAAGTTGGAGAACATTTTGTAGAAGGTTTTCAAAGAAGAAATTATTTATTACAGAACAAATCATAAACGCAGAAAGAGTTATGGTACTTGTAATAACAGGTGAAAGAACAAAAAGAATAAACATATGACCTTTGAAAAAGTTGGTCGAGGTACTTCTCAGCCATTTCCTCTTTTGTTGTTGTTCCCTGGCATGCTATTAACCCCTCAGCTATTCACATTCGGATCAAATCTTTTGCAGGGATTTCGTAGTCTTCAGGGAAAGAAGCAAGATATAGGAAGCATGCCTTAAGATAATAAGGCATATCTTGGTAACTCAGGGCCAGGACTTCCATGCAACCTTGGCAGTCGGATTGCCAATCCATTGTTCGTAGCACTCTCTCCCATGCAAAATAGTCTCGTTCTTTGGCTGAAAGGATACCACCTAGTACTATCAAAGCTAGAGGTAAGCCATTACATTTCTTTGATAGTTCGATTGCCAGATCAAGAAGATCGCTAGAGCATTCTTGGTTAGGTTTTTTTTTATAAGAGAGAGCCTTTTTTAGAAGGAGATCTAGGCTTTTCTTAGCATCCAAGATGTATATTTCGTATGGTGGCGTTTCGGGGTCTGCTGATTGAGCAACTTCAGTAGATCTGTTTGTCATCAGAACGCGACTCCCATTTTTGACATCAGGCAATGCATGTTTCAGTTGATTCCACAGATCATCTGTCCACACATCATCTAGAATAATCAAATATCTTCTACTACTTCAAAAACTTTTAAGCTTGCCGATTAAATCTCCCAAATCTTGGTTCACAGGTATAGAATCTTCGAACTGCTGTAGCATCTTTTTCACGAGATCAATTAGACTGAACTGCTGAGAGATTGACAGCATTATATGATAGCTGAACTCTGCTCTCGAACTGGCCATATACAAACAAAAAAAGATATACTATTATATTGATTAATTTCTAGCACTTTTAAACAAATAGTCATCGCTGCAACCATGTATTACCAAGATCTCCGTAACTATTGAGCAATAAATTAAACGAAAAGGTGATGTTTTCACCCAATAACTATCTATATAAATATCCACCTACTTATTTCTTAGAAATGACTTTATTTTTTTTTTTCCAAACAATTATAGCTAGATCTTTTCAATTAAAGGAAAAGGTGATGTTTCATCCAATGATGACTATTTATGTCAATATATGGAAAAACTATTAATTTTTTACATATTAATGTAGATATTTTAACATCATTGTTGTTATCAGTTCTTTAATTAATTACTATGAACTTCCAGATAATCATTATTAACAAATAAATTATGAGACAGTAGCATTATAGACATCTAGTTGAAAAAACTTGGACTAATTAACTTTTACTTATTGATGTTGTTATTGTTTCAATTATTTTGTCTCATCAAAACATATATAGTTGAAAAAAGAAAATACTCACTTGCCTTTTGTATACCATATGTGCAAGAGTAGTCTTTCCTAAACCACCGGCTCCCATGATAGTTATGACAGTGTGCCTAGGTGTTTCCTCACGGCGCAGCAGCTTCAGAATGTTGTTTTTGTCGGCCTTCATGCCTACAACTTCAGTTTCATCTACTTCGTGATAAGTAGCTCTACGCATAGGCATTATGACTGGCGCTTCTTCCACAATCATGTCTTGCAGCGCTACGATTCCGTAGTCGACCCTGCTCTTTGAGATCCCTTCGAGTTCGTTTAGAATGTTTTTGAGCTCATTGCCAAGCTTGTGGAGGACATACGGTTTTTTGCACACATCTTCTCAAGGTTTTGAAAAAAGCTGAGATCGTTTTGTCAGTGATCTTCAACTTCCAGAAGGAACGTGTCGGTTGCATCCTCGATGCGATAGGTCACATCACAGAGCTCATTCAACCAATTCAGCACCCTTGCATCTACTTTGTGTTTTGTGTCTGCATCTTTGAGGCAGCACTGGATTCAGATCAGCTCACGTTGCACCCGTTGGACTTTCTCCGCAACCCCACCCAAGTGCTCCAGTTCGTTTGCCAGAAAAGTGGCAAGATTTTCTAGCACATATCCCAAAACTATCTCTCTTTTTTGAAGTGTGCACCAATAGTGTCTTATAAGAGGATTGTATTAGCTAAGTCCAAAAATGGTCTGATTATATAGGTGAGCAGGCCAGAAAGCAAACTGAGATGCTTACTGCTTAGTCTAATTGCAATAATAAATTTGATTAATTTCTGATGCTTAGTTTGCAGTTGTACTTCGTTTATGTTTTTGTATGTTTTGTTTTCTTTGGTTAATGAAATTTCGTGGAAGCAACCAATATATAATTTTTTAACTTTTTTGTTTGTTCAGACATTGACTTAATTTGCAGTTGAATACATAACAGCTGCATTTTGTCTTTATTAAAAAGCTGCATTTTTATCTTGTTTTCTAATAATTTATTAACGGAGTATATCTACCTCTTGGTTTCTCTGAAAGACAAGATCTCACTTTTGTTTGCCTTTATTTTATAGTATTGTCATGGTACTTCGCTTTTAAATTTTCTATATCATAAAAGTTAATGTTTTTTCTTATATCAGAAATGAATCCATTATTTTAAAATGTAAAGTTGTTAAACAAATTCTCTCAAGTTGTTCATATTAAGCTTATTACCAAAATTTGCAATTTAAAAAAAAAATATAATTTATCTTTAAAATACTCAATAGTAAATATTTCTTTTAATATTCATTAGTGTATAATTTACTAAGAGAATATACTGTAGCAAAAATCTTTTTTCGAACACTTCTTAATAGATATACCCCTCATGTTTAAACTTAAATACATGATAAAAATGGTCATAACTCCATAAGACGTGGGAATTAAAGCTACGAACATATAGTGGATTGATTAAACCCGCCTAGGGTAGCCCGTGCCTGGTCCTCCAGTGCCCTATGCCTGGGTTATCCGTGCTCGAGCCCGGGTATAGGTTGGGTAAACGGGTACACGAGTACGGACAAAAAACGGGCTGGTCATCATTTTTTGGGCAAAAACCCGACCATACTCGGACCGAATTATACCCGTATTTGACCATACCTGTGCCTGTGCCCGTTTACCCATATACCCGTATACTCATATACCCGTGTATTGGGGCCAATTGATCAGATTTTTTTTTCTTTCAAAAATTATGTATTTATACAAAATTTTCTATATAATTTAACGGATATAAAAATTTTCTATATAATTTGTAGTATGAAACTTTTACATGATTGACTCTAATTACATTTGATCTCCATAGTTTGAAAGTCTAATTCCATCTAGTTCCCCTTTGATTTATTTATTGATATTATTATTAGTCTATTATCAAGCATTAATGCTTAAAGAAAATTTAGTATTTTTTTTTTCTTTTAGTACGATATAAGAGTAAAAATCATCAATTATAATATAACTGATAGTGACTAATGAATTTTAAACATAGAGCTTCTTGTGTGGTGAAGAATGTATTAAACAACTATGTTATATATTTTTTTTTGTTAAAAGTGGAAATATTCCATCAGTTTCATTGCGAAACTATAAAGTTCATATAAAATTAGTGCAAAGCACCGAATATAGATCCAACTAGTGGAACCTCACTCACTAGAAACTACCATCCACAAAATACAAAACATATGAACATAAAAGGTCCTAAGATACAATCATAAGAACAAAAAATCACAAGAAAATCCACTAAATTTCACTAATAGCACTAATATCACTCAGAAGGGACGATCCTTCGAAACCAAGAAAAGGGTCATTAGACAAAGATTTAGTCACTTTGAGTTTTCTAACAAACATGCAAATGTGAACGGTCATCACTCATCAATTGAAATCGTCCATTTTCAATTTTAGACTTATCCTGATATTTGACTATTAAGCAATAATTAATTCCATGCAAAGAAAATAAGAACACGTGCCAGATTTGACAAAATGGGAACATCATGCAGGTCTTTGGATACGTTTAATAATTATATATCTGGAGCAAAAGGAATATTAAATGGGTGCGTGTGATTTAATTTCTTTTTAACAAAAATGTCTATTTATTAATCCCATGTAATTCTGTTTTGAATTGAACTTGAGGTTTTTATCTGTCTATTAATTATGATTTTAAAGATCTTTAATTGCACCTTGAATAATTAAGGATGAGTTTAGGAGCATGTAATAGAGGTTATAATTTTAAACATAGTTTTTTATTGGATGAAAACTGGGAAAAAAAAAACAGCAAAAAAAAAATAGAAAAAAAGAAAAGAAAAACTGGACCGGACCGGACCGCCCTGCCCCTCAAGGGTACAACGGGCACGGATATAGGACGGGTAGGGCACAGTTTTTGAAAAAATATCCGGGATATCCGGTCTGAGATACCCATCTACCCGTAATACCCGTTCTCGACCTTTACCCGTGCCCGTGCCTGGATATGCCTGGCTTGCCCTGCCTCTACCCGAGATCAATACACTACGCACATACCATCTGTAAGCAACTAAGCATCATGTCTGATACAATTGTTAATTATTTTTTAAATTTTTAAATAAGGACAGCACATTTATGGGTCCTAGATTTAACAAAGTTAATGCTTCTTAATTACTTGTTAAGTGGATTAACTCAGAAGAAGGGCAAGATTAATGGTGGCATGAAACATTTAGAATACACATGGGCAGCTGGTCTACATTATATATATATATATAGAGAGAGAGAGAGAGGTAGGCTAATATACAATCGATTGTTTCTGAGGTCCGGTGCAACCAAGTCATTTTTCAATTTTTAAAGTCCAAATGATCGATCTAAACCGTTCATCTTGTTCTCTACATTAATATGTGCTTGGAGATCAAATTTTACATTTTTCTGAAATTTTTTACTATTTATTAAGTCACTTTGAAAATTGCTGATCCAACGGTGGCTTCTGATTTTATTGTTTTGTTAAGCCACCGTTGGATCAGCGGTTTTCAAAGTGGCTTAATAAATAGTAAAAAAATTTAGAAAAATGTAAAATTTGGTCTCCAAGCACATATTAATGTATAGAACAAGATGAACGGTTTGAATCGATCATTTGGACTTTAAAAATTGAAAATTGACTTGGTTGCACAGGACCTCAGGAACAATCAATTGTATATTAGCCTACCTTTATATATATATAGAGGTAGGCTAATATGCTATGGGTACCTAAGAGGCCTCCATGCTACGGCTCGGATTTTGAGTTTTCAAAATCCTAACGGTCGATCCAAACCATTCATCTTGTTCTCCATATTAATATGTGCTTGGAGACCAGATTTTACATTTTTCTGAATTTTTTTACTATTTATTAAGCCACTTTGAAAACCGCTGATCCAACGGTGGCTTAACAAAACAGTAAAATCAGAAGCCACCGTTGGATCAGGGGTTTTCAAAGTGGCTTAATAAATAGTAAAAAATTTCAGAAAAATGTAAAATTTGGTCTCCAAGCACATATTAATATGGAGAACAAGATGAACGGTTCGGATCGACCGTTAGGATTTTGAAAACTTGAAATCCGAGCCGTAGCACGGAGACCTCTTAGCTACCCATAGCACCGTAGCCACGTCATATATATATATATATAGCCAAGTCAACCTCTCTCTCTCTCTCTATATATATGTATCAACTAAATTAGACAAATGAAGGGAGTACATGCACCTAGGTATCTGTCATGCATTGAGTTTGAGTAATGAATTATTACATCAAATTAATATGAATACATCTCGATCAGAAAGAGGTGGAGTTTTGGTCCAAAGAACTGTGAACAATGGTTTATTCAAAGCTGGATTTAAATCATCTCTGTATTGAAATTCATACAAACCGCTTACATTTGCAGAACTATTTAAATTTATTTAGTTTTATATCTGTTTGCATGAATCACAATATAGAGTAGATTATTAATTCAAAATTTGTCCAATTTTTTTTTTGACCAAAACTCAATTCCTCTCAGAAATGACGAATTTATATCCTCCCAAATACCTAATGAGGTATAATGAACAAATTCAAGCCCTTCAAATTTGGTAAATTAACCTATTGAGGTATAATCAATTAACCTATTGCTCACTACATAATTTACATATTTTTCATGTACAAATTAATCAGATGAATATATATATCGTCCTTTTTTGTGCCTTCTCCTCTGGTGTTAGCTCTTGATGTCTTTCCCTCTCCCTCTGTCTCCTCCCATCACCCCGCATCCGCCTCCCAGCTCCATGTTCTTCGAGTCGCACTGCATGCTCCTCTCCGCCTCCCTTTCCACCAGAGAGTTTTTACAATACTTTTAGTTGATCTCAGTACATTTGATATTTTGAAATGATATTCTTAATGTTATAAAGTTTAAAATTACAGATTCGATAGTCATTCACTTTTTATATACGACACAATTTAGAATAACGGTACAATTATATTGGCATTATGAACGATCAAGCAAATCGACCCAATTTCAATACACATCATATAAATTAAAATAATAAACAAATCTACAAAAAAAAAATTTGTATACATTATATTTTATAAGATATAAATAGTAGATGAACTATAAAGAGCAGGTTTAGATTTGAGTATAGAATTAATTTTTGTTTAATGTGGATCCCACTGAAAATTGTCTGGGACACATTTAATTTCTTATTTTGGATATTATGATCGCAAACATCTCAAGCTGCATTAAAAAAAAAAAGTGTATATAAAGGCCTACCTCTATGTTTGGTTGTGGTCTAAATCTAAGGAGGCCTAAATTGGTTATTCTAACTTAGGCCGGTCTAAATTATTCATGTTTGGTTGAGATCTAAAGTTAAATCATAGCTTAAATTATTTCTTTTTTGGTTAGAGTTGGTAGAGGACTAAAATTTTAAAAGTCTAAGTTATTTAATTATTTATAATAAGATACTAATTATATAATATTAATATATTAATAATAACTGTAATATATTATGTATTAGAGTTGGGTTACGGTAAGTTGCAAAGTAAAGCGACTATTTTACTTCACAGTCATATTTTGTGATTTTAAAGTTCAAAATGTCAAATCCGATCCGCTCAACATAATATCCATATTGAAATGTGCTTGGATACCAAATTTTATATTTTTTAGAATTTTTTTTACTATTTATTAAGCCACTTTGAAAATCGCCGATCCAGCAGTCCAGAAATTTTTACTTTTTTTTACTGTTCACCCCGATTTTTAGATTTTCAAAGTGGCTTAATAAATAGTAAAAAAATTCAAAAAAAATATAAAATTTAGTTTCCAAGCATATTTTAATATAGATTAAACATCTAACTATTTGGATCAGCTATTTGATCTTTGAAAATGAATATATTGCGTGAAGTAAAAATGTGTTTTACTTCGCAACTCACCGTAGCCTTACTCTTATATATTATTATAAAATTTATTTAATATATTAATAATATAAAATATTAATTATAAATTAATAATAATTATTAATAAAAGATACTAATTATATAATATTAATATATTAATAATAACTATAAAATATTATAATATTATTATAATAATTATTTAATATATTAACAATATAACATATCAATTATATAGTTATATATCATTAATAAGATACTAATTACACAATATTAATATATTAATAATAACTATAATATATTATAATATTATATAATAATTATTTAATATATTAACAATACAACATAATAATTATATAATTATTTATTAATAATAATAATTATAATAATTATTTAAATATTAACAATATAATATATTAATTATATAATTATATACTAATAATAATATACTAATTATATACAAATAAAATATTATTATAATTATTCAAATTAGGTCACGAGGTGGAATAAAAATTAAACCACCATGTAAGGTGGTTTAATTTAGGCCAGTTTAAAGATTGGCTTATACCATCTTAGTCCAGCTCAATTAAGACACGTTTGATGGAATAACAAGGTCTAAACTCCTTATTCCACTCTTTATGCCACAACCAAACATGGTGATAGATTTTTACATCAAATTTTTTACAATAATACAGATATTTACGATGTCGTTTATAGCCAATTTAACACCATAAAATTTAAAGACAAAATTGACATCATATTTCACGTCTTATCTATCAAATTAAATTTAAACGACAAATTCAAGTGATTGAAATTGATCTACTTTACGTGTGATACGTGTACACGCGTAATTTATTTATTTTTTTAATTTAAAGGAAAATTTCTAGTGTACCCATGTAAACTTCTAAAATAGCCAATATTCCCATAAAAACATTATAATATCAAATATATCCATAAAAAAATCAACATTATTCCTTCTATCCCCTTTTATTTATTTAACTTTTTATTTAACTGTTATAAAAATTTGAAAAAAAATCAGCAACCTTGGTGCGTGGATTTATTTATTTATTTATCTTTCAAATTCATTTCCCCATATTTCCTAATATTTATCTTTTTTTGCAACCCCCAGCAGTAATGATCTTCCTACATTTCCAAATTACACGAAATTGTACCTGATTGTCGATTTTTATTTTTTATTTTTTTCTATTAATACAAGAATCGGCAGTAAATCTGGTATGACACCCAATTTTTTTACCTTTTTGTCTGTCCTTCTCTATTGCACCTACTTTTACAGAATGCGAATTTCACGCGGTCAAACTCTTAGAAGACTTTTGTGTATGGCCGGGACGCTGGACTTTGAAATACTATATTTTCCCTTCAAATACTGGACAATTATGCATAGCGAGAGATGCTTTTGTTGACTAATAGTCTCTACTATTTGGTAAAAGAGGAGGGTACAAATGCACCCGAATTTTTGTGTATTTAAATATATTATATTTTTATTTTTTTATTTTTAAAGTTTGAATAGTAAATCCGAACTGTTAGAAGTAATATATATATTAAGATATGCTTGTAGATCAAATTTTATATTTTTAAATTTTTTTTTACTATTTATTAAATTAATTTGAAAATTGCTGATCCAATGATCCAGAAAATGTAAAATCAGCGATTTTCAAAATAGCTTAATAAATAGTAAAAAAATTTAAAAAAATGTAAAAATTTGGTCTCCAAGCACATCTCAATATATAGATTGCATCTAACGGTTCAGATTGACTATTTGAACTTTAAAAATAAAAAAAAAAGATTTGAAAAATAAAATACATTTTGGTGCACAAAAATTTGAGTGCATTTGAACCCTCCTCCCGGTAAAAACAAGAAAAACGATCGTCTATTCTATTGTGGTCTATTCTGAATTTATAATATCAGTTATTTCTCAATAATGATCTTCCGAAACTGTAGTATCTGTAATACTATTTCTGGTAATACAATTCCTACGGATAAAATTCAGATGTTTTCACTAGCTATTACACTCAAAAGAAAGAAAGATATTAAAAACAATGATCAACTATTAATACTGCCACACATTAATAAACTCCAAGAAAACCTTTATTAATATTTTGCTCTTCGCTAACTTCTTTCTACCTCTTCAAATCCATCAAAAACTGCATGAACGCTTGAGAAGAAGGGCCTGCTTCTGTCAACAACTCTGCCGCCTTATCCTTCATCGCCTTTGAGCGCTCTTTAAGCAACCTGCCACCTTCATCCTCCATCAGCCACCTCACCTTAGCCTCAACCTCATTCGCCTCCACCATGTCTCGATCATATCCTTCTATCGTCATACCGAGCCTCAGTTGATTTACTAAGATCTCTTTATTCAACCTTTGCTCTGCATACAACGGCCAACATAGCATCGGCTTGCCAGCTGTCACAGCCTCCAGGATAGAGTTCCAACCACAGTGTGTCACGAACCCACCTACAGATTCGTGATTTAGCACTTGAATTTGAGGAGCCCATGATATGACTACCATCCCCCTGTCTTTTGTCCTGTTGAGAAACCCTTCCGGTAATATTTGATCCAGTTCAAATTCAGATATTGAGCTATAGAACATCATTTTTGGGTCCATAGCGACCTTTACTGCCCATAAAAACCTCTGACCGCTGTTCTCTAAACCGGTTGCGATTTGCTTGATTTGATCGGGAGGGAAACCGCGCATGCTGCCAAAACTTAAAAAGACAACAGTACCTTTAGGTTGTAAATCCAACCATTTGAGACATTCATGCCGCTCCATTTCTGTTTCTTGTGATTCAGTGACCAGCGGGCCTATGCTGTAAACTGGCGGCATGTTAAAACTAGGCACACAGAGCCCTTCTCTAAGTGCAGAGATTGCTTTTGGTTCTAGTGATGCAAAGGTATTCATGAGGATGCCATCTGATTTAACTAAACTCGCCAAATTTTTCACAAAAGATTTGTATGAATCACTTGTGCGGTCGAGAAGGGATGATGGAAGATCAGAAGCCAGTACTGGCGGCAAACCCAGAAAATTTGTTGGATTTTCCCCCAAATCGTTTAGTGAAAGATTACTACTTGTGTCAAGTTCGAGAAGATGAAGGAAGAACGCAGCAGCAGAGGCACCGAATGTCGTGAAAAAATAAGCCGGCATACTCAATTGACTCGCTACGTCAACTGCAAATGGGCAAAATAAATCAAGCACGATTGCCCGGATAAAGCTAGTTTTGGACAAGTCCATTAAGAACTTGTGAAGATTTACGTTTTGCGCAGTGACAGCGGCATGCATCAACGTCAGTGGCTCGAGATTTACATAGTCATCATCTAAGGAGACAGGAGGGAGGACATGGAAAGAGATCGTGGAGTTAGCTGAGGATAGGCGTGAAACGTCTTGATCGGCCTTACCAGGTTTGAGGGGATGATTAAAGGTCACAACGGTCACGGATAAACCATGATTTAGAAAGCGTTTTGCCAGAGCAGCCATCGGTATCAGATGGCCCAAGCCAGGGACGGTGTAAAGCACTACTGCCTCCTTCATATTGCTTTTTTTTTAATCTTGTCTCAAGATTTTTGTATTGTATGTGGATAAGTATATTGTTTTGGAATTGTAATTTGTAGTAGGCTCAGCTAAGTGGTGGGCTATTTATAGTTAATTGTTATGTTTTGATCACTTGAAGTTGAAATTTATGCGCTTCCCTTACAGAAAATACAATTCCGAAATTCTTTTTTTTTTCAGCAGCTGTCATAGAAACTTGTGGATTGAATAATAACATTTAGCGTGTGTTACTTCCAAGAAATTACGAAAGAAATACCAATTGATATTTGCTAGTTGAGAATTCATTTATATGTCTTAAAACGGTCATAAAATTATTATATTACATTAATTGATCAAATACATGATGTGAAAGTTGGGAACATGAGAATAAATAGTGAAGTTTGAATTTTCAAGTCTGGAGACTGGACAATTCCAGTTCATGGGAATTTTCTAGGATGCACAGAAATGGATGGATGATTTGGATTCCATGTTTTTACCGTCTCCCCAAGAAATCAATTCTATGTGTCCAACAACATTATCGTCACAAAAATACAAAATAAGAAAGGAAAGAAATACTGTTACTTTCTTGTACGTAATATGCAAAAAGAGACGTGAGGTGTTTTTTTCGTTGATCTCAATTTCTCTCCCGTCTGTCTTTTTCTCATATATATATATATATATATATATATATATATATATGAACATGCTAGCGTGCTATGCATAGCATAGAATCCTTCTATGCAACAGCTTAGATTTTGAGTTTTCAAAATCCTAATGGTCGATCCGAACCGTTCATCTTGTTCTCTATATTAATATGTGTTTGGAGACCAAATTTTACATTTTTTAGAATTTTTTTACTATTTCTTTAGATTTATTGAAAATTGCTGTTTTTTTATGGTACAGATTTGCTGAAAACAGCGATTTTCAATAAATCTAAAGAAATAGTAAAAAAATTCCAAAAAATATAAAATTTGGTCTCCAAGCACATATTAATATGAAGAACAAGATGAACGGTTCAGATCGACCATTAGGATTTTGGAAACTCGAAATCCAAGCCGTTGCATGGAGGGGTTCTATGCTATGCATAGCATGCTAGCATATTCCTATATATATATATATAGAGGTTGGCTAAGATCAAAGTGGTAGTTCTTAAGATTTGGTGCTACCAATTCGTTTTTCAATTTTCAAAGTTCAAAACATTGATATGAACTGTTCAAGTTGTTCTCCATATTAAATTGTGCCCGGAGACCAGATTTTACATTTTTCTGAATTTGTTTACTATTTATTAAGCCACTTTGAAAATAGCTGATCCAACGGTGGCTTTTGATTTTACTGTTTTGTTAAGCTACCGTTGGATCAGCGATTTTCAAAGTGGCTTAATAAATAGTAAAAGAATTCAGAAAAATGTAAAATTTGGTCTCCAAGCACAATTTAATATGGAGAACAACTTGAACTGTTATGATCGACATTTTGAACTTTGAAAATTGAAAAACGAATTGGTAACACCAAAGCTTAGGAACTACCACTTTGATCTTAGCCAACCTCTACACACACACACACACGCACACACATACTAGTATCATATCCATGTGTTGCAATGGAACATACTATAAAAAAAATTATGAAAAAAAAATTCAATAAATTTAATAATATGTGTGTGTGTATATATATAAATTGGAAACAAAGAAGAATATAAATTAGAACATGTGTGTGAATATATATTTCTCTTATAATTGTGTGTATATATATATCATATACATACATGATAGGCCTAAATGATATACATATTCGATCTGATTTTTATCACGAAATAACACCAAATATCTTGTATTTTGAATATAAAGTGAATAGATTACACCTAGGATCAAGTTACTGCGTTTGCTTGGTTTTAACTTACAGGAAATGAAGAAAAATGAAGAAAAATCGAAGAAAAATGCCCACTGCGAACACACGGTTTGGAATATGGGCAAAATAAGTACATAGATGGATTTCTGGACGCGCGCCAATTTTAAAAAGGTATAATAAGCTATATATCAAAATCCGTGCAAAACCGAAGAAAAATGTCCATTGCGAACACACGGTTTGGAATATGGCCAAAATAAGTACTTAGATGGATTTCTGGACGCGCGCCAATTTTAAAAAGATATAATAAGCTATACATCAAAATCCGTGCGGATGCACGGATCTCGATGCAGCTGCACTCTGGTCGCACAGGAAAAGTCCGAGCCTAGTGCGGATCTCGATGCATCCGCAGTGCGGATAGTGAAGACGCAGTGCGGATCTCAGTGCGGATCCCAGTGCGGATGATACTGTAGCAGTGCGGATGGTACTGTAGCAATGCGGATTGCAGTGCGGACGCACTGTAGCAGTCAGCTAAAAATAGAGTCTGAACTTAAAACGATCATAACTTTTGACCCGTAACTCCGATTAAGGCTTATGACCACTTTTTGGAAAGCTAGCGAGAAGATCTACAACATGAGAAACTAAAAACTAAAATTTTTCTCAGTGCGGATCAGCCCACCCGCAGTGCGGCTCGGAGCACCCGCACTGGACCCGCAGAAAGCCAAAATTGCACGTTTTTGACAGTTTTTCTATTTTTGGTGCATCATGGACGCGTTTTGCCAGCCACATGTGGACAAGATAATCCTGAAAAATAATCCAAATATAACACCCACTAACTCCACTCCCTAGGCTCTTAATTGGACATGATCCTTGGCTATAAAAGAGGGGATCTCACATCCCTCTCTAGATATCATCTCTTCATATCTCCTCTCTATCTCTTCCCATTCATTCTTTCATTCTCTCTACACACATAGCGATAAATTCTGAAGTAAGGAAAGCTTTCAAGCAAGGAGAAGAAGGGTTTCCTGAGCAAGAAGTCGGCAAGATTGAGGGCTTTGATCAAATAAAGGGTGTAATCATTTCTTTATTTCATTTCTTCTTACTTTTGCCAACTTTTGTAATGGATCTCTCCATGAGGGAGTAGATCTCTCGCTAGGGGTTTAGGTCAATGCATGAACTTGTTTAATTCTATTTTATTCGGTTATTTGTTTTTATTATGATTGTTTTATGGAATTTGATTGTTAATTTCTGTGATTTAATAATTTGTGTTAATTACATAGTTAGTACTTGAATTGTAGTATCCCGTTTTGAATTCAAAAGAACCAAAATTGACTGTGATCAATAGGATAGTACCAAACTATGAATGCAAATACCTTAGGTTTAGGTTAAGATTGTAACCAATTTAATCTAAGCCGGAACTATAGAAATTAAGGTTAGGAATTTGGTGAAGAACCTAATCGTGAAGTCAAACCCTAATTAGGACATCTCAATTCAAATCGGGTATTGGTATGATGGACTTAATTGCGAAGTACCAATATTTGAGGAGAGGAGAGACTAACAAGAGCTTATAGGTCTAGGTAGCTAGGGTGGGGAACTTCATTGAGAACTTTGAGTTACCTAGGCACGTTATTAATTTATGAAAGTAACCCTTAATAACATATTAGGTTAGAAACCTCGTCAAATCATACATGAATTCAAACAAATACCGAATTAATAGAGTTAGCAAGGAATTGTAGACCAAAGACCCCTAGATCTCTAAATCTTGAAAGCAAATCAATTCCTTTCTTTTACTTTTATTTACAATTATTGTTTCAAACTCCTTTCTTTTGGGTATTGAACCCAACCTTAGGAATTGTTAGAACAAACCCCCCAATTTACTTTTATTGCACTTTACTTTATTTTATTTTCTGAAATTTATTACTAAAGTTTGAACTAAGTTTTTATCGTACTCCCTGTGGATCGATACCTAAAATACTACTTTGATAGAATTGTGCACTTGCAATTTAACTCAAACGCGTGTTAAAGGTTTAAAAGGTGCATCTTATTGTACTGAAACTTTGTGCATACGCTTTTGCGCGCATCAATACACACGATAACACTTTTTATTTATGTTTTTTGATATCATATTAAATGTCGATATTAAATTGTTTGTATGATATTTGATATTAGATTCGAATCGAGCTATTATTTGATATCATTGATACTTAAAAATAAATAATCATCACATCATCAAATTGATGTTATCAGACATCATGATTAAAGTTAATTAAAAATACAGAATCATATAATTTTTTTTATTAACATGTGTCTTGATTTTTAGTAATTATTATTTTTTATTGATATATTTGTTCCTTATAATATGTCTCCGTTGCAACGCACGGCTATAATACTAGTATACACACACACACACACACACACATACTAGTATCATGTCCATGCGTTACAGCGGAACATACTATAAAAAACAGAAAAAATTATGAAAAAAAAATTCAATAAATTTAATAATTATTTGAAAATTGAGGAACATGATTTTTGAATATAATTATATGATTATGTATTTTTAATTACTTTGAATCGTAATCTCTTATAATAATTTGATGATGTGATGATTATGTATTTTAAGTACTAATGATTTGAAATAATAGCATTCTAATTTTAAATTAATTTGTAAAATACCGTACCTGATACAGCTGGTTAGATATAATACCCATGCTGTAAGCAAACTGAACGAAGAAACCTGAAATTAAACATACATTGGTATTTTAAGTACCAATAATTCCATATTTTTGGTGACATTTTCAATTTTGTTTTATTTCCCTTCTTTCTATCCCGCTGATTTGTACTTCTAAGATTTTCAATTCATTTTTATTGTGATATGTATATAAACAAAATTGATAATATTTATATAATTCTTACAACAATAGCTATAGAAATATAGAAGAGAAATAAGGAATGAAATAAGGAATGAAAGAAATAAGGAAATATAATTATATCACTAAATCGAAGAGGGAGAAATAAGGAATGAATGAAATATGGAAACAGAATATATCGCTCAAATTTAGGATTTATTTAATTTTAGTTGTAATGCATCGTGTGGCAGTATGTATGGCGAGTATGTTTTTAGTTTAATTTAGACTTCTACGCATTATTCAAATGCATTTAATCAAAAGAAGAAATTATGTAATTGAAGAGCTGAGATTAAATATGAAATTTCATCTTTCAATCGTAACCATTGGCGAATCGGATATCCTACGTGCTTAATAATAGAATAGATATATATATATATATATATATATATATATATATATATATATATATATATATATATATATATATATATATATATATATATATATATATATTGAAATCTTTCTATATATATTTTTAATTTAGGATGATATATATGCAACACTCAACAGAATTTTAACGCTTGACAATTTGAAAAGAAAAGGATGGAAATTGGCAAATAGGTGTGTATTGTGCAAAACAAAAGCATAAACAGTCAAACACATGCTAGAGAGTTGTTCATTCACTAAAAACCTCTATCAAAAAATGGAGATTACTTTCCAGATAAGAAGACCGTTAAGCAGCACAATGGTGAGCATGAAACATGCATACAGACAATGAGAGATCCTTATCACTTATAGCATAGTTCGTGATTTGGAGAGAGCGATGTGCGAGAATTTTTAGAGAATCAGAGGCCACAGTGGAGGACCTAATAGAGCAAATAACAATGCAGCATCGCTACTCACAAATGACAATAAAAACTTAAAATGTAATTTGTTAGAGATTTTCTTTTTTGAAGGTTAGTGGTCTTTAATGTCAACTAACAATTTCATTAATAAAAAAATAAATTTACAACAAGTCAAATAACTCTAATTCTAAATCAACTATTTTATTCTCACAAAATTCTCCAAATTACTCTAAAATAACTCTAATATTCTAATCTT
Source organism: Carex pumila (assembly GCA_033356055.1). Lineage (NCBI taxonomy): Eukaryota > Viridiplantae > Streptophyta > Magnoliopsida > Poales > Cyperaceae > Carex > Carex pumila. Next base: position 288,170 of record JARJHM010000295.1, read on the forward strand.
ACTCATATACACTCATAATTACCTTATTAACTTTCTCTATCGCTCTTTACGACCAGATCCATTTTTTATATATACTATATCAGAGCTGTTCAATTTGTAATAAGCAGAGAATTTAAAATTTTTCTTCATTAAATGTGTATAAATCTCAACACGAGTTAAACGGTTCCATTCAAACATCAGATGGCTCCCACTCTACTGTGATGACCTGAGCGCACTATGTTAGCTCAAAAGAGCACCTGAAGACGAAATTATTTGGGCTGGCTGCTGTTTTGGGCCAACAAATTTCATGGGCTCAGACACGCTCTACAATTATCGGTAGGGATCGTAAGCATACAATTATTCACATCTTAATTTTTGTTTTTGTGTGTGTTACAACTTACTACTGTATCCCATGTTTGGTTGTGGTCTAAAATTAAGGAGACCTGAATTGGTTATTCCAACTTAGGCTAGTCTAAATTATTTATGTTTGGTTGAGACCTAAAGTTAAATCATAACTTAAATTATTTCTTATTTAGTTAGAGTTGGTGGAGGACTAAAGTTTTGAAAGCCTAAGTTAGTTAATTATTTATAATAAGATGCTAATTATATAATATTAATATATTAATAATAACTGTAATATTATTATATATTATTATAAAATTTATTTAATATATTAATAATATAAAATATTAATTATAAATTAATAATAATTATTAATAAAAAGATACTAATTATATAATCTTATTAAAATAATTATTTAATATATTAACAATATAAAATATAAATTATATAATTATATATTAATAATAAGATATCTAATGCAAAATTTGGTCTCCAAACACATTTTAATACAGATTGAATATCTAATGGTTTGAATCGACTGTTTGGACTTTGAAAATGAGAGAACCGAACTCAAGCACATTTTAAGGGCTTTTAAAATTATAAACGTTTATAATTTTAAAAGCCCTTAAAATCTCTAACCGTGGGCCTGTCAAGTCTGGACCGGTATATAGATGGGCTGGCCCAACTAAAGGGCAGCCCATCGCATATATTTTAGTGAACTATTATTGAAGATTCAACCCATCAAATGATTTGGCAGGTGAAATATCATGAGGAAATAAATTACCCTAATCAAAGAGTCATCAGCTGATTGTAAGAATTCATATTACTTAAGGTATCTCACCGTTTGAGTTTCACTCCGGCATGTTCATCCTATATTTGGCACAAATCTTAAAGCACTCCGTGAATTCTTGTAAGAGGGAGATTTCAAAGAGCATTCAATAAAATATTCAGGAAGAATTATTTGTTTGTGCAGACGGTGGAAGAATGCAACACTTTCATATAGAACAATGCCCCAACCACAACTGAAATTGATCTAGTTGAATTAAATTGCTTTTCATTTTGCTTTTATTTTTCTTTTCTTTGCCTCAATCGAATTTTACATAGTTCATTAGCCGAAAGGAAAATAAATACGAAGAACAAAGAACAAACTTCAGTGAAAGAGACCAATGGAACATCTTTGTATTTGAGGCATTACACTCCGTATGGAATTCATAAGACATGAACTGGACATTACAAACAATAAAAGTTTATTAAAAAATAATAGAGAAAAAGGGCAGGGGGAAAGGAGATGTAAGTAGTGGCTTATAGACTTCACAAAATTAACTATTCAACCGGTCAGGGGAATGGGATGTGGACAGATTAATATAGCTTTTTGGTCATGTCAGCACCATGTTTATACTAAGCGAAGTTCTGCCGCCAAAGCTGGGAGGGGGACAGGACAGGCTCATCTTTAAACCAGCTACTAACAGCGTGTACTCGGTTAAGAAGGCTTATGTGCTCTTGTCAAATGACTCTCAACAGCCAATGGTGGGTTCTAAGCAGATGTGGCAGGCTATTTGGGAAAAGGGAGATGTCCCTCCACGGGTCAGAGTGTTTATGTGGAAATTAGTGCACGAGGGTCTTCCCTTGGCATGCACAATGAATCGTAGATTTCCCTCTGTCAGTACTATGTGTGCTATCTGTGGAGAGGGGGATGAGGATGTCAAGCATTTGACTCATGGGTGTCAACTAGCCAGAAGTTGTCATTTTACCGGACCTTTGGCTCTCAAATCTGATCTCCTCCCAATTCAATTTACTCAAGCTTTGGTACAGTTAGACTCCCAAATGGATCATGCACAATGGACTACATACGCAAACTCGCTTTGGGCTATTTGGAGGTGTCGCAATGATGTGGTGTATGGAGGGAAAGCTGCTGGGATACCTCAGTTTAGCCAGTACCTGCAGTCAATCTCTTGGGAATCCAGAATAAGGTCGCAAGGTGCAAAGCTGCCAACTTCCAATACAAGTGAACCCACAGGTATGGATAGCATGACATATGAGTTTACTTGTTATGTAGATGGATCTTGGGGTCAAGGCTGGGAAGGAGGGATTGGATTCTGCCTATTCCGTAAAGGTGTGCTATGTGAGTATAAATTTGCTAGGGCTAGAGGCTGCTGCCCAATTCAAGTTGAGGCAATTGCTTTACACAAGGCGATGGCTTGGGTGAAGGATAAGGGTATCACTAGCTGTGAATTCCTTTCGGACAACAAGACACTGGTTGAACTAGTCTCTGGCATACAACCTCCGATCAGTGCTGACTGGAGGGCTTATTTGGAAATCCTTAACTGCTGGGAAGCTATCTCAAATGATCAATCAATCTGTTGTAGGTATATTCCCAGAGAACAAAACAGTTGGGCGGATGAACTGTCTAAGTATGGTAGAATGTATGGCTGGGAAGTGGGGGGTTTTACTTTTCCAATGTTTTGCAAATTACCTCCCTGACAACGTATGGGGTACTGGTAGTTTTTCTAATCTTGTCAGAAATATCATGTAATGGACTGGCTGTAACACTCTTTCAGTTAAATGGAATTTTGACCTAAGGGTCTTTTGAGACACAAAAAAAAAAAAAAAAAAAAAAAAAAAAAAAAAACAGAATATTTTTCCTTGGCGGATCAGATGCTGTAGCTCATGAGGTAAATGCAACTTTAAATCATAACTTGCTCAGAGGTGTGTAAGCATTGGCATGACCCCCTTTGCCACCACCAAATCTGTAAAGCGCGGACCAAACACTTCTAAGTATTGTAGGACCGGGAATCCATGTTGGAACCGAGGGCTGGATCACATAGTCTTGTATGTAAAGTTTCTTTAGGTTCTTAAACTTTTCAAGCTCATGTTAATTACTGAGTATGAATTTAGAACTGAGTATGAATTTAGAATTTAATCTTTCTTTTTCTAAATTATGTGTCAGTGATCACAGTTGTAAAATAAAGGGTAAATTTTTCCGTAGGTCACTAAACTTTGTTTTTTATCATAAATTGGTCACTCAAGTTTAATTTATCCCTTTCAAGTCACTAAACTTTGTTATTTGTCTCAATCAAGTTCCTCTATTTTTTCCATTCAAAATTTTAACGGAATATGCCAATTCTATTAGTATTTTGAATGGAATATGCTCATTCTGTTAATATTTTGAATGGAATGAGTATATTCCGTTAATTTTTTGGACGGAAAAGATAAAGGAACTTGATAACAAAGTTTAGTGACTCAAAAGGGACAAATCAAACTTGAGTGACCAATTCGTGACAAAAAACAAAGTTTAGTGACCTACGGCAAAATTTACCCTAAAATAAATCTATTCTCAAAATAACTTATTCAGAAAGAAGAAGCGATGAAGTAGAACACTATTACTTACATTAGATTCTAATAGTGATTTGTTAAAATTTAAACTCAAATAAAAGTGAATGAAATTATAGAAAAATCAATTATGCGGCCCATGGTGTGTACAAATTGTACCAACCGGCCCAAAATTGAATTTATTCATTTGTTTCACTCGAGGCTTTATATGTTCTTGGGCCTCAAATTATAACACCAATGTTTTACGTAATTGCTCCTACGTATCAACAGTAACAAAGCATAAAATATTTTTAACCAAAATAATATATTGTCGCGAGATGTAGGCTGTGCAGCATACAATCAATAGATTGGTAAGAAAAGAGAAATCAAATTCAAAACCGCAGCACCGCCTGAGTTGTTTGGATTCGGATTTTATCGAAATGGAAGAGAACTTTGATCCTGTGCGTCATTAGAATACTCTTGCACTATTCCAATCGTTATTTTGAGTGTACAGATGTGATCAGGATCTCATTCACGCGATTTTCAAGCTTGTTTGGAGCAGGCGAAGCAAAAAAGTCGAAGGGAACGAAGCCATCTATCTGGAGGTACGGTGTAATCTTCGAGTTTGAATCTAAGTGGTGCTCAATTTTGTAGGTATATAGATTTAGTTTCAGTTTGCTTCGTTTATGTGAGAAGAATTAGATGACCTAACTTAATTAGTACTTGAACTTTTAAAAGTTCATGCTGGATTAAACTAGACTGAAAGTGGCACTGTCTGATTGAGATTTAAGAAATTCTCTCAGGTAATGTGATTATTTCATCATTTCCTTATCCTCACCTTTCAGATTTAGAATTAATAGAACTGTATAAAATTAGTGAGTTTAATCTAGGGGATAGTTTAGAGGAGAAATTAGCTACTGTCCAGAAACTAAGGAACATCTCATACTCTAGATTTGACTCTACACTTTCTGATATCCTAGCTATTAAATCTTCAGTACCTCCTACAAACTCTATAGACATAAGGCCCTTTCTAGTTGATCCAGAAGCTAATCACTCTGATGGTTAAGATACTAAGTTAGAATGTACGAGGTCTATCCTCTCCTAACAAAAGAAGGGCCCTTAAGGACTTTCTATTTTATAATCACATAGATATTGTAGGTATCCAAGAAACAAAAAAAGAACTTTTAAATAATAGAACACTCAATTCCCTTAGCTCTTCCATATCTCATTGGGTTTACAAACCCTCTCAAGGTCTATCGAGAGGGATTCTTCTAGGAATAAATGATTCGAAATTATGGATTCTGAACACTTGGATTATGACTTTCTCCATCACCATCCATCTGAAAAATAAATCTGAAAACTTTGAATGGCTTATCACCACAGTCTATGGACCTGTAGTATCTAACCTACGCACTGATTTTCTTACTGAATTAAATAATATTCCATCTTTAGGTCATTCATCTTGGTTAATTTTTGGAGACTTTAATCTCATTAGAAATAGATATGAAAAACAGGGTCCAACCTTTAATTACATATTGAGCAATAGATTTAACAATCTGATTTCTGCATTAGATTTACATGAATGTCCTCTATCAAATAGAAAATTCTCTTGGGCTAGATCTCTGACTTCCCCCTCTAAGGCATTACTCGATAGATTTTTTTGTACCAATGACTGGTTACTTCATTACTCTCATTCTGTTGTTACATCATTACCTAGGGTTTATTCAGACCACAATCGACACTATTTCAATAATTTCTACCAAATCCTTTAAATTTGAAAAATCTTGGATTTCACAAGAGGGGTTTTCAGATCTAATTGCTTCTTGGTGGTTAGCTTTTCCATTGAACCATGATTTGGGAAATTCATGGAAATTCAAACTCCAATTCCTTCGAAAGAAATTAAGGGGTTGGAACGCCAACATTTAAGGAGAAAGGCTAATCTTCTAGAACAATTAGAATCCTTTGAACACCTCCATGACACACACTCCCTCACACTAGATATCTATGATCAATGGCAAGAATGCCAAACCTCCTTATACAAGATTTACAAAGAGGAAGAATCCTATTAGCAATCTCATGCCAAACTAAAATGGTTTTTGGAAGGTGACATTAATACCAAATTCTTCCACCTAGCTGCCTCTATTAGGAAAAAGAAAAATACAATTCTATCTTTAGAAATCAATGGTATCCATGAATATAGCCCCCAGATATTACAAGACCATATCACGTCTCACTTCAAAAACTTACTAGGCACATCAAAAACCAGACTTGTTACTTTACAATCAAATCTTTGATCATCAGCAGAACAATTAACACCTACCCAACAGTCAACACTTGAATTGCCTTTTACCTTGGATGAAATCAAAGCTACTGTTTTTTCTTGTAATCCTAACAAAGCCCCAAGTCCCGATGGAATCCCTTTCCTGTTTTACCAAACCTATTGGGATTTAATCCAATCTGACATCTTTCAACTTTTTCAATCCTTTTATAATAGAACTTTAGAAGTCTCCAAACTCAATCTAGCTTCTATATGTCTTATCCCTAAAAAATCAGATTCCTCCACAATAAAAAAAACTATAGGCCAATTAGTTTGATAAATTGTAGCTTTAAGTTAATCACAAAATTGTTGACAAATAGACTCTCCCAAGTCATGGATCCATTAATTGATGACTCCTAGGCAGCCTTTATCAAAGGTAGGTTGATAGGAGATAATATAGTTATTGCCCATGAGGTCCTCCATCAAATTAGATTAAATAAACATCAAGGCATTCTCCTCAAGCTATATTTTGAGAAAGGTTTTGACAAAGTTAATTGGAATTTCTTATTAGAGGTATTAACCGCCAGAGGATTTGGCCCTTTATTCATTCTTTGGATAAGAGACATTTTAGAAAGTAGTAGAACTTGTATTTCCTATAATAATAAACAGGGGCCTTATTTTCCATGTAAAAAAAGGTTTAAGACAAGGGGATCCCATTTCACCTCTATTGTTTGACTTAGTGGCTGATTCTTTAAACAAAATTCTAGGTAAAGCATAATCTGCTGGTCTAATTTCTGGTTTAGGAAGCTTCCATAATTATACCAAAGTACTCAACCTACACTTTGGCGATGACACCCTTATCTTTTTAGAAGCCAATCCATCAATGATTGAAAACCTTAAATTTCTGTTAATTGGATTTGAATCCTTGGTAGGTCTTAAAATAAATTTTCACAAAAGTGCACTTATCCCTTTAAACATATCTAGAGACTTATTAGTGAGTTTAGCCAACCAATTAGGGTGTCAGCTCTCCTCCCTACCCATTACGTATCTAGGAGTCCCACTACACTGGAAGAAACTATCTACTGCTGATTGGCAACCTCTAATCACAAAAATTGAAAACAAGTTACAAACTTGGAAGAGATCATTACTGTCATTAGGTGGTAGAGTAACTTTATTGAATTCAGTAATTTCAGCCATTCCATTGTATTGGCTCTCTATTTACAGGCTTCCTGTTGGTATCAGACATAAAATAGATAGAATAAGGAAAAAATTTCTTTGGTCTGGTTCAGACTCTACCAAAAAAAAGTACCACCTGGTTAAATGGAACCAAATCTGTAGCAGCAAACACCAAAGAGGCCTGGGAATACTAAACCTTGAAAACATGAACATTTCCTTATTATCAAAATGGTGGTTTAGATTCAAAGACCTCACTTGCTCTGGTAAATGGAAAGAGATTTTAATTGAAAAATACTCTTTCTCAGGTTTAGAAATAAATAGACAATCCTTCTTCTGGTCAGGTATTATATCCATACGACATATAGCTGAATTAGGCATCAATAGAACTATAGGTAACGGCCAAACTACCTTATTCTGGCTAGATAGATGGCATGGGGAGTGTGCCCTCTATTGCACCTACCCAAATCTCTTTAAAATCGTTTTAGATCCCCTATTCACTGTCTCAAATGCTTTCCACAATAACTCCTTATCAATTCAATTTACCAGACAACTCACAGGAGTCCTACTCACAGAATGGAACCATCTTTCTACTTTTTCCACTTTATCCATACCTTGCACTGAAAATTCTGATCTGGACAATATTCATTGGAGATGGACAATATTCATTGGAGATGGACAACAACAGGCTTATTTACTGTTCATTCTTTATATAACTGCCTAGATTATGGAGGGATTAGGGATAAAGATTATAACACACTTTGGAAAACCAAAATACCTCTCAAAATTAAAATCTTTACATGGTTGGTTAAGGAAGGTAAAATACTGACCAAAGACAACCTAGCAAAGAAAGGTTGGATAGGAAACCAAAAATGCCACTTCTGTACCGAAAACGAAACCATAGACCACTTGTTTGTTACCTGCCCTCTTACTTCATCAATCTGATCTTGGATAGTTGAACACAACAACTTTACCTTTGACTGCATTACCATAGCTGACCTCTGGGTATTGGATGCATTTATCCCTCTTAAAGATAGTTTACTTATAGAACTAATACGTGCAGCAACCCTATGGACAATTTGGTTAAATAGAAATAAAGTTTGCTTTAATAATTCTCCTATACCATCTATAGCTTCTTTAGGTTCCCAAATTATAGCACTAACCTCATACTGGTGTAAGTCTAATAATGATGAGACCTACTTAAAATTAACCATGATTTTACCAATGGATGTCACTCATTCGCATCAGGCAGGCACAATTATAATCCTCTCGGAGACCGATACGTCCACAGGGGACAATAGTTATTGGGATTCTGAGGAAGATCCTATTCATGGTTTAGAGGGGTCAGACCTCTCTGACTATCTAAGAGACAGAGAGGAGATTGAAGCTATGGATGACGCCTTCCTGCAGAACCCCACTGCCAACTCATCACTAGCTACAAGTTCACTAGATGATTAGCTACTACCTATACTTTGCTTAGTCTGTTATGCATTTTCATCTCTATGTTTTGTATGCTTTGTATGTCATGCCTTCCTACCTCTTAGTTTCTGATTAGTGTTGCTCATCCTCTGATTGCTTAACAATCAGATTGATAATTAGCCTATTAGCTATTGTTATGCTTTTGAGTATTGTAACTGCCAACATGACACATTTTGTAAGAACATTTTAGTTTCTAATGAAACTGGTGGTCCATGCCAGTTTTATCAAAAAAAAAAAAAAAAAGTAATTTTTTTGAAAAGCCACAGAGTAATTTGTACTGAGATTATGGATTTGTTTCCATAAATCAAAAGTTGGCATAGATGTAGTGATGTAATTGTTTGGTACAGCAGACTGGCCCAAGCACATCAAAGAAGAGTCGAGCGACAACAGGTACTTCATTACTATATAAAATTTATATATACCGTTAAATTTGACCTTTTTAGTGATGCATGATCAACTTATCCATGTATAAAATATTAAAATGTAAAAATTAAGACCCATCCTCAAATATAAGCAAGCACATAATAACTGAAACCTGCATTATTTACCCGGTTGCATCCTGATACTTAGATAGTATCTTTTAATATGCAAGTTATAAATGTTTTGATCCGTTTTACTTAAAACTTTTTCATGATAACAGCTAATGCCAGTGCACTGAAAGTAAGTTGTGAGCTTCTGAGGTTATTTGTTGCAGGTGCTTATGCTTTCATTTATATAGTTGAATAAAGATCGTAAAAGTTATTTAGACTGAATCTTTGACCATCCATTAAATATTAATTAATCACAGAGGCTATTCATCGTGCTGCCTTAATTGCTGAAGCAGAAGGAATTGACACCATTGAGCCTACTCATCTGGAGAGAGTGCTTCCTCAACTTCTTTTGGACTTCTAAGACTATGGAAATGAATATTCCAATAGTAGGTAGGTTCCATGAAAGTTCTACAATACTGTTCTTTGTACATTTGTGATGAGAAATTTGGGGCTCTTTGGTCTTTCAAAGAATAGTACGCATTCTTGACTGTGCTAAGATCTTGACTCTGAGATCTGAATTCCATTAATTATTACTTTTTGAAGTTAAAGTTGTAGAAATTTCCTTTGTCTCATTCATGTACTCATTATTTTTGCATTTCAGATTACTTGTATCAGTTAGTGTTCCTGTGCATTGTAAAAAGTCAAACATCAAGGCATTTTTTTTTTCTTTTGACTGTATTTGAACCGGTGGAAGTTCATTATTTTTGACTGTATTAGTTAGTTTCTCTGGTATCTGTATGGTTGGAAATTGATATAGACCCTATTGAAAAGTTCAAAGTATAATAATTGCAAGTCTGATTTGGTTGCTTAATTATTTATATTGAAAATTTTGACTCATATAATGTACCAGTCAGATGAAAAAGACCGGAGAGAGATGTTTGTGCAGTTGAGTTGTAGGAACAAAGTTCAAATGAAAACAGAAAGAAAATGATTATAAAAAAAAAAATCTAAAGCAAGGACTTTACTTTTAAATGAGTCCAATTTATTAAACTTTTGAAATAATATGTAGAACAAATAAAATATGTTGTATATAGGACTTGGACTTCGAATCCTACCAAGAGTGATCAAATTCAAAGAATATAAATTCCAAATCAGGTATGCTTTAGATGACTCTATTTGAATATGAATAATTCATTTTACAATAGATAGAAACAATACTGTTTTTAGGTTGGCTTTGTAATTTCCACCTAAATTGAAAACACAAAAAGATGGTAGAATCATTCCTTGTGGAAAAATAGTTAGAAGTTTACAATCCTATCTGAGCCAACATGCACCGTAAATCTCTGCTGTTAGGCCTCTCATTGGGATCATCATATGTGCAAAAACAAGCTATTTTTGCCACCAACAACATCTGCTCCTCAAAACCTCTACCAATCAACTTTGGATCAATCAGCACTGTCGGATATTCTGACCGCATGATTGCCCTCACCCATCCCACGATGCACAACTCATCTGTTAACTGAAAAAAATCATCGCTGGGAAACCTCCCAGTAACCAACACAAGCAAAATCACACCAAATGAAAAGATATCACACTTCTCTGTGCATAAGAGCCTCTGGTAGTACTCAGGAGCAATGTATCCAAGTGTTCCTGCAACATTGTTGGAATTGATTGCCCCACTGACGGTGTCGAGTTGGACAAGCTTCGCGAGCCCGAAATCTCCGATTCTGGCATTTAAGTCTATGTCTAGGAGAATATTACCTGGTTTCAAGTCACGGTGTATTACCTTAGGTCGGTGCGCCATGTGGAGGTACTCAAGACCAGCAGCTATGCCCAGTGCAATCTTGTACCGGTGAGGCCAGTCTAACTCAGGGTTTCCATGTTTTAACACATCATGTAGTGAGCCATGTGGCATGTATTCATAGACAAGGCAATGGCTTCCTGGCTGTGGTATGTGTGCCAATAGCCGAACTAGGTTGGGGTGTCGCATGCGGCTGACTGTCTTGATCTCAGATCGAATTTGACGCATGCGGTGGTCTAAAAATTTGCTTTCTTCAGCACAGAGCTGGGTGGCACCGAGTGATGGGTACACTACCTTCTTGATGGCAACTGGGACGGTGCGGTCGGCAGAGATGAGGTCTGCACGGTAGACTTCACCACAGCCGCCACGGCCAATCACTTGAAGAGGTGTTGGGAGGTGGCCGTGGCACAAGTCATCAACAAAAGAGAGATTATCGGGTGAAAGAAGGAGAGGGGTAAATACTGTCGCAGCATGGACTGGTTCAGGATGAAGGCGTTTTTTGATAAAGACTCTGAGATTACGGTATTTTGCGGAAAGTCGATATATGGCATAAAAGATGGTCCCAAGGAAAAAACCGGCAGCAAAGGATACTGTGACACCAACCCAAAGTGGATGTGACATGAAGTGTGCAGCTGAGTTGGTGGTGGCATGGCTTAGGAGGAGACGCCTCGATGCGATTTGATTGTTATTTTGGTCTGGATTGATGATGTGGATTGATCTGGTAGAGATGGAATGGCCAAGGAGAAAGTGGTTACGGAGAAGGAAAGTGAATATCATATTAGCCATTTGTGCTGATCTAGGCCTTTGCCTCTGGAAAAGGTACAGAGATGAAGTAAACCTTGTGTGCAGTTATTCAAAGTAAAGTTAGTGTCTTTTTATATTTTGGAGGAGACTTAGTGCTATTTCTTTGGTAAGAGTTGACCTTATTAGGTCAATACCAAGTTATACGTTTTCTATTGCTAACAGAACTGTACACGTTTTCGTTTACTTTGTTTCTTTTTTTATAGTTTGACTGGTACACTCGATGCCATGTTTGAAAACATTTCTCTGATTGACGCTTTATGCTGATGCTAAAGAATTGTTTTGGCTAGAGTTATTGACTTGTTGTGTTCATAGGAGGAAAGTAAATAAATTTGGAGTCTCAAGTTCATTTTGTGTGTAAATGTCTTCTTTCGGCGCCATATGTAGCTGTAGGCTGTAGCAATAGTGTTTATTCTGTAGTTTGATTTGGATCTTTCAATCTAAAACAATCAATTTTAGATTTCATAAAATGTGTGACATTGAATCCCTCAGAAATTAACTCGAAGGAAAACATTTATAGAGTTCTAAGTTCTAACAGAGGATGGTGGTACAGAAACCAGACTAATTTAAAAATGAATTAACTAGTTTTACAAATAGTATTATCTAATTGTTTATTACGACTTAAAATAGACAGTATAAAAACAAACCGCACAAAAATAATCCACAAATCACATTCACCGCCGACTAGAAAACATAATTGATACTTAGGCTGTGCTCAAAGAGAGGTAGAAATCCTTTAATAAAAGGAAAGAAATGGGAATGAAGGGGAAGAAAAGAGAAACATGGTCAGTCCATGTTGTTTTCCTGCTTCAGAAGAAGGTAATCAGAGAGGGAAGAAGAGGAACGTGCTACTGTGACGAGAAGAAAGCAATGTACAAAGTTTCAAAATTCATAACCCCAAATTAGAATATAGATTTCACTATAACGAAAAAAACTGTACTCGAGCTCTTCCTTTCTCTTCCTCTTTGTGGTGCGTTTGTGGAGTAGAGTCTTAAAGCATACCATTGTCATTGCACTAGCTTTTGACCATTTAATTCTGGGGCCATTCTCTAGGCTTTTGTCATTTTGTCCATTCTTTCTCTTAACCTTGCAACTTCCATTACATACCTGGCACATAACAAATTTAATTAACTGCAACATAGCCTTCGCATAGTATTGGAATAATCCGCACACCACGACCCAAGTTGCCCTCTTCTTGTAATCTGACCACCTCTTCGGCCCCACTGAGCAGTCTGATATTCGGTCCCATGCACTAATTTGCTCAAGGAAAATTTCATGAATAAAATCAATAAATATTGAACGGTACAAGTAAACCTTCGTTCTAAACGGGCTTTCCTTCGCGCGCTAACATCTGGGCTGATTAAGCAAACATTAAAATACAGCCCAAGTATCTTTTTTTCTTCTTTTGTTGAGTTGGCGGCTTGCGCTTGACAAATATATATCACCGGAGGTAACAGAATATTTGAGTTTGAAGTTTGAACCTGTCCGTTCGTTATGCATTAGCACGAATTTTAAAGGAATTCCGTACAATTCGGATTTGAACCTGATTGAAACAAAAATTGTGTTCACTTTAAGCATGATCGGGTGCCTTTCTTATGATCAAAATTGATAGGAATCATGGTTATTTTCCAAGAAGCTGTTCGTTGGTGGAATCAGACTTTTAACTGAGAATCAAGTATACAAAATTTTTCTATTACAAATAAGATATAAATATTTTTTTTTTAAATAAATGGGGTCAACCCCATTTATATAATTTAGATTCATCTCTGCATGAGTAAGGAATTTTCTTCTCCACTTTTGTTCTCATTCTTCAATAAAAAAATAGGAAATAACAAATACACTCCTACATCATTTTTTTTTTCTTATTGACTATCTCTTTCTCTCTCTTTGTACTTTATTCATTGTATCGCGCGAATCTTTTCTCAAATTTTATGTATTTTACTAATTTATATGCAATCACCTATCTTTTGATTGATCTTTATATTATTTTAACTATTTAATACACTCATTAATACACCTTATTTAATTGTAAAAATTAATATTTGTATTTTATGAAATAATAAAATAATAAGTATTGATATGTTGTAATCCACTTTATTTAATTAATTATATGTAATAGTTTTATTAATTAGAATAATTGTATCAAACATTTAAAAAAAGTGTGATTTGTTTTGTTTATATCTAAAATAATGTTTGTTCTGTTCTATTTCAGACCAAAGTGAATCTGACAAAGCTTTCTTATTTGATATCATTTAAGCAATAGATAAAATACAAAAATTTCTTAACAATTTCATTCAACTCATTAATAAATGCAACAACTAAAAGTTGAGTTTATTGAATACACGATTAGATTGTATCCATCTCATTAAATACCTATATTGTATAGAATATCGACATAGGTACGGGTATCGTATTAGATACAATACGAATATGACGATATAATAATTTCAAAAATTAAAAATATGGTACGCTTATTATATATATTATTGTTTTTGTTATTTTATATATTATGTTTAGATAATCACAACTTCAACTAAATTTACACATATTAAATAATATTATTTTATATATTCGAATTTTCAGGATTCGAATCACGCAGATGTTAAAAAAAAATGTGGGGGGTGTTTGCGCGGCTCATGAGCACGGGTTGCTTTCGCTCCGAATTCAGAGGTCAAACGCTCATATAAAAATATGGAAGTAACATAGTTAAATACAATTTATTCAACTATACCAATAAATTTTTATATTTTATAAAATAATATTATTTAATACATGTTATTATGTTATTGTTTAATCTACTTTATTTAATAATAATAATAACAATAATAATAATTATTATTATTATTATTATAATTGTATAATATCAAATATTTTGTAAAAAAAATAGAATTTCTCATAGCTAATTATGCAGTACAACCAAATACTCATTTCAGTACATTTTTACAATTAATTTTGTGTGTATCTGTATCAGTGTTGTAATTAACATTATGCGGTCATCAGACGAATAAATAATTGTTAAGTAATTAATTAGAAATAATTAGTTATAATTAAAAATAATCGGTTAATTAGTCCCAAAAATCTACGACAAATCAGTCACTGCGAAGAACTAATGGGATTATCGATATAAACAGACATTTTTTACTACACTTTTTAGTATTTATGAATTTCCATATTTTAAAAATAGATTTGTGTTCTTCTCAAATCCTATCCATCCCTATCAAATTCTATCTAATGTAATCGACAAACAAACAAGCTCTCGAAAAGAACGATAAAGTAAACCAGGTTAAATTTATCCACATGATAAAACTGCCACGTAATCCCCACATAAGTGCGAGTGAGGTTCTAGCATTCTATCCTCTCCATTTCCATATGAAAAGTTCTGCCATTATTTTAATTTGAACTGCAAATTACAATGAGAGGAATTCTACAGCGACAACTTTCACTGGAGAGAAATATAACTTCTGGACCTCTCCCTCTCCGGATCCGGATCCTCCCAGGTACCTGACCCAACACAATTGAAACGGACAGTCCAGATTTACTCTCAGCCAGTCCTTGCTTGGGATGACAGATGGGCAGTATTATTTTTTCTTTGAGATTCGTGCCAAGTTAAAAAAGACAATTTTGGATCATCTGATTCAATTGTACTCAGTCCGGTAACCTGAGAGATTGTGAATTCTCTCCCAGGGGCGTTTGCTTACACGTGGGAACCTCCTGGTCCCCCACCTGTCCTCCTTCGAGACAGCGCACGCACTGAGGAGGTGCACAGCAAAGCTATGTCTAGCCTGCGTTTGAGCTTGCCTCTGAGCGTACCGCGCATCTCTCTTCTCCAGTCGCGCCGTTACTCTTCGTGCGACTTCTCTCGGTTCTTCCCCTCCTGCTACCCTGGTGAGAAGCTTCAGCGGGGCTGTCGGCGACTCCAGTCGTTTCTAGAAATGGAGGTATTGCTCCGCTCTCTAAGACCTAGGCTTTTCTTCCGTGTAAGTTCTAGTCTTTTATTGGCGTTTTGGATGTGGAAGGGAGAAACAAGAAATTTTAGATTATCTGGTAAAACTTCAGTATAGTTATACTGCTGGGACTTTGGTTTTACTGTATCCAACCATAATTCTTAATTAGCGATCACATCGATATTACAAAAAAAAAAAAAAAAAAAGAGGCAAAAAAATCAATATAGAAGTTATTTTATTTTTATTTTTTTAGTAAAGGATGGAGGTCAAGCTATCCAACTCCATCCAGCTTTGGAAGTGTGGTAGAGCATTTGCCTTTTGTCACTCGACCAAATGCTGGTTTTCAGAAAGAGAAGTTAATTTTTGTTGGTATTTTTTATAGCAATTCAAATGATTTACCGGACACAATCCACACAACCCCGTGTGTGTATAATTCACAGTTACATTTTGCGAAAAATTCTGATTGAACACCTGATATTCAATTCCGAATTTGGTGGCAATATGTTACTACTGAATTTTGCTTCTTTTCCGTTGTATAGGTGATCTGGTTCCTAGGTTTCATTCTTTTCCTGGTACTCCTTTTCTGACTTTCAGTCTAGATAATTAAATAAAAAATTCTGTGTGTATTCAGTTTTTAGAAAGCTTGTAAGTTGACTTAAATAGCCACATCTCCCTCTGCCCTTTCCTTTTTTTTCAAAAACTTGGCAGTGGTTGCTAAAGGTCTCTTCTCTCTCGAAACCCAAATGATTTATGCTTTAAACTGTTTTTTTATTTTTAGTAAGATTTTGAGCTTTTTGATTTGGTGTTTGAACTTCTATTCTTTAATTTACCAAACAGGTGTGGTAACCTGATTTTACACACAAACAAGTATTTAAATATCATTATATATATTTGGCTCTTGATT
The DNA here is from genome assembly GCA_033356055.1 of Carex pumila. Taxonomy (NCBI): domain Eukaryota; kingdom Viridiplantae; phylum Streptophyta; class Magnoliopsida; order Poales; family Cyperaceae; genus Carex; species Carex pumila. Next base: position 304,629 of record JARJHM010000295.1, read on the forward strand.
TCTTTTAACTTGTTTCTCTTTAAATTTCAATTGTCTTTTTTTCTTTTCTTTTCTTTTTTTGTTTTTTTTTGCATGTCGAGCATGCCTATTGATTCATTCCTAAAAGCACAACTTTTGCAGTTGTTGGTGTTATTTGATATTGTATTGAAATCATTGAACTTAGGTTAAATTAGAACAAACTACCAACTGAAATAATTTTGTCTATCTGTTTTGTGCTTATTCGTCCCAGCAATTTTGGATAGCTGGTTCAATAGACAAAAACAAAGCCCTGGTTGAGCACTTGCAACAATATGGAAAATTAAGATCTGACAAAGTGGCCGAAATAATGGAGACAATAGACAGAGCGCTTTTTGTGAAGAAAGAGTACCCACCTTACGTGGACAGCCCAATGCCGATAGGCTATAATGCAACTATATCAGCACCTCACATGCACGCTTTGTGTCTGGAGTTGCTCAAGGATCATCTCCAACCCGGCATGCATGCTTTGGATGTTGGTTCAGGTAAAGTATTTTGGAAATGCCCTTATTTTATAAAAAATGTAGAATATCTTCCATTATATTACTAAAAAAGTGTATGCTCAAAATTAAGCAATGTTCTCCCTTATTTTCCAAGAAATACAGTGCAGTAACATGATTTGTTGAGGTGACAATAATGTAAGGTTTGTTGACCATCACTATTTTTCAGTTGATACCTAAATAAAATAAGTTAAATAAACATTATTTTTCTTCTGTAGGATGTAGTTGAGTTTTAATTTCTCAACAATCTGATGGGTTTTCTTTGACGAAATTTCTATGGTTGTATTAGTCCAGCACTCCAGTTTGAGTTCTTGACATCAATTTAATTTGTCGAGGTGGACATTATCATATGAAATTTGTACAGGAAGTGGGTACCTGACAGCATGTTTTGCACTGATGGTGGGTCCGGAAGGTCGTGCTGTAGGAATTGAGCACATTCCTGAGCTTGTTGCTGCTTCCATTGAGAATGTCAAGAGAAGCGCAGCTGCACCTTTGCTGGAGAAAGGTTCCCTCTCTCTGCATGTTGCTGGTATGCAAATTTCAGAACTCAATTGGATTTTATCCTTTATCATGGTATTCTAATAGCACTGAAGTCTTAATTAAGTGTCTTTTACCATTCCTCTTCTCCTGCTCTACTTTATGTACCTCTGTCATGTTCATTTTCAACTCAGAATACTTACGGGGTTCCTAAAATTTTGTGTTCTTCAAGCTGTCAGCATTTATTTTTTCTTCGATTTTTGGTAGGTTTTTATATTATGCTGTTAGACATGTTAAAACAATTCTGATTCGTCAAGTAATTTCTTTGAATTCATGCTGCATATTATTTCCCTATATAACATGACAAAAGTCCCTCATCACTCTTGATCAAGAATAATCAGAGGTAGTTCCTATCCGTCTAATCTGAAAGTAAGAGTCTCATAGGATTTATTTTCATGTTTCCTTGAGCATCACGGCATCTTATTGTGCAAAAGAGTGTATGGTGTTTTAAGGTTTTTTTTGCGGTACAGAATTGCTTATTTTACTCTGCTTCTTTTCTAAAACCAACTGATCTTCTAACCTGTCGTAGATGGGAGAGATGGATGGCCTGAAGCAGCCCCATACGATGCTATTCATGTGGGAGCTGCTGCACCTGAGATACCCAAAGCTCTATTGGATCAGTTAAAGCCAGGGGGTAGAATGGTCATTCCAGTTGGGCATTACTTTCAGGACTTGCAAGTTATTGACAAGAAACTGGACGGCTCCATTACATCCCGAAATGTGACTGGTGTTCGGTATGTGCCGTTAACCAGCCGTTCGGCCCAGCTGCAGAACTACTGAGCCCTATTTACTGTACAAGTATTAAATTTTGCTGTTTGTAAATTTTTGTACTAATACCTTTGACTGTATACAGTTTGTCTTCTTTGTATATATGTATGTAGTTGCTCCTTGACAAATTTCCAGAGTTTTATGTATGTAGTTGCTGCTTGACAAATTTCCAGAGGTTTCTTGATTGCATTGGCTTCTTCAAAGACTAACTGATAGTAATGTTTATTTGAGAAGTTTCCAGCAAAATTTTGCTTTTGTCCAATTTAATTTATCCTTCGTACCAGCAAAGAGATCCTAGCGTTTTGACAGTTCCTTTTTCGAGTTTCCTAGTGTAGTTAAGTGGTCTTGTCAGGCTAACGATTGCTCTGATAAGCATTTTTGTGTTTCAGCACGTGTGATTTATAACAGCTCGGTATCTTTTTTTCTCTGTAAATTGTGATCTGGCGCTAGACTGGTACCTGAGATGGTAGCTGCTGCTTAGGTTCCACATGGTAACGAACTTTTAACCTGACTCCATTTTCCACATGGTGAATGTGCTGAGAGTCAGCTAGAAAAGGTGGGAATTGTTGCTGATCGCTAACAGATTGGCATTCTACGAGAGTTTGGAAGCAAGAAATTTACCAGTATAGAGCTACAATAAATTCTAAGACTACAGTTGGTTTTGCTTTGAGAAAAAACGTTCTCTTATGCTATAGATCATGTTCTAAAGTTTTTTAACCTTGTAATATGGCTCGCATTGTATTGGTGCATAGTTAAAGTATAGCATCTCTCTTAACATGCAATCAGGAGCTCTGGTTTTACTTTTAGTAATCTTTGAGTTTAAACTGTGTTTTATCTGACTTTGAGCTTCTGTATTACAAAATAGGTTTACAGATTTATCCCCAGTGCTTCAATGTATAATATCTATACAGATTTGTATCTACTCCTGCATCACTTCCTTGCAATCAAGTATTGTAAATTATTGCCTCAAGTAGTACACAACATGCTGTACAACTTTATGAAGTGGGTTACTGGTATTTGCACTTCAGCGCATGTTTCAATTAGAAAGCTTAAAGTTTCTATACGAAATCACTGCATAGAATGGATCTGATTGTGACAGTCCGAACAATCTCATGATGCCATCAAGAGGTGAAGTTTCAGATTTCATAGGCAACTTCTTGACCACCTCTGGTTGTGTGAATCCATCAACTGAGAGAAAGTACTGCACAACCAGCTGAACCCGGCTATATGCTGTTCCCTCTCTCCACGCACTGATAGCTTTCTCATAGAACATCCTGTTGCTAAAGCTTACAATGAAAACACCTCCCGGCTTTAGGATCCGAAAAACCTCGGCAAAAACCTGTCAAAGGTGGTAAAGAGAAGTATCTACATTGGTAAATCAGTAACAATAAACATAATTTTCTGATAACTTCTGTTGTAAGTTGAACATAATTTCTGGCACCAGGTCTGAGAAGTGGCTACTTCTTTCCTAGTAATTTCAGAGGTTTTGACGGTGCAAACCGTACTGCAGAGTGTAACCTCTTGTTGAATTATTTTTGTGCACATGGTGTGTGGTTAACTGCTCAGGACAGTTTCTTCAGTGTACTGGTAACCCAACATATATTCCTTCTTTTATGTAAACAAAATATAATTAAAAAAAAAAAACATTTCCATAGAAACACAAAGATCATTGGATACCTTCTCGGGATGCTGAAGGTATTGCACACTGACGGTACAAAGCACGGCATCAAAGCTCTCATCATCAAATTCCAATTTTTGGTCTTGATTCAAGTCCTTGACAAAGAAATAATCAAGTCTGGAGTTTCTAGCCAGCTCTTGTGCATTGAGCCCATGGCCGACGACCCTCTTGTACTTCACTTCAGGCGGCAGGTGACTAACCCAGGAGCTCATCAGGTCGAGAATTTCATAGTCAGGCTTCAGCCGTTCTCTGTAGAGATCGGTGAGAGTCGAGATGAAGCTATCGTCAACATGGGTCACAAACCGAGGGAAGGAGTAGAATTCTCGGTCGGATGAAGGGTTGAGTTTAACCCTCCCCTCCGGGCTTAGAACAAGGCGTTTTATGTTGCCGGCCGAGGTGTTCGGCTGAGACGAGGATGAAGAGGAGGGGACTGGGAGCTTCGAGAGGTGTTGTGGTTTCGAGGGATGGTGAGAGAGTGAGGGGAGGAGGCTTGGCCATGGTTTTGTGGTTTGGTTGGAGAAATGCATGAGATTAGAAATATTTCCTTTCTTTTTTTTCTTTTTTTTTGATTTGTTGTTGTTTTTTCGTTCTTTCTTTTCTAAGGAAAGAATACTGGTTAGTTATAGTTAGTTTCTTTTTTTAATCAGCTAATGGTTTCTTTATAGAGGGGATTGGTGGACATTTCAGGACCAGAATTTACAAGGCACACTGAGACCAGACCGATGGTGGCCCTGATAAATCTAGCAAAACATATATAGATACTTCTACAGATAAAAGAAAAAAAAATGAAATATCTCTTATACAAGTGTGGACCAAATTTGATCTAAGTTAAGAGCATAAATTGTTGTGCACATACATCAGTAGTATTTTAAGCAAATATTTTTGTGTTTCTATTAAATTTTTTTTTTTACTTGTACTGAAGAACAAGCATGGTTATTTTTTTGGGTAATTGTCCGTAGAATAAACAATGCAATTCGCACAAATTTCTGTGGTTTAGAATGTCGGAAAAAGTAGAGCCTACAAGACTATTTTGTTATTATTAAGTCGGGTTTTCGTTTAATTTAGATCTGAAAAGGCCCATACTATTTAGGCCTGCATTGTCTGAAATTAATTTCTCCTCTTTCGAAGCCCTAAGTCCAGAACGGTACCAATTTCTTCCCTCTCGATCGTTGTTTCCTACACAAGCCTAGAACGCTGCCACCTCAATTAACAGCCGAAGAATCTTAGATTGGTTGTGTTTTGCGCCTTTAGGTGGTGTTTATACTTATCTCAGCCTAAATGTCAGTGGCTTAATCTTAGAAAACTTCTTCTCTATTACTGTGTTGTGGTGGGTTCTTAAACATAGAGCGTTTATCTTTTGTTTGGTTTTTCTCTTGCTGAATGATTTAGTAAGAGATCAGTGAGGATTTGCATGTTTGAATTGGCTGTAAATTAACCTTTGGTTTCATGAAATTGAAATGAGCTTTATTGCCTTTTTTTCAAAAAATAAATAAATCTTAGATTGGCCCGAGCAATATATTAACAGCGGAGTATTCACTTCATGCAGCGCACGTTCAATATACTCGAAACATCTTTTTGAAAGTTTGGCAGTAGAATATAGTCCAAACATCAATGCATATGATTAGTGCGCTGCATGAAGTTAAAATGTATCTGTCAATATATTTAACCATCACCAATGTCACCAATATATCGGCTGGTCAAAGGTTCAGTAATCTAATGCAATTTTGTCTTCTGGTGTCTTAATCAGACCTGCCAATCTCCAACCCAACCCAACAAGGTGGTACCTTCTTTATAATTTATAGTTGATTTTTACTAAATCCATTATTATTAATACGGAAAACGGTTTGCCTGTGATATCCTATTTTTGTACAACAGATGAACCATATTAGAAACTAATACATGTATTTTTATCCATTCATAAGAAGCTTCTAATGCACAAGACGACCATTTGAAAATTATCAAACTGTGAAGTTAAAAAAAAAATGATCCTAACTAACAAATTTCCTTTCATTGTTCAAAGACGTAACCCGTATATTTTTCGAAACATTTTGTTAATTTTATTTGCCTATTACAATATAAGAAGTTTCAAAGAAAATTCCACGTGCTATTCACTAGCTTGAACCACTGACTGGTCGGGTCGCATTTATGGTCATCACTCAGACAGTTGCATGGCTTGGTCACGATCGTCTTTCCATCATAATCGACATCCAAGCAAACACTATTTCCCTCACTATTGTACATTCTTGCAAGGTGCATCTTCGATGCAGACACCAGTTCCCACCTCTCTCCAGAACACTTGTCCCCAAGCCTCACTGGTTCCCCAACAAGCCCTGCTTTAATGCAACTCAAGCCTATTCTCGGTTTGATGTTGCCTTCTTTGGTGTACCTCCAAGCTGCAGATTGGTCGCATGGGCCTAGCTGGAGCAGATGCCTCTTTTTCCATGTCACGCACAGTGCGGTTGCGGGGTGGAATAATTTCTTGTGAGGTACAAAATTGGCATATCCAGGTCCTGCAATTTATTGTAATTTTCATCAGATGAATGTCAACAAGGTAAATTTTCATGATTTTTAATGTTTAATCATATATATTTTTTAGTAAAGGTTGGAGGTCAAGTCATTCAATTATTTAATTATCCACAAGGCATTCAATTGTTTGATCATATATTGAAAAAAGAAATAAATCAATTTGTCAATGAAATTAACAACTGCACCTTGGAATGGTTTTTGCAATGCTTGAATCCTTCGCAAAATGCTAGCATTTTGACTGGTGCTCCAGTCTGAACTTAGCACACCATATGTCTCTCCATGATCTACCACACCTTCCCTCAAGTAATAGTTCCCTTGAAGTGCCCATAGAGCCCAGTCCAAGTCCAGCTCAGCTGCTTTGGCCAAAACACACCCAAAATACCGGTTGTCATTATCGTTCACACCTCTGTTATCCAGCCCGAACTCACTCATGAATAGTGGCCACCCTTTGTCGAGGAGAAACCCGGCATTTCTCATGAAATCTGCACTTGTTTTTGCACATGCCTGATTGGTGTTTAGGGTGCTCCATGTCTTGCTGTCAGAAAAACTGTACCAGTGTACTTCAAAAACGAGCTTTCCGGTGAAGCTCAGCTTTACCTGTTTACTTGAAAGGAAGCTCAAGTCGTTGTCAAAATATAGCCCGGAAAAAATAACAAGAACTTTTGGATTAACTGCATGAATTGCCTCTGCCCCCTCTTGCATGTATCTGTATACATGTTTTATTTGATTAGTTAGTTCAGTGGTTGATATATTTTGTACCAGACCGATTATAATTTCTAATTGTGGAATTAGTTACATTCATTTCTAATTTTCAATTCAACAAAAATAAATAAAATGAGTATAGTGACCAATTACCTGTACCAATCACTGACATTTTGCCGGGGTCCTCGTAGCTCGTTTCTCAGACTCATGCCAACCACATTAGACGTGTCAAGGAACAATGTGGCCATCTTTTGTAACCCTTGTATCCACACATCGGGATGGAAGTATACATCTCCAAAGAAACCGTTGCCGTCAGCATTGGAGCAACACCATTCTGGTTTGGTTAGATGGTTATCCAAGATAACAATAACATTGTTTTCTCCAAGATTCAACACCACAGCCTACATTTTAAATCAATTACAGTGAGCATAAGTTTTTTTTTTTTTTTTTTCAAGTGATATGGAAAAAAAAATTGAGACTAAACAACAAAAGGCCAACCTGGTAAGCTTGAATCAGTGTGAGATTCAAGATTGATGGATTGTGTACACCGATTCCTTGTAGAGCATTGGTTAAGTTGAGCGATTCGAATGACCTCTTGACAGTAAGTGATGATAGTGACTCATTTGTAAGCATAAAGGTAGCATATGTTAACCTGACACAGTTAAAGCCCCTAGAGACAATGCTCTTGGATATTGCATCAATTGGTTGTTTGCTTAAACCCTCTGCAACCATTGTCTCAAGGTGTGAAGGCCAATTAACGCATGCTAATTTGACCCGTTTACCTGACTCGTCAACGATCCACCGTGAACTTGTCGAGAGCCGGTTCACGGCAGCCACAGGCATGTATAGGTTGATATTTACCAGAGAGAAGAGAAGCAGGGTGGGTAGAAACAGATTTAATGGTTTCATTGTTATGTTCTATCTAATGAATAAAAAAAAGAAAATCCTATGAAAAGAATTTGAATTTTTGCCTCTGCTAGCCTAAGCATTTATAGCTTCAAATGCTATGTCAGGTCAGTTCAGTCAGTGCCTGTTCATTGTTGTACAAGTTCAAACAGGTAGGCCCAGACCAGTCAGTGCTTGTTCTCTATTGTTGCAAGTTAAAACAGATATTTTCTTTGTTTGAATTGTAATATTAATTAGGGGAATTAGGTTACGATAATATAAGACGACTAATTAAGCCCTACATTTTTCTAATATTGGCTATGGTTGTTAAACGACACCAAGGAAATGACAGTGCACATAAGGTTTGTTGTCTCATAATCTAATCTTTTGTGTATTTAACAACCTAAATGACACTTAAATGTACTTTTTTTTTCTACTTAGAATGAATTCTTCAACATATAACATATAATGTACACTCCTTAAAATAAAATAAACACTTACTTACATTAGTTTAAAATAAAGATATGACAATTATTACGTACTAAATCAAAATATATTTTGATAACTATCAATTTATTGTTAGAATTATTAATAAATATATTCATGTCTCTTGAAAGCTCAGATAGAACACTTCTTGCAAGTAATTAAATGTATAATTACTATAACTGAAATAAACACATAATAGTTCGAAATAACGTCATCTATTTTTAAACTCAAAATTTTGTCACCCCTAAAATGTAAAATGTAATGTACATTTCTTTTCTCCTGGAATGAATTTTTCAACATATCTTTAAAATAAAATAAACATTTACTTATTTAGTTCAAAATAAAGATATGACAATTACTACATACTAAATCAAAATGCATTTTGATAACTATCAGTTTATTGTTAGAATTATTAATAAACATATTCATGTCCTTTGAAAGCTCAGAATGAGCACTTCTTGCAAGTAGAATGTATAATTACTATAATTGAAGTAAACACATAATAGTTTTTAAAATAACATCGGCTATTTTTATAACTCAAAATTTTGTCACCACTAAAATCTAAAATGTAATGTATATTTTATTCTACTTGAATGAATTCTTCAACATACAATGCACACTCTTTAAAATTACTAAAGCAATTACTTGTAATTTCTAAAATAATTGATATTAATTGGGCAAAGGAGAATCGATACTCCAAATTGAACAAAGATTTAAAATACATTTCTTTCTTAATTAGATTAAACGACTTACACATCCATCTCTGAAGTCTGAAGTGACAATTGCTACTCCAAATTGAATTCAGAGGTAGACAGAATCAAATCCAGAGGTAGGAAAGATCCATTAAATAGCCTAGTCCAAAAAAAAATAAAAATCTAGAGATAGACAGCTACCTACTCTACAGCACTGTGGCTCTGCCACTGTACATAGTCGTAATTTGCGCTAATTTGAGAATTGAGAGTCTAAAAGAGTTTTCTAAACTTGTCTACATGATCACAATTTAGAGTCTATACTAACACAATATTTTTGTTTAGATCTGGACCGTTCGATTAAAATTCAGATTAATTCGGTTCAAGATAAATACACGGACCTTTTAATATTTGTGCGAATTTTGACTGAACAGTCTGAAATCTAAACAGAAATATTATGTTACCATATGTTGATATGAATTCCATAATTAGTCTGAAAGGATTGGCTACTGTTTCAAGTGCCAGACGGGTGAATTCAGATATTTAACTCAATTTTTGGATTTTAGGTCGGAACCGTTCGATTCAAATTTGCACAACTTATCTGAAATAAAGTGCACACATTTAGGGGTGTTCAAACGGTTCGGTTTAATCGGTTTTGAACCAAACCGAATTAGTTCGGTTTAAACAGTTCGGTTGGCTTTTCAAAACCGAATTATAACTTCGGTTCAGTTCGGTTTGAAAAATTTCAAAACCGAAATAACCGAACCGACCAAACTTTCATATAATATGAATTTGATCAGAACCACCCCGATTTATTTCTTAATCAATTGCTTTAAATACTTAGTTTATATCTAAATATCTTGATTTATTTCTAAATATCTTAGTTTATTTCTTAATACTCCGGTTTATTTCTTAATATATTATAAATCAATTGTTTTAAATAAAAAAAATTAATATATTTCGGTTTGAACCGAACAAACCGTAATAAAACTTCGGTTCGGTTCGGTTCGGTTCGATTCTATTTTTAAAACCGAATTATAACTTTGGTTTGCCAAGTTCAGTTCGGTTTCAACCGAACCAAACCGATAAACACCCCTACACACATCCTGAGCAACAAATTCGAATCCCAAAACGATCTCGAGTGACAGATTCAAATCGGACAATCTCCATTCATAACCCAAAGGTTACTTCAGTTGATCCGGACCCCAGACGGGTCAGAGTCTCAGAGAACATAATGTCGCCCATAACTTTATGTCAGATCAAATTTGAACTATACTATTACTATGTAAAAGAAATTAAATCTATATCATAATATCTGAAAATTTTCTATTTTCTAGCTAGAGGGCAAATGTGAGGAAAACACGTGTGAAAGTCTGGGTTTAATTGCTTAGCGAGGTGACAGCTAACAAAATACGGATTCTGAGCCTTCTTCTGGCAAGAGAGGGAGAGCCCATGTGAGAAAAAACATTGATTGTTAACCTCTTTCCAAAAAAATGCAAGCTGTGCCTGTAACTTTTATTACAATAAAATGGTTCTCCTCTTTCTTTCTCATTAAAGCAACATTTATTATTGACTATTTTTGTCTTTTTTTTTTCAAAGAAGCTGTGTCTGCCGACATTTTTATTAATAGCCAATATTTAATATATTTTATCACAAATAATTAAGCTATTGAATTTTGATTAAAAAATTCAAACTGCAACAAAATATTACGGTTTGAAATTTTTATGTCGAACCGCAACAAAATATTGCAGTTTGGAATTTTTTTTTGAACTATAAAACCCTGTTTCTCTCTCAAAATCACTAGATATCAAAGAGAGAAAGAGAAAGCAATTTCCGAGGTGAAAAAGGGCGACAAAAATAATATTTCTACAGAAAATTAGAGTTATAGCTAATCTGCATGAATGCATCATCGATGTTTTGATGTTATTGATGTTTTGGCAATAATAAAGTTATGGCCGTTTAGAGAGCATGGGTGCATCATCAATGTTTTAGCAATTAAACATCGATGCACTTCTGCTGTTGTTAAGCCGAGCATAAAGCATCGGTGCATTATCAGTGTTTTTGCACTGAAGTATCATTTTTTGTTTTAACTTTAAATAGCTATAATTTTGGCTATGAAAGTCGGATTTGTGCATATGACACCAATTCAGGGGGGGGGGGGGGGGGGGGGGGGGGAATGAGACAGTTGGGACCTAACCTAGGAGATCATCTTCGTGCACCCGACGAAATTAGAATTGCCAAAAAAACATGATTTAGTGTCTCAAAAATTCAGTTTAAGTTTTCTATCAACGATAGATATACAACGACCGGTATTAGTTTTTTTTTCAAAAGCCTTAGAGATTATTCAAGAGTTACCTATATAATTATTTCAAAATGCATTTACTATTTTCTGTGTTTGTTTATTTTTTTAATGGATTATGATTTCATTTATTATTCAAAGAACATCAAAATTATCTATGATTGTTCAATATATGTCATTTACACAATAATATTTTTTTTTGCAAAATTCAAAGGGATATATTAAAAATTACGTATTGAAGTTCAAAATTTTTTTTTTCAAAACTCGCTAACAAATTCCAACCCAATCAATCGCCTCTAACCTCCCCGACGTGTTTCTCATCACAATCATCTCCTCTTCCTTTTCTCCCAGACAATAAAAAAACTCAAACTGATTGTTACCTACAATTATAAAATACATGATATTGTGGGGTTCTGAAAAAACATGATACAAAGTTCATAAAATGCCAAAAAAAACATGATATTGTTTGATATCTAGTGATTTTGAGAGGGAGGAGAGAGAAACAGAATTTTTATAGTGCAAGAAAAAATTAAATAAAAAGTAATATTTTGTTGCGATTTGAGTATTTTTAATAAAAATTTAAAAACTTGATTATTTGTGATAAAATAGATTAAATATTGGATTTTAATAAAAATGTGGGCTGTGTCTGTGAATTCGGATTCTTTAATTTAGATCCAATTGGTTGGAATTCTGCTATGAAGAAAATTCAAACTAAAACGGATCCTTTAGATCCAATTGTGAAGTATTGATATATATTATTAGAAAGAAATAATATATAAGTGTAATTTTTTCATTCATTAGTTAGACTTGATACTTTTCATACTAAGTTTTTCTTTTTATTAGAAAGCAATAAAGCATATATTATGTTACCAAAATACTAATCACTAATTATATCATAATGTTATATTTTTTTTTCATATTATGCTAACCGGATCTTGATATATATATAGAGAGAGAGATGGGCTATGGTGCATTGCAATGCATGAACTCCTTTATACATTGCACTATAAATCACGGATTTCAAGTTCAAACGACCGATCCGAACCATAGCCCATCTCTCTCTCTCTCTCTCTCTCTATATATATATATATATATAGAGATAGATAGAGAGTGGCTAATATCAAAATGTTTGCACCAACTCTCCCGTGCAACTGATTCAATTTCTGACTTTTAAAGTCCAAATGATAAATCTAAACCGTTAGATGTGTTCTCCATATTAAAATGTGCTTGGAGACCAAATTTTATATTTTTTGAAATTTTTTTACTATTTATTAATCTACTTTGAAAATCACTGATCCAACGGTGACTTCTAATTTTACTGTTCCAAACAGCCACCATTGGATCAACGATTTTCAAAGTGGCTTAATAAATAGTAAAAAAATTCCAAAAAATGTAAAATTTGGTCTCCAAGCACATTTTAATATGGAGAACACATCTAACGGTTTAGATTTATCATTTGGACTCTAAAAATAAGAAATTGAATTGGTTGCATAGGAGGGTTGGTGCAAACATTTTGATATTAGCCTATCTCTATATAGATATAGTCCGGCTAAATTGCTGCTGGCAATAGTTCTGCCCAAGTACTGCCGGGGCTATATTTAGTCATGTGATGTCCAAAAAATAAATCTAAACCGTTAGATGTTTAATCTATATTATAATCTACTTGGAGACCAAATTTTATATTTTTTGAAATTTTTTTACTATTTATTAAGCTGCTTTGAAAACCGCTGTTTTCAGTAAATTTCTGCAGCATTGAAAATAGCGGTTTTCAAACCAGCTTAATAAATAGTAAAAAAATTTCAAAAAATATAAAATTTGGTCTCCAAGTAGCTTATAATATAGATTACATATCTAATGGTTTGGATTTGTTGTTTGGACATCACACGACTAAATATAGCCCCGGCAGCACTTGGGCAGAACTGCTGCCAGCAGCAATTTAGCGAGACTCTATATATATATATATTTCTAAGCATACATGATAGAAAAACTAAAAGAACTATGAACAGGTGCATCAATGATCATGCGACTTCAACTTCTTATGAACCAGCTGCATCTTATATTTCTAATTTCTCAAAAATATCATATATTAATACTATGCGACTAAATATATCAACGGTATAATAAAAAATATATAAGTAATAAATTATTGGAATGTATATACAATTTAATAAATTAGTTTAATAATATAGAGTATTTTTGTTGTGGCAGCTTAGGAGCGTAAACGAATTGAATACGTATAGTTAGTGATTAACTGTATTTTTATCAATTATAATTATTTGATTACAATTATAATTATTCAGATACAGATATAAATATAAATAGTTTTAGATATAGATACGAATCAGATAATATCCTATCTACTTACCCCTAAAAATTTGTCCAGCATGCACAAAAGAACTGATTTAAATACATGATTGTTATTTATTTTAATTTTGAAAGCTTGGTAGATGGCTCGATGCTACCAAGTGTTTAAATATAAGATTGTCGGTGTGAGAATTGTGAATTTTGCACGTTTATAATGCCCTTTCCGTCTGAACACGCTGTTGTTATAAATAGAAATTCGGAAGAAAAAAAAAATGTGGTATAAATGTAACTTTTTTTAACGGTACAGATTATACATTTGACAAATTTGAACATGGCAAATAGACTTTTGTACTCTCCTGACTCTAACATCACTACAACAAAATTAATTTTCAGCAACCGGTATCAGAGATCGGTCCATTCGCCGGTCGCTGAAGACCCCAAAAACCCAAAAAACAAAAAAGAAAAGAAAATAACATCGGAGACGGACTCCTGAAATATTGTGCACCTCCGCTGAAGGGTCTTCTTCCTCCCACATTTTAGGTTTAGACAAAAAAAAAAGTCCAACTTAATATTTTTTTGTTTTTCTAGTAAAGTTCAAAATCAAGTCACCAAACTATGTTATATTTATATAAAAATATTTCCAACTTTATAATTTTTTATATGAAAAATATTGTCTTTCGTCATAGATCAAACGTCCGTTTTCAAAACATATTAAATATTAGAAGTAAAGCTAGCATGTATTATGCTCACGAAGAGAACTTAGTATGCATAACTTTAAAACCTATTGAATTGACATCAAACGACGAATCTAAACTGATGAAACTAATCTACTTCACGAGCTTTGCATGTACAAACAAAATTTTATAATTTTCGAATTAATTTAGGCTTAAATTAAGTTGTCAAAAATAATGTATTAAAATAAGTATAAACCTTCATTTTTTTATTTTACCATCTTATACAAAACAAATTCGAAATTTTCTAAACTTTGCATTTATACTCTTTCTTCTATCTTCATATCTCTTATCTTACTCTGATATGATTTAGCTTAAGATAGATAAAGATAGATTGTCACGCATGAGCCATACAAAGAAGATGAAGCAATTCTCACTTCTCATGGAAGAGGCTCTATTTTTCTGCTCGTTGGAACGAACTTTCTTTTGTACTGAATTGAATGCTGAGCGATCTTAAACCATAGCATTACTTGTGAAATAGATTGATTTTAATAGTTTGAATTGACGTCAAACTATTCTCTTTTACACTCATATTTTGCAATTTTAAAGCTCAAAATGCAAATCCATATCTCCATATTAAATTGTGCTTGGAGACAAAATTTTATATTTTTTTGAAATTCTTTTACTATTTCTTGAATTTTTATTTTTAAAACCATTATTTTTTATGGTTCAGAAATTTATGAAAAATAATGATTTAAAAAAATTCTAAAGAAATATTAATTAATTTTTCAAAAAATGTAAGATTTTGTCACCAAATACAATTTAATATAGAGATCAACTTAAACGGTTCGGATTGACGTTTTAAATTTTAAAATGAAGATATAAATGTAAAGTAAAATACTCACTTTACTTCGCAAAGTACGGCAGTCCAACTCTATATAGACACACACACACTAATTTTTTTTTTTATATTTATATTTTGATTATATATATCTTAAAATTTTATTTTATTTTTTTGAGTGTGGCCACATGATCCAAACGATCATTAAAATTTAATTGATAATTGTATTTTTTAAGGATGATATTTAGTCTCTTCATATTCAAATTCTAATTCCGTCCTGATTAAATATACATAAAAAAAATATAAATAAAAACTAGAGTTATTTTATCCTAAAAAGGAAATGAACATATTAGAAGCAAATTCGATCCATTTTGAAATTTACAACTGATCACGTATACATAAAAACAATCAAATTAATTTTCCGTCAAAAAGGAGAGATCTAGAGGGTCGCGGGAAGAAAGAAATGAGAGGCCGAGCAGGACTGCAGGAGTAGCGACGTTGTCAGAAGGACGGAAATAGCCAGCGACGTCAACAAAATAAATACAGTTTTCTCTATGTCAAGCGGGACCCAACATAAAATAATAGAAACGTTAGAGAAGGTAACGGCAGCAATCAGAATCATGATTCACTGAATATGGGGGCCGCATCGTCAGAAACAAGAAACAGAATGTAAAAGCAGTTTCAGGATTATCTGGCGCCTGACGTGGGGATTCGTATCCTCCCAGGTACCTGATTCAACACAATTGAAACGGACGGCCCAGATTTACTCTCAGCGAGTTCTTATTTGTGCTTTGAGATTCGTGCCAAGTTAAAAGAACAATTTTGGACCGTCCAATTCAATTGTACTCAGTCGGGTAACCTGAGAGGAAGTGAATTCCTGACGTGGGCAACGGTCATTTATTAGAGCTAACTTGATTAAATTAAAATTAATTTATTGTAATTTGATCTTTATATATATAGAGGAGACTGGAGAGCATGTCATCCATGTAAAGCAATTGGTTGTCCTTTTTCATTCCTCTTGCGAAATTCCAGCATTACCATCTTCTCAATTCCCTCTATCTTTTCATTAATTTTGATCAAATTGCTCAGCTCAATCGCTTATTCGATTGAGACTATGATAGATAGCAGAAAGATTCCCTTGTACAACAGGATATTGAATTGCAATTTACAAGTATAATCTTTGACCTGTCTCTCTAAAGACATGCATGGATGAAGCCCCTTTATCTCAAATGCTTTTCATTGTAAATGACAAACAGCAGGTATATATATATATGCAATTCAAATTGCATTACAAATAAGCAGTAGCCTTACAAGACCTTCCAATTCCCCAACCAGTAAGGAACTAAGCTGAAAGGTCTCCTACTTGCAAAACTTCTAGTGCTATCAACCAGCTTGAACCACTGGCTTTTCGGATCACAATCCTGGTCATTGCTCACGCACTTGCAAGGATTGGTCACAATCCTCTGGCCATCATTGCCAACATCTAAACATACAGAATTAGCATTTCCTGAAATGTTGGCCGCAAGATGCATCTTTGAATCAGATATCAGCTGCCACTTTGACTTGGAGTCTGAGCAAAAAATCCCAATCTTCGCCGGTTGACCAGCGCCTTCAGCTTTGAGACAGAACAAGCTATTTTTCAGTGCCAGAGTGTTTTCTGGTGTGTAAATCCATGCTGGTGATTCAGTGCACAGGCCTAACTCGAGCGGTTCCATAATGGATTTTTGTACAACGCAGAGTCCAGTTAATGGATGGAACAGCATTTTGTAGGTTGAGACATCTGAAAACCCTGGACCTGTATATTATATATATAAGTTTCTATAGGTGCAAAGGTGTGGTTTAAACAACCAAATTAATTTGGGTATTGACCAATTATCAATCCTTGTGTTGACAATTCTGGTTTAAATATCATGCTATATATGGGTTAAAAATTCATTAGGCTCATTATATTGTCAGATTGTTAATTAGCGTTCATCAGGCCTTGTGTTTAATGGGAGCATGCACGGTGTATGGTACGTAATTCTTCATAATACAAACCAGAACTATATACAAGTTAGTTGATATACCTCGAAATGGTTGTTGCAATGCTTGAATCCTCTGTAGTATACTCTGATTCCTAAGCTTGCACCAGTCCCAGGCTAGCAACCCATACGTCTCGTCTGGCGAGTACAAACCTTCTCTCAAGTAGTAGCTGCCTTGGAGGCCCCACAAAGCCCAATCCAAGTCCATTTCAGCGAGTGCACCCAACACGCATCCGAAATACCGGTTGTCGTTCTCGTTCGTGCCGCGAATATCAAGACCCCATTCACTCAACAAGAGGGGCCAACCTTGGTCCAGTAGGAACCCTGCTCTTCTCATGACACTTGATGCAATGCGACCGCATACTTGGTTCTGGTTTGCGGTACGCCAGGCTTGGCCATCAGAGAAAGCATACCAGTGTAACTCGAAAACGTGCTTACCGGTGTAACTTAAGTTTACTTGTTTTCTTGAGAGAAAGCTCAGGTCATTGTCGAAGCTAAGGCCGGAAAAGACTACTAACACATCTGGATTTGCCGCATGGACTGCCTCAGCTCCCTTCTGCATGTTCCTTCATTATATATAAAATTTATATATGTTAATACAAAATATTTCTAATATTCATATTAGGTAGTAAAACGCAAGTCCTAATTTATGTAAGAAAACCTGAGCCGTCCATCATCTCGATCAGGTGATCAGGTCTGTCCGACTGTTATTTATGAACATTCCTAGTTGTTATAATAGCTCACCAATTTTAGTTAACTAATTATATATATATTAGGATTTTTATGGTTAATTATATATATTAGTTAATTGTTAAGTGAATTAAATAATGCGTTAACAATATAGCAGTTTAAAATTATAATTTCAAAATTATACGAGTAAGAAAATTATGTTGTAAAATAATAAATAATTACATGTTTATACGTAATACATAATTGTCTAGAAGCGACGTGTTTGGTTGAAATTTTTTACAAATTTTGAATTATGTATAAATGACAAAGTAAATGTAATCATCTGATTAATAATTAATTACTTGTTCTTAACATTCAGCTAAATGTTATTACAAGCTACAATGGAAAAAAAATATCCAGAGGTAGTGAACGGTGGACGGAACATTAATAGATATGTTACACGGATATTCCATATTGGGCCCCGTACCCGTATCGGATACGTATCAGATACGCTACGTGGCATATCCTTAACATTTCGATACGGTCATCGATACTCTCTCTACCCGGATACGGACAGGATACGCCTGCAAGACTTCTGTGAGCCGCGCGTGAACCGCTCCTTCTGTGAACCGCACGTGAACCACATCTAATTAAGCAAAAAATGTGTCGTCCAGCGGTAATCGAACCGATCTGTGGGTGACCAGACAGCGCCTCCACCAATGAAGCAACTTAACTTTGTTGCTGTAACATTGTAGTTTATATATATAACTTATTTAAAATACCTTATCCAGGATTTTTGATATTTAACTCTTTATTTATATAATATAAATATTGAATTAATAATATAATTAAAATAATATATAATAGACGTATTGTATCCGAGATTTTTGAAAATTGCCGTATCACCGTATCCGTATCATATCCGATACGATACCCATATCACCGTATCCGTATCCATACAACATTTCATCCGGATAGATAATTATTTATGTAATGGGCCAGATATGAACCCAAGACATTACGGCCCAAAATAGTCTACATAAGACCTTGCCCGGTTAAAAAGCTAAGGTTTCAGAAATTTAATGTGATATAGAGACGGCACTTTTATAAATAGAGAAATTGTCAATTGATAGGAACTGGTTAACCGACTGAAAGGAACCTAACAAGTTAAAATTTTAAAGTTCGATCAATCAAGTAATTTTTTATTATAGAAAATATGATAGAGGTAGATATACCTATACCAATCATCAATGTTTTGCTTAGCTCCTCGCAGTTCGTTTCTGAGGCTCATACCGACTACGTTTGAGACACCATTGAACATGGTTGCCATTTTGGTTAGACCAGCAATCCATACATTGGGGTCGAAGTACCTGTCTCCGAAGAACCCATTTCCGTCAGAGCTGCTGCAACACCAGCCCGGTTTGCTTATTTGGTTATCCAATATCACCATTATGTTGTTGTCTCCTAGGTTTGAAACCACTGCCTATATTTACATAAGAACATCATTTTATTCAAGTTTGGAAAGAGTATACAAAAGAAGTTTTTGAAAAGAAAAAATCACCTGAAATGCTTGGACTAGTGTGAGATTCAAGAATGATGGGTTATTCGCTCGAATTCCTCCAATGGACTCGATAAGGTTCAGAGCCTGGAATGACTGCCGAACAGTGAGAGATGCGAAGGAATTATTTGTAACCATGAAAGTAGCCCAAGTGAGCCTAACACAATTGAAGCCCAGAGAAGTTATGGTTTTGGAGATCACATCCACTGGCTGCTTGCTTAAGCCTTCAGCAAACATTGGCTCAAGGTGCGACGGCCAATTTACACATGCCAACTTGACCCGTTTGCCTGACCCATCGACTATCCACCGTGAATTGGTCGATAATTGTGAACTCGCCACAGAAATGTATAGGCTGAGCATAAAGGGAAGAAGGAGAAAGGACTTCATGTTTTCACTTTCTGCAGTGCACTGTATGAAGAATAGGAGCAATTGATAGGGGATTTATTCTGAACGCTGTCACTTTCACTTTGCTTCATTTTGAGGAGTTTGCAGCTTAAAAGGTTTCTAACATTTGAATTCTGGGAATGGAGTAATGGTCACCACTTTTTTCTGAATTTGTAAGTCCAGAAATTAAAGATGCTTTGTCTTTCAAGGTAAAGATAATGAGATCAATGCTGTTCTCCTACTTTCACATTTTGTGGGAACGAATGTTTGGTTGGTGAGGGGTTCAAGATAAATGACAAAGTTAGGGGTCAATTGTGGAATAGAGAAGGTAACTAAGTTGATTTAAATTCAAGTTTCAAAAATACCAAATTGTTCTAAAAGAATAATATATAAAATTGGCCTCAGTTGATTTCGTGCAATTAGTGAATGGTCAAAAAGGTAGATGTTATAGTGGACTCGACTAATAAATTATCAAATTTGATTGAAATATTTTGTGGGAACTAGATTGGAGATTCAAGGAAACCGAAATACCCTTATTTTGAATATTTTCTTGGTTAGCGCATAACAAGTCTGAAGAAATTTCGAAGGCTGAGAAAAGCCTGCTTATAAAAGAGAGGTGTAAGGAAATAAAATGATCATCTTACACCCTATTTGGATGGAGAGTAGAGGAAGGAAGGGGAGGTGAAGAATAGAATAGAATGGAATGGAATGAAATAGAAAGGAGATTAACATATTTTAACTTCTCAACGTTTGGATTATTAATGAGAGAAAATAAATTTAATTTTTCTTTCCGTCTTATTTCTTGTTTGATTGATTAAAATTTAGAAAATTAATAAAAAATTCAGCGGCTGTTATAAGCTTGTGACAAAAAAAATATAAAAATTATATCGGTAAGATTTAGGATTAGATATTTGTGTTATTTTTTTAAAAGTATTTGCAACAAGTTTTTTTTACATTTGTTACATTCTAAATTAAGATAGAAACCTTACAATGATACAAGATTAAACATTTGATCTCCTGTATCCTTCACTGCTGACATAATTTTGTCAACCAAACATGATTCGATAAAAAGTTTTGTTTTCTTTTCATTCCCTCCCTTCATTCAAACAAGGTGTTAGATGACTTGGATGAGTGTGCCAATAGCTTAGGTTGGAATTTTCAATTAGAAATATGCTATTCGAAATAATGCTCAAATTCCCAATAAGCAGATTTTCAGTTATTTTACAAGGGGGAAACAGTAAAAAAATTCTAAAATATTTACTTTCACAAAAAGGAATGTGAACTAGCAGCCTAGCAGGATGAATTGTGTTTGCCAGAGACTTCAAAATGACGAAAAGAACCGTTTACAAACAACCTGAGTTAAGTCATTGTGTAACAAATTATACTCGAGAAATAAAAAAATTTGGATTTGAATTTGAATTTGAACAATGCAACCAAATAATTAAACAAATTCCAAAACCTAGGACCATTATTTCCTTCCACAGTAATATTATCTCCAAAAACCATACCAAGCTTGATTTGATTTAAAAAATAAACAACTCGAAAATGACTTGAGCTCTAACCCGTGATTTCAAAAAAATAATAAACAAGTCACTGTGCAACAGATATTACTCTGACACTGAACAAGCATTACTTTCACTGTGCAACAAAACCTAGGACCATTATTTCCTTCCACAGTAATATTATCTCCAGAATCCATTGCATGCTTGTTCAGTGTCAGAGTAATATCTGTCTCACTCCGACAAATCACATACCAAGCTTGATTTGATTTAAAAATAAACAAGTCCCTCCGGCATTGCATGATTTAAAAAACTTAATAGTTTAGTTTTATCAGCTTCTGAATTGCATCCAAAACGCCAAATTGAGTACTCGCCTTATCTCAATAATGAAAAACACAAACTACCATTTAGCTTTCAATGTTGAGGAATTTCATGGTAGTTGTCATGTCAGTTTTCACAATTGTAAATAAATAATAGCAAAACTAAATTGCATGGATCTTGTCCAGCTAGACAGTTGAAAGGAATTTTCCATATTATATTTATGAAAGTACTATCCTCCAGCTCAGATAAGCTAGGGTTACAAATTTACAATCCAGTAAGCTAAAAAGAATTCAATTCAATTTAGTGGGGATGGAATGTTCCACACTATAAAATGGAGTAGAATTTATATCAACAAATCGTTTGGCATCCAAAAGGATTCCTTTCTAATGGATGATATCTTCAGGCTATATTACGGAAACATTCAAGTGAACTTCTTTGCTGTTCTGAAAGCAACTATAAAATAACTTGCTTGCTTCCATTCAATTCTGACAATTCTTCTATGACTTGCAACCAAATGCAGTGCAAGAACAGATATCTAAAGTCTACGCACTTGCTAAGAAATCAGACTGCAGTAGAGAGGCTATCAATAGGCAACTTGACAAGAGCATCATAAACAGATCAAGAATCAGGCTGGCATTAAAAAAAAAAAAACCCATCAAATTAGCTCTGCATTAAACTTCTAGAGTGACATGTCAAAGTAAAAATACCAGATAGAAAGAGACATTGTACCTTGTAGGCTTATATAGCTAAGTCTCTTGATAGCAAGACTGTCGCAAGGTGCCTTCCTTCAGGTTCTTTAAGGTACAACTGCCCAGTTATATAGTACTCGAGATTTGTAACAGCCTCTGCTTTAACTTTTGTACCTAGCTGCTTCAAAGATGGCAAAAAGCTACCAGCAATAACGTCCAATATTTTCTTAAACTGAGACTTATATCTCATATAGAGAGCAAATCCAGCCATCTGTAAAGCATCAAAAAAGAAGAAAAAAGAAAGAAGAGAAATTAGCAGATAACATAGTCCATATTTCAACATTGGGAGCCCATGTAACAGATTTTTGTTGAAATAGTCCAGTAGCAGGGCTGCAGACAGATCAAATTTTATCCAATCTGATCGAGCATCTGTATCTGTAAAATCCGGTGTCAGATTTACTAACAGGATCTGTTCGGATAATGGATTGATTATGGGGAAACAAGTAGATGTGTCATATCAGGTAGTGGGTGCATTGCCAAGTGCTCTTACCAAAGAGATACTACTATTGCTGAAGTTCTATACTCTGTGTGTGTGTGTGTGTGTACTGTTTTCTTAATGGATGGCTCGTTACAACAAATCCCTTGCCATTTATTTATTTTATTTTATGTCCACAATAGTTTCAATAGTTATTAACAATATGTTAAGGAATATAAAATATTGAACCAGGTGACAGAGTGGTATAGTCAGGTACCATATGAACAGAGGGATGCACGTGCTGCAAGTGAAGCTGGTCTTGACATTACTGCAGTAACTTTATTTGTGAACTTATTGAAAGGATTGTAATAATATAGTTTTCAAAGGGTCTAGTTATACTTTGGCTTTGAAGTTCTACTGTGGTTGTTTGTAAAAACTGAAGTTCTACTCTGGTTTGCTTTGCTGAATTTAATTGATACTATTGTATGACTAAGATATATCCATGATGCCAGATACTGCACTTGATATCGGTAGTACCTACCATCACACACACTAACTGAATAATACCGAGTTAGTACTTATTGATTGACACTGCTTGTTAAAGCAATCCAAAAGGTCTTCGGGTTCTGGTTTTGCTGTCTTTCTAGGCTGGTGAGATATTGTACATCCCAGTTTGATGTATGTATGAGTAAAAACCTGATATATATTAATAAGAAATAGGTGGAACATACGTATCACTTTCGTTCAAAAAATATATATATATATAGAGGTGGGCTATGATGAGTTACGAAGTAAAGCGACTATTTTACTTCACGCTCATATTTTGCAATTTTAAAGTTCAAAATGTTGATCCAAACCATTCATCTTGTTCTCCATATTGAAATGTGCTTGGAGACCAAATTTTACAGTTTTTGGAACTTTTTTACTATTTATTAAGCAATTCGGAAAGTCGCTGATCTGATAGTCCAGAAAATTTTACTGTTTTTTACTGTTCACAGCAAAACAGCAATTTTCAAAAATGCTTAATAAATAGTAAAAAAATTCCAAAAAATGTAAAATTTGGTCTCCAAGTACATTTCAATATGAATTAAACATCTAATGGTTCGGATCGGTCATTTGGAATTTCAAAATAAAAATACGGCATGAAGTAGAAACGCATTTTACTTCGCAACTCACTGTAGCCCACCTCTCTCTCTCTCTCTATATATATATATTCAAAATTCGAACAATAATTCTTCTTTATATTTGTGTTAGGTAATACTCTTCATATCCATATTTGTCTAGAATCCAAACCGTATTCATATGCCAGATCAGTATTCAATCCAGGTTCACCCATTTGTACCACAATCATTGCACAGTACAAAAATTGCTAGATCAGTAGCCTATGTTAAAAACAAGAACATACCCTAAGAAATGCTTCCAATGCAATGGCAGTTGAAGTGGTAGCTGGGAGACGGTTCAGGCACATTGCAATCCATTTCCATCCCTCATTCAATCCATAGGGCTTGTTCACCCCCTCAATCTCTGACTGCAAATATTGGCATACACAATGCAAGTAGATGATAAATAAGTAACCAGCTCATCTGCATAGTTGGTTTCATACAGTGTAATAGAATTAGTCCTATCATATCAAGAGTCCACAATCAGATTTAACAGCTTTATTAAACCTGACCAACACCCAAATACCCTGAGATACTAATGAACCTTAAAAATTACAACAAGACGGACCCAAGTCAAACCAAAACCCAACATAACTCAATCTAACCTGCAAAAAACACACTTGGGACTGAAAATTCAGTGTACAGTAAACCAAAATTGACCCAAAACCGAAATCTAATGCAACTAAAGACCTGAACAACAGGAAAATTGAAGTAATCTGTAATCCGGAACATGTGCATAACCTCATCTGAACCAGATTGACATAAAAATGCAATCTGTCTAGAACGATGTGACCAGAAATTAACCCAATATCAAGCAATACCAACAAGTATACTCGTTCCCAGTTAAAAGTGGGAGAAAACCTGAATGATTGCAGCATATAGCTTCACATAAGCAGAAACATATGTCAGGTAAGCCTCAGTACTCTCCAGCTTCTCATCTTCTTCATGGTAACCTATCATCTTGTAGTATTGTTTTGTTCTGGCAGATGCCTAAGCAACAACAAATTCACAACTTAGCAAGGACAAAGAGGGAACAAAAGAAACAAAATGATCGAAGGTCACCTGCCAACTTACATCAGAAGGTCGAAGATACTTTGGGACTGTATATATGCATACTCTATTAAACTCAGCCAAAATATAATCCATTGCATCTGGAAACTACAAAGTGAAAATGCTTTTAGTAAATTATAATAATACAGGTTTTCAAAAGAAAACAAAAGAAAAGTTTTGGATCCCTTTAAAGAATAAATATGCTTCTGGGTGCAGACAATGATATAGGCAAAAGTTTACAATGCATATGCCCATAAATGAGTTTTTAAAATGAATTAACAAATAAATTGACAAATTAGTACACAAATAAGGAAGCATTTACTACTACAAAAAAGACAAAAAAGAAGGTCAAAGACACAAAAGGGAAATCAATACCTGTGATGTGACAAGAAGGATAAGATAACCGCAAGCAAATGCAGTTCCCTCAAATGTCTTGTCTTTGCTATTTCTGTCTCTGCAGAGGGAAACCACCTACAAGAGAGAGAAAACCCCATCCAGTTGCCAAGCAAACATAAAACAAATGGATCAAATAATGTCTAATATAAGATTGGAAGCTACCTTGTTGGCAAGCATGCAATACGTAAAGGGACGGGGGCATTGAGCGTCATTTATAGCAGCTATTAATTCTTGTGATCGTGTTCTTAACAAAAGAGAATAAATTTGTATGAGTTGATAAAAAGATGCAACAACATGAAACAAAAAAGCAATGAAACTGGCAAAACTGAAGAATAATTCAGAACAATAAACTAGCACAAGCACATACCTGACATTATCTATGTTAGGCAGTAGCTTACTAATGCACTTGGCAATACGTCTATCATACTTGCCTAATTCCTGCATTTTCCAAAGCTAACTACTTAGTAACAGGTAACAGTTCAGTTGTGACTGGTAATGGTATGGTAAAGTACAAACCTGACACACACCTGGGAACCAGTTACATTAAGATTTCTAATCCTTTTTAACTATCTCATTGTTTACTTGTGTTTAATTGACAATATTTTTTAATTTTCCAAACTTCAGATGTATGTTGAAAATATTTGTATCAGTTTCCTCACCTTTGTGAGAAGGGCCATCTCAGGTATTTCGCTCCGCAATTTTATTCTCTTTGCCTCAGTTTCTAAGGCAGCAGGAGCTGCAAGTACCTTGACACCTATCATACATTCACCATCCATATAGTTAGCATGTTGAGTTTCTCGACTTATGACTAATTATGCTATCACATGAAAATCCTCTTGCTGTCATGGAAAATGCAGAGTACCTGGAAGATGGTTATTTTTTTCTTTATCAAGATTCTGAGGTTGGCTGACTGGGTTCTCCTTATCTGGCTCAGCATTTCCCTGGTTTCTAACAACCTGAGTGTTAGCTTCTTCTCTTTTTTTAGCAGCCTCAAGTTCTTCAGCCCTTTTTCTCTCAGCTTCTTTTTTTGCAGCTTCTTGTGCTGCCTTTTGTCTAGCCTGTAAAGCATATATATAACTTCAGGTTCAGTCAGTGCTCCAAAACTTGTGGAGCACAAAAAGATGTCACCTGTTCTGAGTTCTCAGCGAATTAATACCCAAATTATGCAGTATTTGAACATTATACTCAGCATTTCTTATGCTTGCAGCTAACACCTGACTTCTTTAGATACATGCAAATGGGATGCCACCGTTGCTAAATATTGACAATTTTGTCCCTACTTAGAATAATTATTTTTAATGTAAACCATTTGATCAATGAACTAGTCAAGGTAATCAGTTAACTGTTTAACAACTTAACTTCAATTGTCAGTCTAACAGTGCAGGAATCTAAACTACTTTTGAACAAACCTCTGCTTCTTGTTGTGCTTTTTCTTTCTGTAACTTCTCTTCAATGCGTGCTCTCTCCAATCTCTTTGCCTCCTCAAATGCAGCTGCATCATCCCTTAATTTTCTCTCCATTATGCGGGACCTCTGTTCATGGTCCCATTGGACAGCCGATAGATGTCTATCAACAATCTCTGCACTGCACAATCAGAAAGTTATAGAATTTTCTGAAGGACGAAAACATGCATAGACATGAAGAATGAATGGTAAAGGAATGAGAACATACACATTTCTTTGATACTCCATGTCTTGTCTCCGATCAACCTCTTTTCTTGCTTCAGCATATTTATCAATCTGACCAAATCGTGAAGCTAGCCTCTCCATTTCTTTACTATGGCGTATGTCCAACGTCTTTAATGTACCCCTAGCACGCTCCTAGAAATTAGATTGTTAACATCAATCAACTAGTACCATCTTACTTAAATAGTTAGACTTTTAGAATTAGGTTAACCATTTAGTTAGGCTAATGAAAAAGAAAATTCTGAAAAGAGAACCAGCATAGAACTTGACCAGTTAAAAATAAAATAAAATGTTACAACCTATACTCACTTGGACTTCTAGCAGATGCTCTCGGTTCAGCTCCAAAAGAAGAAATTCCTCAATTGAAGGTTTGTTCAACAAAACATTTTCTTCCTTAGGCAACTCCTTAATCAGCTCTTCATCAGAATCACTAATAGTAAATTTTGGAGAGAGAGACGACGAGAAGATCAAGAAGAATTAACATCTGATTAAAATGAACGGTTGACCAAAAATATCAGTTGAAATATTATAATAATTTGACCTAGTGTTGTTTACCTCAAGGATAAATCATTGCAAGAAAACCGGTTCTGTGAAACTGGTGTAGTAACTCGTTCTTCCTCTTCACTGGTGCTCTCAGATTCCTCTGAATCATAATTAGCCATGTGCCTAGTGTTCTTCTTTGTCCCTTCCTTATTTTTTGTTCTACCAGTAGGAAGGTTCCTGAGACAAGGAACAAAAAGCAGCATTTGATAAAAAAAAAAAGCAATAGAGAAACTAAAAAGAGTTTTCTGCAAACAACAATTTTACTTTAATTTTTGGTGATAGCAAATAGCAACCAACAATTCTAATGTTTACAACTAGACACCTACAATTTTTTAAGATATGTAGAGAAAAATTAAATTTTAATTAAGATAGTGTGATATAAGAGAATTTTCCATTAGTGGAAGTAAGTTTTATTATATTGATAAACTATTTCCCTAACTCTATTGACATTTTCATGTGTCCAAATTCAACTTAATTAAGCCATACAGATTTATCTATTTGGTCTGAGAACAAAATATTTGGTTGGCAAAAAATGGAAAAATACAATAAATTTGGGGGCAATGAGGTCATTCACAGCTATGTTGGGCTTTTGACAGTAAATATACACAACTAACCCAAGAGGTTAGGTCTTAAATGCAAGTAAAAAATGTTAGGTTCATTGAGCAATTGAAACAGATGTAGAGCTCAGTTTGCAAATCCCTCTTAAAGAAATGCCTTAATACTAAAGCCAAATTAATAGTACCATCCACGAATAGGTGTCGAATATGAAGTAGCCTCGTGCTGCATCTCAAGTGACTTTAGTTCTTTAGTGAGACTACTAAGGTCCCAATTGGGTTCAGGGTCCAACGAAGGGATTGAAGGTGATTTCTTGGGAAAACTGAACTCCAATCTGAGAGAATCCCTGAAAAAAAAAGAAAAGAAATTGGTCACCTCAGCCCAGTTTGGTACTCGATGCAGTATCAAATTTTAAAAAGTTGGATTAAGCAGTAATTTTACAGTACCAGCACAAACTCTAGGCTTCAGAATGCTATGACATATAGGTTACTGATATTCTTTAAAACGTTTACTTGAATAGTGCTCTTCTTTAATTTACATAAGAATAACCAGAGTTGGCTAGAAGAAAGTGCCAATTCTGGAAAAATCAAAGTCCAGTTGATCGCTTAGGAAAGAAAAAACAGTAAGGACATACATTTTACAAGAAGTGGTCTCAAGAAAACCCAAATGCGTCAGATGTTGAAAAACCAAAGTAGAAGGTTCTGAATCAAACAGAATAGCAATATATGTCTCAGGCAGTCTTGACCTTGCGTTCTTGATCAAGGGACGGAGGAGAGTGATATAAGTTGGTGAAGGCGACACCACATGTGTGCAAGTGAGAGAGTATGTAACAAGCAAGCGGCAACAGAGAGCAAGAAAATCAGTATTCTTGCAGGAAAATGGAGATTCCTGAAAAAACATAAAATATATTGAGATATCAAGGTTTCTAGGCCTGCTAATGAGCGGGTTTCAGTCCATAACCGGTCCGTATCGAAATTTGAATGATAAATGTCCAGTCCATAACCAGCCTGAACTTGAGGAGTTTTTGACCATGTTCGGTCCATCCAACTCAGATCATTACAAACCCCAGTTCAAACTGGCCCTGTTCGGACAAAAATATATGGACGACCAGCAGGCTGTCCATTGAACAACCAACGGGCTTTGTGTGGACAACATATATGGACAATTTAGATAGACAAAAAAGTTATTAAAACTTGTGCTTTCTCCAAAGAAGAAAAATTTAGATAGATTTAAAGATATAGTGTCACACCCCAAATCCCGGGAATGATAGCCTGCCGCGTATATTTATTAAGACAGATATATACGCAAGGCAGTGGATCTTTTATATGCATTACCAATAACACCATTACATAATAACCACATCCCTTTATTCCTTACAAGATTTATCTGACAGAATACGGCAAACTATAATTTAGAATTGTCTCCCGCATCCTATCAGTTTCAACCACCCAAATCCCCAATTTCATGTGGTTATGCTGTCAGATGCAATCCAGAACCAGAACAAAGCAAGCACAGGTCAGAAAGCACGGCAACACAGCCAAGTGCATCGGCTTATCAGGAAAATCAACAACCCAAGCAAGCCGTAAAATTCACCTTTCAAAGCATCATCACAGAAAATAGACAAGGTGCTAAAGCTTACCCGATTAGAGCAAGCACAAAGGGAGGGTAGCAAAGCGGCCGTCAGGAAATCGAACACCAGAACATCACAAAGCCAGCACCAGAACGGCACCAAGCAAGCACCAGGACAGTAAGCACACCTCAACCCTAATTTCTAGGGTTTCCGAACTCTCAACTCAACGGCAACCGAGACAACGAGAGAGAGGTCAGTCGGGAGAGGGGTCCACGGGTTAGGGAGAGAATAAAGGGAGGTTTTCGTGGTAGTGGCGTGGGTCAGCGAGAGAGGAGGAGGGGGTTGGCGCGGAGGGACAGGGGAGGCAGAAAAAGAGAGAGAGGGGCGGGTGGTGGGATTTCACGAACCGAGAAGGAGAGAGAGGAGAGAGTGGGGCGTGGGGTTGGTGGGCGGCTCGCCGGCGACGGAGGAGGGAAGAGGAGGCGGAGCCCCTGGCTTGCGTGAACGGGAGAAGAGGGGGGGGGGGCTCGGGGTCTCACGGACAGAGAGGGAGAGAAGAGAAAGAGAGGGAGGGGTTATTTAATGGGGCTGCTTTAAGATCCGTGCTGAATGAATTAAATGGTCTAAATCATTCAGAATATAAAAATTGTTTCTTTTAATTGATTTTAAAGTCTGTTTCTTTTATAAATTAGAATAGGTTCGTAATTATTATTTTTTAAGCATAATAATTAATTTAGTAATTTAATCATATTTTTAAAATTTCCGAATATAACATATAGCCAATAGCCTGTGGGCTTAAAAATAAAAATAAAAATAAAAACTTGGAACTGTCAAAAATATAAGTTAAAAGAAAAGAAAGAACCAATTTCAAATTCTTACCCTGAAGCACGTACAATGAAGATGGTTCTCTTCCCAAAAATAGGAGGCACCTGTATAACACAGCATCAGCAAAAAGAAGTGCGAAATTAACTGCTCTGACATTTCATTCAACAAAACTACATGACCTATCAAATCATTCAGAATCACAACAAAAAAAAAAGGTTCAAACTTTTTATTTCTTAAAACGAGTGGGACAAATATGTATCAGCAAAAGATAAAGGGGAACAGTACAAGTCAAGGAAAGTTTACTATGTCTGAACTCAAATGAGAACTATCGCTATTAGTCTACTATGTCCAAATTCAAAAGGAAAGTTTGTACCTTGAGGGGAACTGGCGGTGGTGACTGAGAAGAGGCGGCATGATGGAGGAGAAGCAGCGTGACGGAGGAGAGGAGTCGCCACGGGCGAGAAGCACTGGCGCGAGCAAGACAGAGAGGCGGACTGAGAGCGGTGGCAAACTGAGAGTGAGAGATTGAGGGTCCGTTCGGCAGTGGAGTATAAATGGGCCAGTAAGAAATATGAATGGGTGTGAAAATCAAAATTTTTAAACTGAATTTTACTGTATATTGTAAGAATAAAATCTTAGTTTTGAGAAAAAATTTTGTTTTTTTGTCACGGTGAATAATAATCTGTCGAACGGGAAAGAACTGCTCCCATCAAACTTTGGGCTTGTAAGTAATTGATCAGAACTGATTCGGACGTAAAACTTAATTGATCCGTATCAAGGGAAGCCAATATGCTCCTTTTCTTGAGAAAAGGAGGAGCCTCCTATTCTCCATCCGAACCATTCAACATTGATCAAATGGCTTCAATTTCTTTTTAACATGGCTTCAATTTATTTAGATTGGGTCAGTCTTTTCATTCACTATACATTTTTTTAAATCAAACATCAGTTAAATAAAATAACATATAAATATTCTCTTTCACACCAAAAAAATCACACTACTTAGTTTAACTTATCCTTGCAGCTCCGGGCAACAATCAAAGCCTCCAGCAACAACTGACAAAAAAGATTTAAGGAAGTAGCTCTTCTCGGAACAATCATAACAAAAAAAAAACACGATCAAGGTAAAAAGTTCCTGCATCAAACACAAACTTCAATACCAAGATAATTTCCAAAAAAAAATGGACAAATTCTCAGGTGGTTCACAGTTGATATTCGTAAAATTTCTTTATAGTAAATTATTACCTGCAGTCCACTACATTAAAAAAATTACATCTAGACACATGAGTTTTGCAAATCATAAGTTACAGAAAATCACGTACCTGTTGAAATTCACCTTCCTTGCACAATACATCCATAATAGTGCCACAAAACTCAGGTTTAGTTCACTGTCGAGGGCTAATTAACTTAGTTAGCTAATTGAGGTTCAGTTGGCTGACTACTACCAAACAGAACATGAAATCATATAGTAACTGGTATAATGGATATAACAACTTTTGTATTGACAATTTGCTCTATAATTAGAGTTCAGGAAAGAGATTTCAAGTACATAAGCTCAGGTACCTGCAATCAATATGTCATCTTTTAAAGTTATCCATGACGACCACTGCACATGCTAACTAAATTGCATCAGCTGCTAATGTAAGCATATATAATCACTGCACATGCTAACTAATTGTGAAAAAAAATTTGACTGGCAGGAATTGGATTTACTTATTTGCTTTAATAGTTTGATATGCAAGAGTGTGTATGGTGAGACTCGGGGGAAGAAATGGGAATCTGCCACAAGAACTAACTGGATGGATTCACATCCTAAATCCCCCTTGAAGAAATACGATCTGTGTGTTTGTGTGACAGGAGGTATATTATATAACTCTTAGCCTTTTCATTTTCAACATCTTTTAGTTATTTCCAATTATGTTTGCTGACCTCACAATAGTAAGTCAAGCCTTAGATACTGGTTGAATCCTATCTGAGTTTAAACCCCACTCTTTTGCTTGTCTTTCTTGGTTTTTGTGTGTGTTGTATTTCACAACCTAACAGCCATTGGTGCTGTGCCAGTCAGGGTACAATAATGGTCTGTCACTGACATGTCTCGGCATTGAATGAATTGTAACCTGACAACATCCTATTCCAATAGGAGTTTGGGTAATAAATTATTATTTATTTTATTTACTTTTCTTTGTTATGACTTATGACTTATGAGGTTTCAGAGGCAGTTAAGAGTAATTGAGCTCAAGAATCATCTGCAGGTTCCAATTCCTATTTTCATGGTATCTTTTATATGTGAGCTCACTGGAAGTCTGATGCTTCAACTTCTGGTATGTTATTTACTACGTTATTGGTATTTCAATATTAATGATCAAATTACTTTTACCAAACTATACCTCTAACATTTTTTTTAGTGCCTATGCAGACAATGGTGCTGCTGCATTTGTTGTTGACCAAAGCACAGACCACACTGAGTCACATGTTAATAGGTTGGAGAAAACACTTGGAACCATTTTGATAAACAATGTAAAAAAAAAAAAGTGTTTAGAATTTAATGTTTACTTATCTTACATAGACAACAATTTTATACTATATAAAAAAAAAAAACTTGTACTGGTTTTTCTATGCCTTTGCATTATCATTTGAACCTTCAACATTGCTTTTCTTTTATATATAGTTCTTTTATATAAAATTTGTATATAGTTTTGCCTCTACTCAAATGCCACCGCCGAAGCAAAGCGAGGCTCATCGCTAGTAGTCATGAAGTTGTCAAATGTTTTTAAAACAAATATTTAATTAAACAAGTATTCATTGACGACAACTATAGCTTGACAATTTTGACAACTATAAAAAAAAAAAATCTTATAATTTTGAAATTCAACAAGTAAACAAAACCTATGCTTACAAAATGATGAAATTGAATGCAAATTTTATCGTCCATCAAATGACATAAAATTTACAATTCTTCATTTTTAGGGATATCAACGAGACATTTTTTCTAAAAAATAATAATTTAAAAAAAGTATTATTAGGATTATGAAGATAAATATCTGTCAATATATTATAATTCTTTAAAGTTTGGAATAAACAAAAATGGAAATTCCAATCATAATAGATGTTGCCGTTGCGATTAAAATGCTTTGCATTGGTTTCCAAAAAGAGCATTGACATTTTGATGGAGTCCTCAATTATTACCAGAAAAACTTGGAACAATATGTGGTCATCATTGTTTCTGTGTTTCTTAATTCTGTGAGGTCATGTTACTTTGTAATGTGCGGAACATTTCGTACATTAAATTTATATTTCTGTTTTTAAAATTTAAATAGTTGATTCAAACTGCTTAACACTATTATTACATGAAAATATATTTGGAGATCAAATTTTATATTGTTTGAATTTTTTTTACTACTCTATTTTACAGGTAAAAAATGACAACTTTCGATGATTTAGAATTTTTAGATCAAGTGATTTTTTAATTATCTAAAAAAATAATAAAAAAATTCAAAAAATATAAAATTTGATCTTTAAGTATATTTTTATATAATAATATTATTGAGTGGTTCAAATCAACTAATTGAACATTAAAATATGAATTCAAAGTACAGAACAATCCACACATTGAAAATTATCATAGCCTTACTCTTCTGTCAATTATACGTGCGTGCATAAATCAAACTGCATAGTCAGCATGGACATAAAACCATCCCTAAACCACATATTCACATCATCCTAATCCATATTTGACTATTTTTGTTAGGCTCACGGCATGTTTAGTTCTGGACCGCATCCTCTGAGTCGGAAAAAAAAATAGGATACATTATTGTGGATTAGGGGTGGATAAAAAAAACTCGTAGTTTGTGGATTAATTGTGACTCGTATCTAATTCGCTCGCGAATAATGTTTTCATTAGTAGATCGAGCTGTTAACAAGCCAGCTCATCACTAGCTCGATCCAAAATTAACAAGTTGGAGCTGGGGTTTAGCTTGCTCGCTCGCTAGCGAGCTGGCTCGATCCAAGTATGAATTTATGTGTATTTAGTATGCATGAATTTAATTTATAAACTATGTTTGTATGAATTTGGAGATTTAGTATTTTAGTATGTATGAATTTAGTTATAAACTTAATTTATGATAGTTTATTTTATAATACATTATCTAATATATTTGAGCTTTTGGACCACGAGCTTTCACGAACTAGCTCGGCTCGCTTGTTGTCAAAACAAATGAGCCACGAGCCATTTTTTCAGCTCGGATTCAAATGTTAGAGTGAGCTATGAGCTTGATGTAGTTCCAACCGAGTTGGTTCGTTGCCAGCCCTATTGTAAAAATTACTGGATTATCTGAATTGATATTATATTAATATATAATTTATCCATTCAACTTGTAGGGGTGCAAACAGATCAGATACGGATTGGATAGTGGCAAAATCATATTCTATTTATATTTATTTTTCAAATACAAATACAGATCAAATATTAGACGAATATAATTGAATATAGATCGAATTTTGAATATTTGTAGATATATATATAAATATTATCATAATACATATATTAAAAAATATATTATGTTAATACTACTATTTGAATATGGATAATTAAATTTAAAACTATATCCGTGTTTGTAGGGATATTCAGAATTTTCGAATATAGATTCGGATATTATATGATGTGTTTGCACCCCTACCGCCAGTCCGCCAAATATGGTTTGATGATCAAACTTTGATCCATGTATGCTTTTACATGTCCTGCCAATCTATGGCCCGCACGGCGAGCTAATAAGTTGTACTTTTTTATTTTTATTTTTTAGCATAATAAGTTGTATTTGAAAAGACTGAAATAGGGGTGTTTAAAGTTTGGTTGAAACCGAACTAAAAAAAAGTTAAACCAAACTTTTAAAAAAAAAAAAAAAATCAAATCAAATCGAACCGATTAAGAATCAAACTGAACAAAGTGAAGTAAACATATTGGTACGTACCATTATTAATGAAAATTAAACATATTCATACATAAGTTATTCAATTTCATACAAAATATGTAGATGATGTAAAATATTTAAACTAAAATGAAAAAAAGAAAGCAATGGTTAAATCAAACAAAATATAAACCATATTTGAACCAATATAATTTGGTCGGTTTTAAAAAGCCTAAACTGAATCAAACCATTTAAATCAAAATAATTCAAAAATTCAATGGAACTAATCCATTTAAACTAAAAATCAAACCATTTAAACCGAAATTTTTCGGTTCAATTGAAAACTGAACAAACCAAACCGTTTAAACACCCCTAGACTGAAATCAATGAATTGTGGATGCTCCCACTATCTTTAATCTTTATTTATTTTGCAATATTGGTCATTAGAGGGACAAAAATGTAGTTCTATATACTTTTTAAGGGGATCCCAATCTCCAGTCAATTTGTTGACAGCTAAAAAAATTCTGTCAACTAGATTCATTCATTCATTCATTTATATTCTTAACGATAATAATTAAAGTATATATAAGTTATGTTTTCTTAAAATCAAATATTGTGTACACTCTATTAATAATTATTCTAATTATGAGTTAGATGGACAAATAAATTTTGTTGGCAGGATTTTCAGTATTATAAATAAAAGATCGTGTAATTGGAAAGCTTATTAATTAGAAGTTTATTAATTCTCTGTTGCTCATTAAAGATATATCATCTCTGGGCAGTGATATTAACACTACAATTTATTTTATTAACACAACATCTTCAAATAGTTGAGTGAAATGGACAATTTTGGTATCGATTATAGTTGTCTACGTATTTTTCCTTTATGTAATTATATGCTATGATCATTTATTATTAATTGGTTCTATAACCGTTGGATCTTCTCTTCTTATTTTGTAAGCCTTTTAAAAGAGGATAATTTTTTTTTTTAATTTCAAGAGGAAAAAAATCTAAAATTTCAACCATTGAGTGACATGAGAATGAACCAGTTTATTATCTTTCTCATTGTTCTTTCCGATAAATTCAATAAATAATTTATTATATGTATGTTTATGTATCCTGAACAACACAGCTATATTGCTTGAGATTCTTTTAATTATTCTTCAAGTTATATACTTTTTGATCTATATCTATATCTAAATAAAATTGAAAGAGACAAAGTAATTATAATTTTGTTTTGTCATTATTTAAATCAAACAGATGAAGAAGAAGCAGAGGCGGATTTAATTGACCCCATTTACTTTCCTTAGCCCATATGAGTCACTAATTTTTAGTGATTAATGTTTTTTGTAGAGATTGTCGGACTCCTAGTAGATGTTATGGTGCCTACGTGTATTGTTTTGCCGTACTTTAGTATTTGATCTAAGCCGTGCATGCTTTAACTGTTGGAAATTTTTGTTTGTGATTACTTAGTAAGCAGTGATAAACATACTGCTATAAAATCATGTAGGATTTATACTTATCAAGATTTATATTAATGAAACAAGGTTTGGTCTTTTACGAAAAAAATGATCTCCATTTAATTTTAAACATTTTATGTTTATACAAGATTTTTATGTAACTCAAGTAAAATGTTAGGGGTATTATATGAGCAAAACGGAGTGTGATGTGTTCACCAAGAGGGATTGGTGAGCACTCCTTCAAAAGATTATCGAATTGATTTTAAATAATGAATCCAAACCGTTGAACTCCAAGTATTTTCTTAAGTGATGCATGTATATGCAAAAAAATTAAAGTTTTGAATTCATTTAGTTCATAGTCAAGTGGTCACAAAAATGAGGAAAAAATAATACATAAAACAATAAAAAAAAACTTATAAAATGGTTATTGTTTCAGCGGCTTGATCATGTGCTTAATAAATTTAGAACTCCAAATTTTTTGCATTTACATGCATCACTAATTAATGAAGTATATATATTTCAACAGTTTGGATTCGTAGTTCGAAGTCAATTTGATAGTCTTTTAGATGTGTGCTTATCAACCTCTTTTGGTGAGCACATAACACCCTAATTTTGCATAAAAAATAATCTTCATTTACATTATGAAAATTTTGTATGATCGACTCGTTTATGTTTGACTTTCATAGTTTGAATGTCTAATAATATGCTCAGACGGATTTGAAGTTTGGTAATTTTATCATGGTGAAGTTTGAATGTCTAATAATATGCTCAGGCGGGTTTCTTTTAGGTTTGAATAAGAGATTAACTATTGGAATTTAGTTATTTATTAAAATGAGTACAAAATTTAATGGTCTGAATTTGACTAATTTTTATACCCATCTTAATAAATAGTATAAAAAATTCAAAAAAAATATAAAATTTGGTCTCCAAGCACATTTAATGTTTGGATTGATAATTTAGACTTTGAAAATGTAAAAAAATAGTTGTTGTAACTTATTGTAACTCAAAAATTATTGTAACTTGATCCCTCCTCTCTCTATATATATATCATCTCATGGAGTTTGAAGTTGAAGGAACAAAAGCTGTTCCTTATTTTTTTTCATCTAAATTTAATATTTTTTTTAAGAAATATCTTATTTTCTTCATAAAATTATGCATTTCATATTTTGTTATCGCGTTGTCGATCAAGTCTAGTTATTAAATCTTCCATCAATTGTTAAGTGGAGGCTTGAATTCATAATCCGACATCCCCTCATATATATACTTGACAAACTTGGTTTGATGAAAAATTGGACATCCATATTAATACGAATCGTAAAGTTACCTGAGTCCCTAATTAAAAAGCTGTTCATGAAATTCGAGCGGTGAGATTAACGATCTGGATTCTGTCCAATGTTTGTGGATATGCTCTCTTTTAGATTTGAATAAGAGATTAACTATTGGAATTTAGCTACTAAAAGTCTCAAAACCAAAAGGATCTCTTCTAATAACAAACTCTCCATTGATCCTCATCCTCTTGTTTTACTATAAATATTATGTTCACTCTAGCCATAGCTCCAAAATACTAGCCTAGCAAAAAAAAAAAAAAATGTCCCCCCTGTGTCTTCTCGTATTACTCTTTCCACTTCTCTTCCTGATTGTGAAACTCCGAAAAAGCCGAAGAAACCCTTCATTTCCATGTCCGAGAAAATTGCCCATTATAGGAAATCTACACCAACTTGGTACACATCCCCACCACTCACTTCACAAGCTCTCTCTTAAGCATGGGCCCCTCATGCTTCTCCAGCTTGGCTCGGTACCAACACTCGTCATTTCAACTGCAGATGCTTTAAGAGAAGTACTTAAAACAAACGACATCAATTTCTCGAGCCGGCCATCTTTATACGCTGCCAAAAGATATACATACAATCTCCTCAGCATATCTTTTTCTCCTTATGGGGATTACTGGCGACAGGCGCGGAAGATATGCATCTTAGAAATACTCAGTACAAAAAGGGTGCAATCCTTTCGCAACATCAGGGAAGAAGAAGTAGCTAACTCAATTGCTGGTATCAGAAAGGCATGCTCTTCTTCAAACCCGGTGAATCTAAGCGAGGCATTGCATGCTTTATCTAACAATATTGTTACTCGGGTGATGTTTGGAGACGGGATTGTTGCTCGTGGATATGGTAAGATTTTGGAGGAAATGCAACGGATGTTGGGCGAGTTTTGGGTGGCAGATTATTTGCCGTGGTTCGGGTGGATTGATGCCATTACTGGGTTAAGGAGAAGGCTGGAGGAGAATTTTAAAGAATTGGATGAGTTCTTTGATCTTGTCATAGAGGAGCATAAAAGATCAGGTGGAGCTCAGGATCATGAGCTCAGAGATTTAGTGCATGTGTTGCTTCAGCTGCACAAGGATCCTGTTTATGGCATGACATTTAGTTCAATGGGCCATGTTAAGGGGATTATAATGGTACGTTTTTCTTAAGTATATTAAGAGCATCTATATCTCTGAAACTTAACTGATTTTCTCAGTAACTATTAATCACTTTTTAGAAATTAAGGTCTCTAAAGTTTCTAATTCTCATATTTCTGAAATTAATTTTAAAATTTTTATTAAATCACATCAGCAACAAATTAAAATAATAATAATAATTTGAGTCAATTATTTGGTGAGCATGAATTTTATAAACAGTTTCTTAATAAAAAATTATCTTTGAAACTAGATTAGAAACTGTCACATCAAATTAGAAACTCTAATAGTTTCAGTAATATAGATGCTCTTGTGCCTAAATTTTTAAATATACCATCATCCCAAAAAAGATAAACCCAAACACCCCAATTTTGAAAATTTTCGAATTTTGACATGACCGCATCGCCTAGATGCGGCCACTTTTTTGCGGGCCGCATCTAGGGACAGCGGCCCTTTTTTTTTGTTTTTTTCTCATGTGACTTTGAACTAAAAACAGGGTGGCCGCTCCCTCGGGATGTGGCCTTGGCCGCATCGCCTAGAAGCGGCCCGAAATAAGGTGGCCGCTCCCTCGGGATGCAGCCGTGTCAAAATTCGAAATTTTTCAAAAAAAGAGTGTTTGAGTTTATTTTTTTTTGAACCATGGTATATTTAAAAATTTCGGGCTCTTGTGATTATATTGTTATCTATTCGTCTGAGACCATTTTGGTTCTAATTTGCACAGCTTAATGGCTGGATTATTACAATGTTGAAATGTTCTTTGGTATGTAAAATATGTGGTGTTCTTAATTTGATATTATATGATGTACAATTCCGGGGTAGTTAATTTGTCTGTGTAATTAAAATTGTAAACAAGAGGCAACCATATTAAGTGTTATTTTACCAAATTAAACTTCATTGGTTCCCAATGGAGTGCACCGACTCAATTTTGAGAAGTCAAAAGTCTTCAAAGAAAAAAAATAGTTAACATAGAGTTTTCAAATACAAATTTTCTGGTAATATTTTAATGTTTAATAGCCTTTAGAAATCATAATAAATGGTCTAGAATTTAACCGACTTATGTATTAGTATAAATAGAGATATGAACTTCTGGTAGGAAGTAGTGCCTAAGTGAGATGTGTACAAGCTGTGTAATAGAAGAGCCTCTTATATTCTTGTTTTAATATAAGAATAAATATTTCGAGTTTGTGTTGTCTCTCTTTTCTCCACCAAATTCTAATTCCAATCTAACAAATATTCTAATTGCAAGATTAATTAACCACTTAACCAGTCAATAGTAATTAATTAATGCATATCATGTTGTACTAGTAAATTCGCTCTAGTAACTCGTTAAATGCATTTTATTTATTTTTAGTGCATTGACATTATACAATATCGCCTATTGGCTTTCGCAATATTTTTTTACATAAAAATAAACAACAAAAGCAAATTAAGTATTGATCATTAATTTATTTATTTTTTCTTTTAGGATATGTTTGTTGCTGGAACTGACACATCTGCTGCTACTCTAACATGGACCATGACTGAGCTCATGAGAAATCCACGAGTCATGATCAAAGCAACAGAAGAAGTCCGAAAAACAGCCGGCAACAACAGAAAGATCGAAGAACATGATCTCCAAGACCTTACCTACTTGAAGCTGGTTATAAAAGAGACGATGAGACTCCACACTCCCACTCCTCTGCTCCTTCCTCATGAAACAACAGAGATGTGCATAATCCAAGGTCACAATGTTCCTCCGAAAACTAGGGTTATTATCAACGCAAGGGCTATTTCTCTCGACCAGAATACTTGGGAAAGTCCAGAAGAGTTTCGACCCGAGAGATTTATCGATAGCAATGTTGATTTTAGAGGCCAAGATTTTAGTTTTGTGCCATTTGGAGTTGGCAGGAGGAGCTGCCCAGGAATCAATTTTGCATTACCGGTGGTTGAGCTTGCTTTGGCTAACCTTTTGTATTGTTTTGATTGGGAACTGTTGGCTGGTATGGTGAAAGAAGATCTGGATCTGGAGGAGGAACTAGGAATAGCTGTGCACAAGAAAAATCCTCTTATGTTGGTTCCTAGACTTTTTAATAAGGTGTTAGATTGATTTGAGTAGCAAGAAATATGTGTAACTACTTTTATATATTTAGCATTTATTTTGTTTCCTAGACTTTTTAGTATTTAGCAAGAAATATGTGTAGCTACTCATATATATAGGAAGAAATATGTTGGTTCCCAGACTTTTTTATAAATAATATAACAAATAAATGACATTTCTTGGTAGTAAGAAGCTACTTTTATATATTTAGCATTTATTGTATTATAATTATCGAGTTCAAATTACGTAAAGCCTAATTTATGAACATATATTTTTTTTACCAATAATTCGTGCTACAAAATATATAATATTTTAACAAGAAAGCCCGTTTTATTATTATATCCTGCCTTACACTTTTCAAATCTACAAAGGCCCAGATGAGTGAATGTAAGGAACCGATTTGAAGCCCGTTTTAGTACCCAGCCCATTATCCCTTTACACTGGATGATCCGCTCTCGGAGTTTTATGGCAATGTTATGGCCGAACCACAACTTTATAGAAGTGTGGTAAGTGCGCTCCAATATGCCACGATTACAAGGCCGGACATCTCCTGTGCGGTGAATAAGGCATCTTAATTTATGCATGCCCCTACGGACAAGCATTGGAATGCCGTCAAATGTATTTTGCGCTACTTATAGGGTATCCTTAACCATGGTCTTCGGTTCTCTTTTCACTCTTCCTTTGAGCTCCATGTCTATTCCAACTCGGATTGGGCTAGTTGTCCCGACGATAGACGATCGACTTCCGGGTTTTGCGTGTTTCTTGGACCCAATCTTATCTCACAGCTATGTTGGGCTTTTGACAGTAAATATACACAACCCAAGAGGTTAGGTCTTAAATGTAAGTAAAAAAATGTTAGGTTCATTGAGCAATTGAAACAGATGTAGAGCTCAGTTTGCAAATCCCCCTCTTAAAGAAATGCCTTAATTCTAAAGCCAAATTAATAGTACCATCCACGAATAGGTGTCGAATATGAAGTAGCCTCGTGCTGCATCTCAAGTGACTTTAGTTCTTTAGTGAGACTACTAAGGTCCCAATTGGGTTCAGGGTCCAATGAAGGGATTGAAGGTTATTTCTTGGGAAAACTGAACTCCAATATGAGAGAATCCCTGAAAAAAAAAATAAGAAATTAGTTGGCATCACAATTAAGAAAGGGTCACCTCAGCCCAGTTTGGTACTCGATGCAGTATCAAATTTAAAAAAATTGGATTAACCAGTAATTTTACAGTACCAGCACAAACTCTAGGCTCCAGAATGGTACGACATATAGGTTACTGTCTTACTGATATTCTTTAGAACGTTTACTTGAATAGTGCTCTTCTTTAATTTACATAAGAATAACCAGAGTTGGCTAGAAGAAAGTGCCAGTTCAGGAAAAATCAAACTCCAGTTGATCTCTTAGGAAAGAAAAAACAGTAAGGACATACATTTTACAAGAAGTGGTCTCAAGAAAGCCCAAATGCGTCAGACGTTGAAAAACCAAAGCAGAAGGTTCTGAATCAAACAGATTAGCAAGTGACGGAGGAGAGTGATATAAGTTGGTGAAGGCTACACCACATGTATGCAACTGTGCAAGTGAGAGAGTATGTAACAAGAAAGCTGCAACAGAGAGCAAGAAAATCAGTATTCTTGCAGGAAAATGGAGATTCCTGAAAAATCATAAAATATATTGAGATATCAAGGTTTCTAGGCCTGCTAATGAGCGGGTTTCAGTCCATGACCGGTCCGTATCGAAATTTGAATGATAAATGTCCAGTCCATAACCAGCCTGAACTTGAGGAGTTTTTGACCATGTTTGGTCCGTCCAACTCAGATCATTACAAACACCAGTTCAAACTGGCCCTGTTCGGACAAAAATATATGGACGGCCAGCAGGCTGTCCATTGAACAACCAACGGGCTTTGTGTGGACAATTTAGATAGACGAAAAAGTTATTAAAACTTGTGCTTTCTCCAAAGAAGAAAAATTTAGATAGATTTAAAGATATAGCCAATAGCCTGTGGGCTTAAAAATTAAAAAAAAAAACTTGTAACTGTCAAAAATATAAGTTAAAAGAAAAGAAAGAACCAATTTCAAATTCTTTACCCTGAAGCACGTACAATGAAGATGGTTCTCTTCCCAAAAATAGGAGGCACCTGTATAACACAGCATCAGCAAAAAGAAGTGCAAAATTAACTGCTCTGACATTTCATTCAACAAAACTACATGACCTATCAAATCATTCAGAATCACAAAAATAAAAAGGTTCGAACTTTTATTTCTCAAAATGAGTGGAACAAATATGCATCAGCAAAAGATAACGGGGAACAGTACAGGTCAAGGAAAATTTACTATGTCTACTATGTCCGAACTCAAAGGAGTACTATCGCTATTAGTCTACTATGTCCGAACTCAAAAGACCTTGAGGGGAAGTGGCGGTGGCGACTGAGAAGAGGCGGCGTGATGGAGGAGAGGCTGCGTGACGGAGGAGAGGAGTCGCCACGGACGGGAAGCGGCACCGGCGCGAGCGAGACAGAGAGGCGGACTGAGAGCGAGAGATTGATCGAGTTGCTCAAACGGGAAAGAACTGCTCCGCCCAAA
Source organism: Carex pumila (assembly GCA_033356055.1). NCBI lineage: Eukaryota > Viridiplantae > Streptophyta > Magnoliopsida > Poales > Cyperaceae > Carex > Carex pumila. The sequence goes on from JARJHM010000295.1 coordinate 348,403, forward strand.
CTTTGCGCTTGTAAGTAATCGATCAGAACTGGTTCGGACGTAAAACTTAATTGATCCGTATTACGACTCACTCAAACTTAATTTAAACATGGACCAAACTTTGGGCTCTGTTCAGATCACAACTTGTCCAGTATCAATTAATTACTGCCCGGCCCGTTTGTCCACGGGCTTTTCTGTCCATTTAGCTATGCCACTATAAGCAGGGTGCTAATGTGCGGGCTTTAGCTCGAAGCCCAATCCAATAGAATGACATGAAGGTCCAAACTCAGATTCGGCCCGTCATGATGAGAAATGCTCGGATTAGGCCCGGTCGAACTCAAACCAACTTGCATTCAAGTATTCCACCTGTACTCCCGAATAAGGTTGTATTTCTAGATTCACAAGTAAATAAAGGACGTTGTACAAACTAACGTCCATAATTTTTTTTTCCAAAATATCTGAATGTGGTAGACTAAAACGGTCAGCATAAACCGCTAATTAGTGGCTAATATGAGTTCGCTAATCTGGACATTTTGATCTATAACGTCCTGTCAACGTTAAAGACAATTAATGATGTTTTTCTTATGTATCAAATTTCCTCAAATCTCTTATTCATTGTCAATTTTTTTTTCTTATTAATAAAAATTTCGGATTTTAAGATTCTTTCTCAGCAATAATAATGGATTTTATTGGAATTCGTATCGTTCGCTTTAATTTAGAATTTGAGTTAATGCGAAATAAATCTGGACCGAACGATCTGTGTTGATACAAATATTAATACGGAGGATACGTATTCATTTTATTATCCATTCGATTTTTTAAATAAAAAACAGTAATATCTTTATTTTAAAATATTAAAATATTTAATATTTAATTTTGCACGGCATACGGTCACAAATAACTTGAAGCACACATTTATATCATATTACTCATCAAATATCTATTTTCTCTTTGGTTTTTGTTTAGATAATTAAATTAATTATATGAATGCGTAGTTCGCATAATTAATTACACGGTCAGATCCACGTTAGCTGAATGGCTTCATTTTAGTTGGATAAGTAGAATTAGAATGTTTCTAAGCTCATAAACTTCTTTGATGAGCTTAATATTAAAATTTATTAAAATGACGGATTCAGACTGTTAAAAACGATATACTTTACAAGTAATGTGTTTACATGTTAAATATATAAATTTATAAATTAATTTAATATAAAGTCAAATTATAAAAAAATAATTGAAAATGAATGTATTACAATTAATTCGTAAATCTTTTTTTTTTTACTGCTTGAATTTACATTAAATTAATTCAGATATATATAAATTTGACATGTATACGTATCACTCGATCATGAGTCATAAATTAGATTGACTTCAAATGTTTGAATTCATTATTTGAAATCATATTACGTAGATTTTGAAGTTAAACTCGGTAATTATTTAATGAGCTTAAGAACACCCTAGTTCTACTCAGACATAATTTTATTGTATTTTAGAGTAAAATGTTTTGAGTATTGTAATTTTGTAAAAAAAATTACATATTTAATTCTCAATACATATTTAACCTCTATAATTTAAATGTTTTCTTCCGTCCGTTCATAATAGTGTTTCAAAATTTAAGTAAAAATGAAGAAATTTAAGGGACACGTTCAACAAATTAATAAGCATGAAGTTGTCAAATATTTTTAACACAAATATTTATTTAAACAAGTATTCATTGACAACAACTACAGCCTGAAAATTTTGACAACTATAAAAAAAACTTATAATTTTGAAATCCAACAAGTAAACAAAACCTATACTTACAAAATGATGAAATTGAATGCAAATTTTATCGTCCATCAAATGACATAAAATTTACAATTCTTCATTTTTAGGGATATCAACGAGACATTATTTTTTCTAAAAAATAATAATTTAAAAAAGTATTATTAGGATTATGAAGATAAATATCTGCCAATATATTATAATTCTTTAAACTTTAGTATAAACAAAAATGGAAATTCCAGTCATAATAGATGTTGCCCTTGCGATTAAAATGCTTTGCAATGGTTTCCAAAAAGAGCATTGACATTTTGATGGAGTCCTCAATTATTACCAGAAAAAACTTGGAACAATATGTGGTCATCATTATTTCTGTGTTTCTTAATTCTGTGAAGTCATGTTACTTTGTAATGTGCGGAATATTTCGTACATTAAATTTTTATTTTTATTTTTAAAATTTAAATAGTTGTTCAAACTACTTAATACTATTATTACATGAAAATATATTTGAAGATCAAATTTTATATTTTTTTCAATTTTTTTACTACTCTTTTTTACAAGTAGAAAATCACTACTTTCGGATGGTTCAAAATTTTTAGATCAAGTAATTTTTCAATTGTCTAAAAAAATAGTAAAAAAAAAAATTTTAATATAAAATTTGATCTTCAGGTATATTTTTATATAATAATGTTGTTGAGTAATTTAGATCAATCATTTAAACTTTAAAAATTAAGATATGAACTCAAAACATGGAACAATCTACACATTGGAAATTATCATAGCCTCACTCTTCTGTCAATTATACTTGCGTGCATGAATCAAAGTGCATGGGACATAAGACCATCTCTAAACCACATATTCACACCATCCTAATCCATATTTGACTATTTTTGTTAGGCTCACGGCATGTTTTAGTTCTGGACCGCATCCTCTGAGTCGGAAAAAAAAATAGGATACATTATTGTGGATATAGTTGTTGGGGTTGTCTGAATTGATATTATATTATTATATAATTTATCCATTCAACCGGTAGGGGTTCAAACGATAGTAGTAAAATTATGTCTATATTTATATTTATTTTTTGAATACAGATATAAATTGGACATTAGACGGATATAAAACAGGTTGGATCTTGAATAAATATATACATAAATATTATCATAATACATATTCATAAGTTGTATTTTTTTAGCATAATAAATTGTACTTGAAAAGACTTGAAAACATTGAATTCTGGATGCTTCCACTGTCTTTAATCTTTATTTATATATTTTGCAATATTGATCATTAGAGGGACAAAAAATGTAGTTCTATATACTTTTTAAGGGGATCTGAATCTCCAGTCAATTTGTTGACAGCTAAAAAAATTATGTCAACTATAGATTCATTCATTCATTAATATTCTTAAGGATAATAATTAAAGTATATATAAGTTTTGTTTTCTTAAAATCAAATATTGTGTACACTCTATTAATAATTATTCTAATTATGAGTTAGATGGACAAATAAATTTTGTTGGCAGGATTTTCAGTATTATAAATAAAAGATCGTGTAATTGGAAAGCTTATTAATTAGAAGTTTATTAATTCTCTGTTGTTCATTAAAGATATATCATCTCTGGGCAGTGATATTAACACTACAATTTATTTTATTAACACAATATCTTCAAGTAGTTGAGTGAAATGGACAATTTTGTCCCCTCATAAATATCGATTATATCTAGTTATCTACGTATCTTTTAATTATATGCTATGATCATTTATTACTAATTGGTTCTATAATTGTTTGATCTTTTCTTCTTATTTTGTAAACCTTTTAAAAGAGGAGGAAAAAAAAATTAAAATTTTAAGAGGAAAAAAATTTTAAATTTCAACCATTGAGTGACATGAGAATGAACCAGTTTATTATCTTTCTCAGTTTATTATCTTTCTCATTATTCTTTCTGATAAATTCAAGAAGGTTTCGATCGGCTATGATTGTCAAACTCCTAGTAGATGTTCTAGTGCTTACGTGTATTGTTTTGCCTTACTTTAGTATTTGATCTAAGCCGTGCATACTTTAACTGTTGGAAATTTTAGTTTGTGAATGCTTAGTAAGTAGTAAAAAGCATACTACTATAAAATCATGTAGGATTTATATAGATGTAAGTTATCAAGATTTATGTTAATGAAACAGGGTTTGTCCTTTTAAGAAAAAAAATGATCTTCATTTAATTTTTTTTTTTATGTTTATACAAGATTTTTATATAACTCGAGTAAAATGTTATGAGTATTATATGAGCAAAACTGGAGTGTGATATGTGCTCACCAAGAGGGACTATGAGTACATCTTCAAAAGATTATCGGATTGACTTCGAACTAGTAATGCAAACCGTTGAAATCCAAGTACTTCGTGAGTGATGCATATGCAAAAAATTTAAAGTTTTGAATTCATTTAGTATATAGTCAAGTGGTCAAAAAATAATGAAAAAATAATACATAAAACAATAAAAAAAATATATAAAATGGTTATTGTTTTGACTACTTGATCATGTGCTTAATAAATTCAAAACTCTAAAAAGTTTGCATTTACATGCATCACTCACTAAGTATATGACTTTCAACAGTTTAGATTCATAGTTCGAAGTCAATCCGATAGTATTTTGGAGGTGTTCTCACCAATCCTTCTTGATGACCACATAACACTCTAATTTAATCTTCATTTACAATATGAAAATTTTATATGATTGACTCTCATTTACCTTTGACTTTCATAGAATGTCTAATAATATGCTCAGACGGATTTGAAGTTTGGTAATTTTATCACGGTGATGATTGAAAAATCATGACAGTTACTTTTGTAGAGAAGAAATTAGACGCTCAGGTTACATATACATGAGTCATGAAACTTTGTTTGATGAATTTATTGTTTAATTGCTTTAATTACTTTTGCTATAAAATTCTACCACACATATATATATGGAAATTAATATACTTACTATTTTGATTTTAACAAAAGAAAAATAAAGTGAGAAGGAAATATAGGTAGCATAATATATATAAAATATTTATTTTGAAAAGGAAATAAACATGAAAGGGAAAATTTGTCCAAATAATTATAATATTTGAATGTGCTGTGTTAATAAAAAATTAGTATTGTTAATATCATCATCTCAAAAATATGTCTTTGATCTAACGACAAAAACATGTGACTATCATGTGTGAGGTTATGATTTTGAATCCTTTATAACATACATAGGGAGTTTGAAATTAATGTGCTGGGTAGCTTGATTGAAATTCATAATTAAAAAAAATAAAAAGATATCATCTCATGGAGTCGGTATGAAGTTGAAGGAACAAACAAATTGACAAAATTGGTTTGATGAAAAATTGGACATCCGTATTAATACGAATCTTAAAGTTACCTCAGTCCCTAATTAAAAAGCTGTTCATGAAATTCGAGCGTTGAGATTAACGGTCTGGATTCTGTCCAATGTTTGTGGATATGCTCTCTTTTAGATAGGGGTGTTAATGGGTACGGTACAGGTCAGATGGAGATATTTACATACCCATATCTATTAAAATTGATTTTACCTATATCCTACCCATACCCATTAAAATTGATTTTACCCATATCCTACCCATACCCATTAAAAATTGATTTTACCCTATCCTACCCTTACCCGTTAATATTATCGGGTAACGAAACGGTAGCGGATGAATAACGGATAATACTAGTATAATAATTAGTATTATTATATTTTACAAATTAAACATCAAAAAATCATTCATTTCACATATACATAATTGTATTTCTAATAAAAAAAATAAAAAAATGTGCAATCAATTCCAACTAAATTATTTTTTATAAATAATAAAAATTCAAAAACACGAATATACATTTAAGTGAGTTGAAAATTAAATTGAATATATATTTAGATTTTATAATTATCCTATAGAGTAACAGGTAGGAAATAGTCATTATTCATACCCTTACTCATTTATTTAACGAAAAAAAATTCTTACCCATATCCATACCCAAATAATTTAACGAAAAAAAAATCTTATCCACACCCGCTTTATCGAATACGATACGGGTCGGATAAACGGCTAAAAAGGTACCATCGACACCCCTACTTTTAGATTTGAATAAGAGATTAACTTTTGGAATTTAGCTACTAAAAATTCTCAAAACCGAAAGGATCTCTTCTAATTATAACACTCTCCATCGATCCTCCTCCTCTTGTTTTACTATAAATATTATGTTTACTCTAGCCATAGCTCCAAAATACTAGCCTAGCAAAAATAAAAAATGTCCCCCCTGTTTCTTCTCCTATTACTCTTTCCACTTCTCTTCCTCATTGTGAAACTCCAAAAAAGCCGAAGAAACCCTTCATTTCCATGTCCGAGAAAATTGCCCATTATAGGAAATCTACACCAACTTGGTACACATCCCCACCACTCACTTCACAAGCTCTCTCTTAAGCATGGGCCCCTCATGCTTCTCCAGCTTGGCTCGGTACCAACACTTGTCATTTCAACTGCAGATGCTTTAAGAGAAGTACTTCAAACAAACGACATCAATTTCTCGAGCCGACCATCTTTATATGCTGCCAAAAGATATACATACAATCTCCTCAGCATATCTTTTCTCCTTATGGGGATTACTGGCGACAGGCGCGGAAGGTATGTATCTTAGAAATACTCAGTACGAAAAGGGTGCAATCCTTTCGCAACATCAGGGAAGAAGAAGTAGCTAACTCAATTGCTGGTATCAGAAAGGCATGCTCTTCTTCAAACCCGGTGAATCTAAGCGAGGCATTGCATGCTTTATCTAACAGTATTATTACTCGGGTGATGTTTGGAGACAGGATTGTTGCTCCCGGATATGATAAGATTTTGAAGGAATCACAACGGCTTTTCGGTGAGTTTTGGGTGGTAGATTACTTACCGTGGTTCGGGTGGATTGATGCCATTACCGGGTTAAGGCGAAGGCTGGAGGAAAATTTTAAAGAATTGGATGAGTTCTATGATCTTGTCATAGAGGAGCACACAAGATCAGGTGGCGCTCAAGATCATGAGCCCAGTGATTTGGTGCATGTGTTGCTTCAGCTGCACAAGGATCCTGTTTATGGCATGACATTTAGTTCAATGGGCCATGTTAAGGGGATTATAATGGTACGTTTTCTCTTAAGCATATTATAATTATATTGTTATCCATTCGTCTAATCGATTTGTGTTCTACCATGTCACATTTAAAATTTTTCATGCGCAAATCTCAAAGAAAAAGTTTTTTGTGTCTGAATATCGACAAAAATCAACAACTGAGATCGGAATAACAGGGTCTGTTATCCCTTTGAAATAACAGAAAATTTATTTCCGCTTAATAACCTTAATTTAGAAATCATAAATGGTCTAGAATTTAACCGACTTATGTATTAGTATAAATAGAGATATGAATCTGTAGGAAGTAGTGCATAAGTGAGATATATACAAGCTGTGTAATAGAAGAAGCCTCTTGTATTCTTGTTTTAATATAAGAAAAAATATTTTGAGTTTGCGTTCTCTCTCTTTTCTCCACCAAAATTCTAATTTCTATCTAACAAATTTTCTAATTGCAAGATTAACCACTAATTAACCAGTCAATAGTAATTAATGCATGTATATCATGTTGTACTAGTATATCGTTAATTGCATAGCCTTTTTATTTAATTTTAGTGCATTGACATTATGCAGTATCGCCTATTGGCTTTCACAATAATTTTTTTACTTAACAATAAACAACAAAAGTAAAGTATATTGAGCATTAACTTCATTTTTCTTTTAGGATATGTTCACTGCCGGAACCGACACATCATCCGCTACTCTAACGTGGACAATGACTGAGCTCATGAGAAATCCACGAGTCATGATCAAAGCAACAGAAGAAGTCCGAAAAACAGCCGGCAACAACAGAAAGATCGAAGAACATGATCTCCAAGACCTCACCTACTTGAAGCTAGTTATAAAAGAGACGATGAGACTGCACCCTCCCGCTCCTCTGCTCATTCCTCGCGAAACAACAGAGACGTACGTAATCCAAGGTCACAATGTTCCTCCAAAAACTAGGGTTATTATCAACGCAAGGGCTATTTCTCTTGACCAGAATACTTGGGAAAGTCCAGAAGAGTTTCGACCCGAGAGATTTATCGATAGCAATGTTGATTTTAGAGGCCAAGATTTAAGTCTTGTGCCGTTTGGAGTTGGCAGGAGGAGCTGCCCAGGAATCAACTTCGCATTACCGGTGGTTGAGCTTGCTTTGGCTAACTTTTTGTATTGTTTTGATTGGGAACTGCCGGCCGGTATGGCAAAAGAAGATCTAGATCTGGAGGAGGAACTAGGGTTAACTGTGCACAAGAAAAATCCTCTTATGTTGGTTCCTAGACTTTTTAACAAGGTGTTAGATTGATTTGAGTAGCAAGAAATATGTGTAACTATATATTTAGCATTTATGTCGGTTCCTAAACTTTTTAGTATTTAGCAAGAAATATGTGTAGCTACTCTTATATTTAGCATTTTTATTTAGCAAGAAATATGCTGGTTTCCTAGACTTTTTTTATAAAGAATTAACAAATAAATGACATTTCTTGGTAGTAAAAAGCTACTTTCATATATTTACCATTTATTGTATTATAATTATCGAGTTCAAATTGCGTAAAGCCTAATTTATGAACATATTTTTTTATCAATATCGTGCTACAAAATATATAATGTTTGAACAAGAAGGCCCGTTTTATTATAACCTGCCTTGCACTTTTCAAATCTACGAAAGCCCAGATGAATCAATGTAATAAGCAGATTTGAGGCCCGTTTTAGTACCCAGCCCATTAACCCTTTACACTAGGTGATCCGTTCTCGAAGTTTCATGGCAATGCTATGGCCGAACTACAACTTTATAGAAGTGTGGTCGGTGCGCTCCGCCATGATTACAAGACCAGACATCTCCTATGCGGTGAATAAGACATCTCAATTTATGCATGCCCCTACCGATTAGTATTGGAATGCTGTCAAACGCATTTTGCGCTACTTAAAGGGTACCCTTAACCATGATCTTCGGTTCTCTTCTCACTCTTCCTTTGAGCTCCATGCCTATTCCAACTCGGATTGGGCTAGTTGTCCTAACGATAGACGATCAACTTCCGGATTTTGCATGTTTCTTGGATCCAATCTTATCTCATGGGACTCCAAAAAGAAACATACAGTGTCTCGAGACTCGTAGTATGGCAGTGGCCGTAGCCGAACTCACTTGGGTGCGACAATCTTGGAGCGACCTTCTTAGCTTCCAACCCGATTTTTCATGCTTGTACAAACATATTGAAATAGACTATCACTCCGTTCGAAAGAAAGTTGCGGCTCATCAATTGGGAGTTCAGTTCATTTGTTCTACAGATCAAATTGCAGATGCATTCACCAAATCGATCTCTGGTGCCATACTTACTTTTCTAAGAACTAAAATTAAGCTTATTGTTGAGTGCATTATTAGAGGCTCTGCTTGCAGCTAGGGGGATATTGGACAGTCAACTCAAACAGTCAACTTAGATAGAAGTTAGATTAGTGAGGTAGTTAGGCAATTATGTTAGTTAGACTCATTTAATGTACTGACATATGAGTTGTATGAGATAATAGATTCAATTGTATTGAGAAAGGCCTATATAAAGGCTGCTGTACAAACAATTCAGAAGTAATGTAAAACAATATTCATTATTGATTCTTACATTCCTCTTACTATTAGATGCTCTATTTTGACACCATTTTAAGAAATAGTCTAAATATGGCATTTTTGTTTCTTTTTTGGACTAAATGCGCAACTTTATTAAAAACTTGTCAAAATAACTTAAAAATACATTCATGGTAAATAATTCAGAAAATTAACTATTTTGCATACGCTTTTTCGTTATTTTTCATACTTAAAAGTAG